>JAZKJV010001139.1:0-370789 GCA_037367405.1 Ottelia alismoides
TGGAGCTCGGAAGATTGGAATGGAGGCGTGGGAGTGACCGGAGGCGGAGAATAACAAGCTAGAAAATAGAAGAAAAAATGAAGGAAAGATCGGAGAAGAATGGACGAGTCACCTGGGGTTTGGAACTCCTTCTTGGGTTCCAGGTCTTCGCTCGAGGGACCGGTGGTGTCCCGAGCTCAAGCAGCTGCTCGGAGGAGTGGTTGCGACACGACGGTGGGCCGAGGATCTCACCGGAGAAGATCACCGGTCTTCGCTCAAGGAATAGGTCGCTTGCTGTCACCAAACGGTTGCTCCGAGCTCGGGGTATCTCTCAGGGTGGCGGATGGGTGCGACGATGGCCGGAGAGGGGGGATTTATAGGTTGAAGGTCTCGGCCATTCTATCGATGGAGCGAGGTTGACGGAGTTCGTGGGAGCGAGCTGGAGGTCGTCGTGGGTTATGGAGTAGCTGGCGAGGATAAGTGATGAGTGGGGCTCATCGTGGAGGTGGTGGTGGTCGTCTGCGGTGGTCGAGGCGCTGCCAAGAATAGGAAGGGGGCGCCCCTCCCGCAAGACAGAGAACGTGGGAGAGAGGGGCACCCGAGGTAGGAGACGAAGTCTCCACCGTTGGATCTTGTGATCCAACGGTGGTGATCGAAGCGCGAAGGGACGTATGGGATTAGATCAAGGTGCGGTGATAAGAGGTCGTGATGGCGCCACGTGGAAGCAGCTGGGCGAAGCGCGAGCGAGCGGCTGGGATCAAGTCAAGGCGATGCGATCTGAAGGTGCGGAAGCTGCCACGTGTCGTGGTGAGGCAGCGGCGCGAACGAACGGTTTGGATGAAGGGTTGATGTTAATCGAAGGGACAAGGGGCGCCAAAGGAAGAGCGGCTGAGATGGAAGGATCGCGGGCTTGATCAGATGGTGTACACGCCGCCACGTGGCGAGCTCTGAAAGAGGCGCGGACGGGCGGATCAGATGAGACAAGGGGATGATCTGACGGTGTGGATTTGAGGCGCACGTGGAAGCAGCCAAGCCGTTGGATCTAGAGCGTAATCCAACAGCTGTGGCTGCGGGCGGATGAGGCAAGGGGTGCAGGCCGCGTGGCGCAACTAGAGGGCGCCACGTGGCCTGCTGTGAATGGCTGGAAGAAAATACCTATGTAGAGAGAAGAGGGAGCCGAATTTGGAAAAACTCAAAACATAAAAGTTGTAGATCTCGATGAGATCTACAAGTTTCATGCTGACCAAAGACGGAGATGAGGTCAAATATGATACATAAATACAAGGATACAAATATACATATATGTAGTATACAAAGTGGCCCAAAAACCCAACTTTCTCATACGAGCTCCAAATTGGATGAAATTAGTCTCATTTTAAAGGTCTTTTAATGTGTAGTATTCTAAGAGTAAGTAGACCTAGTTCGGAGTTTGTACGAGGGATTTATGTGTATTTTAGTGTACAGGGGTTCTAGGGCTTTATGGACTAATTTACAAGGGGGATTTTTGGCCTTCTTCCCTATATTATTAACTAAGGAGTACATATTATAAGGAAGAGATTATTTTAGTGAGTGGGTATTTTACAAGGGATTTTGGCTTCTTATTTGAATGCAAATGGACTGCTAAAATGAATGTATTATGTATGTATGCATGAGTGCTATTTATGCATTATAAAGGGAAATATGCCTCTATTTACTCGGAAACAAGGCTCTATTTTTACTTTTGAAGTGATGAATCACAGATTCATCACCAACCAGATGTTGTGGAGACAACTCCATTGCAGAGTTCTTTACATGTTGTGTCAGGTAATGCTAATGAACATGTGCTTGATGCATGGGAGAGAAGGATGTTACAGAGATCTCTACTTTTGATGATGAGGTAGAAGAAGAAGAAGAAGATGATGATGATGATGATGATGATGATGATATGATGATGATGATGATGATGATGATGATGATGATGATGATGATGATGATGATGATGATGATGGTCATGTTGATGAAAGTTCTTCTTTAGGTGCACTACCACCGTAGAGACCACCTAGGAGGGGAGACGTCCTCCATTAGATATCCAATATATGAGTTTGTCTTACTGAAGGTGTGTGGTGAAAGTATCTATGGCTTGAAGAAGGTGCCAAGACAGTGATAAGGAAGTCCATATCATTTATGAGGGAGAATAGATACTTCAAGGCTACTTCAGACCATTGCATTTCCATGAAGTTCTCATACATGATAATTGTGCTTTCGCGTTTAGGAAGTTTGAAGTATGTCACTCCCTTGCTAAGTTGGAATGGATCTCCTCTCGTGTCTAGTTGCAAGTGATCTCCTCATATGTTGGATGGGAGATTTGTTGGTAGCAGGTGGTAGTGCACGCACAAGGTGCATTTTCCACGATGTCCAATCGAATACATGTTTGTAAGCTCGACAGCAGGTGATCTCCCCATGGGATGGAACTAGAAGGAGAGATTTGTTGGTAGCGGGTGGCTCCCAGAAGGTGGCCTACCATGATGTCCAGCTCACATTATTTGCATTGCAACAAGTGGTCTGTAGCAGCTGCAACAGGTGACTTACAGCATCTCTGCTATAGCAGCTACAACATGTGGTCTCCAGCAATTGCTGGAAGTGACCTGCTATTGCATCTAAGCGGATAGCATGTGATTTGCAGTAGGTACTATATGTAGTTTTCAACAATTAGGGTTCGTTTGGTTGCAGGGTTGGGGTACTATTCACAGGGGTACCCCCTCCTCACAGTTTACTATTCACCCAAACCCAACCCAACCCAACCAACCCTGCCCAACCCTGCAACCAAACGAACCCTTAGAAAAGGGACCTGATGTCTGTTTTGCTCTTTGTGGTAGGTGGTAGGGCCCCAATTGATTTTTTTGCGGATAACTTCACTTTGTGTTTGCTCTCGGGAGAGAACCCATAACATTCGAAAGAAACATAACAAAGAAAACCTAGGGTTGTAATCTTTGTGTATCCTAGCTCCACTCATCTTGTTCGTGCAAGGTCGTGAAGATCTTCAGCCCCTTCCTCTTCCTTTATTTTCGGCATGTGTTAAAGCATAGGAGACGCTACAAGGTGCATTGAAGTCTGACGAGGTCTCTTTTGGAGGAGAGTTGCGGATTTGATTCTCCATTTTGGTGAAATCTTTCCATCTCCACCTTTTATACGGTAGTACGTTGGTTGATATACCAACTAGGACTTGGCTTGTGTAGCAATTTGTGCAGGAGTTTTTTTTATCACCGTTTATAATGAAGTGGTTTTGGATCATGTTACTCCCATGATTTTCCCCCTTCATTTTTGGAGGTTGTCACATTAAAAATCTCTATTAGCTTAGTTGTTGATTGTGATTTGATTTGCTTGATCACTTGTTGGCGAAAATTATTCGTCTTAGTTGTCTCTCTGAGGCGACTCCCCCACAATACTTGATGGGAACTCCCTTTATTTGTTCCCCAACAGAGTGCTATCTCAATCTATCAGTAAATAGTGTATCAATAAAAACTCCATACGCATTTTCATAGAAGTGATCATATTAATATTAGGACATTAGAGGCTATTTTTTAATTGAGTAAATTACAAAAAAGTCCCTGAATTATACACCTGATTTCAATGTCATACCTGAACTTTAAAAAGTAATAATGTGGTACCTAAACTTTCAAATTTATCTCAATGTGCTCCCTGACTATTGAAATTTAAGGTCAAAATGACGAAATTATCAACTAAATTTCTATGATGAAGGACCACATTGAGACAATTTTGAAAGTTGGGATACCACATTGTTACTTTTTAAAGTTTAGGTATGATATTGAACTCGGGTTTATAGTTCAGGGACTTTTTTGTAATTTACTCTTGTAAATTTGGTGTAGAAGGGTGATTGAGTCCGGATCAGGACCCGGTTAGCTCTTACCCGCCACGTCCGACCTCCTTCGTCCGCAGGTTCAGAGAGGAGGAGCGGTCACTCGCGGCAGTCGTTAGGGTTTAAGTGAGAGGACAATAGAGAGATCCTTCACGCGAGCGGCGGTGCGGTGAGCTCCCTCCTCCTCCCTCTCTCTCTTTACTAATGTCTCCCAACAAAATCTAGAGGGATATGTTTGCCTCTAAATTTAGCTGGCTTGATAATCTTAGGACCGACTTCTCACTTATATCGTATCTCTTAATCATTCATTTTCACAACATTGAATTATTGAAAATTTTCAGACTAATAATCCTCCATCCATCTTTTTCATCTCATTAGTCTGGTCTGACTGTTTCCATTTCGAAGAAAGTCTTCTAATTTTATCAACTTCGTTGAGACTTTTCTCACGCAATTTGAGCTAGGACATCACAAGAATGACTAGTCCATCATTGACTAGGATACACATCCTTTTTTTCCGAAAAAATTTCTCATGTAATCCCATTTTTTTGTGAATAAAAAAGAATATAAAAGAAAAAACAATAATGAAAATCATCCATTGTCTAATGGATAGGACATAGGTCTTCTAAACCTTTGGTATAGGTTCAAATCCTATTGAACACAATTTATTTCCATCTATTATTCTTTGCATTGAAAGAGCGGATAAAAAAATAATGATATGATTCAACCTCAGACCCTTTTGAATGTAGCGGATAACAACGGGGCTAAAGAATTGACATCTTCTGAGGACTAGGATTTGAGGGTTGGATCGAGGATTTGCGGATAGTCGCCTCCAATCCAGAAGCATGAGTGAATAAGTTAATTATGCCTGCTAAAATTCTAACCGCCGCATCGTCTTATTTGATGAAGAAAAGGAGATCAATAGTGATCATTACTTGAAAGAAGAGGATGTCAATTTCACGAATAGTTTCAGAACAATAAGGCAGAAGTCTGTTTCAGCAAAAAGAAATAAATCGAATTTTCACAAATCTGGGATCAAACCAAATCGAACTTGAAAATCATCTCCATCTATGAATGTTGTATTTCGAAGGATTGGATTTGCCATTCAAAAGGGATTGACGTCGCAGCTTGTTGCCCGTCTCTCGTCAATTTCTACGTAGTTCTTGGTAATGAACCAAATCAATCTGAACTGATTTGAATTGATCATGTTTAATATGACGCAGGAAGGAATGTGTTGACATTATGTGTTCACAGTACTCCGAAAAATTCAAAAATCGACCAACAGTAAGCTTTTGTGCATATGTCAATCCACACTCTTCTAGTCTTATAATCCTACTAATTTTGGTATAATACATGTCCAATCCAATTGGAGTTTCCTCAGCAGTTTCTCTGGCCGGGTCAAGGCCCATTGACTTGATAATCGGATCGACGGTTTTGTCGATATCGGTACATTCTTGCTGATTAAAACCTTGGCAACAAGTCTTACCTTTTATGATCGATTACCCAGGTGAGCAGCGACAAGAAAATCCACTTGCAGCCAATCACGACATTGCGGAGGCATGCGAGAACAACACCATGTGCCATTGATGATAAAAGCATTGAATTCTTGCATACACCTTTCTGAGAATTTATTCGCTTCTACATTCATCAGTCATTTCAGATACAACAACGCGATTGGTCTCTGTTTTCTAATCAATCGGGCTTAATTGCGCCTATTCTCTACGGTCTACATAACATCATCATCATCTTCTTCTTCTTCTTAAGCACGCTTCGACGATGGTCATTAGCGTGCGATAACACGCTTCGATGACGTATTAGAGTAGAGTGAGGATTTTGGGTATCAAGACAGGATCAGTATGGTCCTCAGACATCGCTGTTGACATTGAAGGCTGTGGTGATGGAGTAAATGCGACCAAGGACCATCGAGCAAGTGTCGTGGTCCTACGGTGCGGAGCGATTTAATGCGCGCGAAATGCCAACTGGCTCAACTATGGAGTACTTCCCCTTTGGCTCATTTGATTCCATAGTATTGATATCTTGATAATACTGTCTATATTTCCAAAGTTCATGTGTTCTACTTTCAGTTATCCTTTTCTTAAATGGCAAATCTGATCAGGAGGGCTTTCTATACGCAATCTGCATAACCAGAAGTACTAATTTAGTTTATTATTCTCATCAAAAATCACAAATATTATCAACTGCTTTAAATTTGTTATGTCAGTAGTTTAGATCCATATCTGAACCATTCCATTTCGAGTAAATATCTATTTTCACTGGAAGATGCAAGTCAGTGAAAAATGACAGAGAAGATCATCATGACCTGTGATTGGGTCTGAGTAATTTCTGTACTTAGATACTGTTTTTCACGCTGGTTTATTTACTGCGGTAACAGTGAAATTGCAGAACAGGTGATTCTTCAGCTCTCCTTTTAATGCAATAATAGCAGTGCTGTTGATGGTCCAGTAGTGCCCAAACTGTAGACAGATGATTTAATTCCTGGGTGAAATTTTAATGATGCTGTTTTTTTTTATAGGTATTTTAATGATGCTGTTCACTGTGGCATACGTGGTAGATCGATTTTTTTACTTACATTTTAATTAATATACTTAATTTACTGTTCATGAAAATACTAAAGTAAATGTGTGGACACGCACACGTAAAGATCGGATTTAGAATGATGCAATCAGAAAAAAAGCTGAACTATGATTGAGCATGCCAAAGTCTTTCAAAGTCTTAGTCTATGTAACAATCCCTTTTTTATTGTCCATATTGGACATTCATTAAAAAAATGTCCTTTCAATTTGCAATGAATAATACATATGTTGCTAAATCGCTCCATAGAATAATGAGAACATGTTGACTTCCTTGTACTATTTTTGTACAAACCATCACTAATAGGAAAAACTACCCCAAATTTCATGGAGATACTTTACACACAATCAACCTTAAATGACCCATCGTTAGCTATATAACAACACTACAACAAATTACCATAGTAGTAAAGAGTTGTAGCAACGAAAAATTTATTCCAACAATTTTTTTGTTGCCACAAAGTAATGGATATTTTAGCTACAAATCCCTTATGCATTACATTCAGCACAAAATCCATGTCTCACACTTATGACCCTCCGTTACTTTTCCCTTAACCCAACCATATCATTGGGTTAATCCAACCCTTCTTGTATCCAACGGCTGAAAAAATTTAAAAAAATTCTCCTCTTTCAGCTTAGCCGACCCCCTCCCCTTCTTCCTCCTCCCTCCCTCCGCCTGCAGCTACCCCCTCCGCCGGCCGTTCGACCGCAGCCACACCCTCCTCCCCTCTGCCCTCGCCTCCCAGTCGCCTCGCCACGAAGGGACTGAGGTTTGCAGGCGCCTGCAGGCTCGGGCAGGTTGTGAAGGATGGCGGGTGGTGGGGGCGGCGCGTGCGGGGGCAGGGGAGGGGGCAGCGGCGGGAGTGGAGCGGGGCCTAGGGGGTTGCGGGCTTGGGCAGGGTGGTGGGTGGTAGGGGCAGCGCGCACGGGGGCAGGGGAGGGGGCAGCGGCGGGAGTGGGCGGGGCCTAGGGGGTTGCGGGCTTGGGCAGTGTGGCGGGTGGTGGGGGCGGCGCTCGGGGGCACGGGAGGGGGCAGTGGCGGGAGTGGGGCGGGGCCTAGGGGTTGCGGGCTTGGGCAGGGTGGCGGGTGGGGGGCGGCACGCGCGGGGGCAGGGAGGGGGAAGCGGTGGGAGTGGGCGGGGCCTAGGGGGTTGCGGGCTTGGGCAGGGCGGCATGTGGTGGGGGCGGCGCGCGCGAGGGCAGGGGAGGGGCCGCGGCGGGAGTGGGGTGGTTCCTTGGGGGTTGCGGGCTTGGGAAGGGTGGCGGGAGGAGAGGGGTGTGGCAGCGCCGCGCGGGGCGTGGGTTGCAGGGCGGAGGCGCGCGCCGAGAGCAGGGGTTGATCTGCAGGGTGGAGGCGTGCCGAGAAGGGGGTGCTGGAGCGAGCGGCCGCAGGGGGGAGCTTGCTGCCGGAGATGCACGCAGGTGAAGGTCCGATGGGAAGCTTTGGGTTTCATTTTGTTTCATCTACATAGTGGCATGATTTGCAAATAAGAATATGTTTTAGGGGCAACTTTGTCTTTTTCTTAACGGAAACCGTCAAAGATAACCGACATTTCAAACGGAACATAACACAGGGGCATGTTGTGTAAGAGTTAAGCATTACTCAGGGTTTATCATGTAATTCGCTATTATGCAGGGTTATGAATGTTATTGCGAAATTACTCAGGGTTATGGCTGTAATTATCCCCATAAAAAACGTTCTTGTAGAGACTAAATTATAGTAGTAGAATTCTTTAGCAACCATAGTATCTCCTTGCCGACGAAAATTCCATCACCCAAACCTTTGCACTAAAATTATCGTCATGCATTACCCAAAAATAAATCCATTATTTTTTTGCCAATTATTGGTGACAATAATGTCTGAATCCATTATTGCAAGTCAAATTTTCATGACTAAAGTTTGTCACCACAATTCGTTTTGTTGTAATGATGGATTTTTATTCGATGGCAGTGTCACTACAAGAAAAATAAGTTGTAGCTACAGAACTATGTCCACGGATGTGGGGCTTGTGGCCACAGAATTGGGCTTTGACCACAATATGTTGTGGCCAGTAGTCTTAGCTACAAGTCTCGTCGCGAGAGTTCTCTAACCACGAATATGCCGTGGCCACTACAAGTGACCACAGAACTTACCGTGGCCACAACTCTTATATGAAGACTTTGGCCACGAATTGTGGCTATGAGAAAATGGTAGCCACGAAATTATCGTGGTCGCAAGTTTCCATAGCTACATTCCGTAGCCACAGCTCATTTTTCCTGTAGTGTGTTTAGCACTACAAGAAAAATGAGTTTTTGCCGCGGAATATGGCTACGGAAACTTGTGGTCACGATAATTCCGTGGCCACTAGTTTCTCGTAGCTACAATTCCGTGGTCAAAGCTTCATGCAAGAGTTGTGGCCACGACAAGTTCTTTGGCCACTTGTAGTGGCCACGACATATTCGTAGTTAGAGAACTCTCGCGACGAGACTTGTAGCTACATCTACTGGCCACGACATGTCGTGACCAGAGTCCAATTCCGTGGCCACAAGCCCCGCATCCGTGGGCATAATTATATAGCAACAATTTATTTTCCTTGTAGTGTATGATATGAGTAAAATGGGGCTGCCTGAAGGGGATCTAACTTGGCTCCTCCATCCTATTTTCTCTATTTTTATTTTTTTTGAAAAATACTTCCATGAATTTTCACCATTATATCCATATATTATATCAATCAAATTTCGTGTGAAATAGAGACTCCTAGAACCTCCATCCAGACGGGATCAATTTCAACAATTCTGCGACCGTTAAAAAATGAGTGTATGCGTGAAGGTCGTAGGAGTCTCTGTTTCTCACGAAATTTGATTGGCATGATATAGGGATATAGTGATGAAAATTCACAGAAGTATTTTAAAATAAAAAAAGGTTGAAAATAAAAAAAATGAAGTGAGAGAGCCAAGTTAACTCGCTTAAGGGCAGCCGGTTTTTCCTTTGAGATATCTATCAATGGAAATTAATTTTAGTAGTGTAGCCTCTCTCTCTCTCTATCATTATCATTAAATAGTAGCCTTTGCCCTACTTATCTATAATAAGACTGCAAAAACAAGTTTTTTAATGTCGTCCTTCTCTCTAACATGATCATCTAATGATAACACTTAATTATCCCTATATACACGATTAGGTTCCAATAACAAGTACAAGAATATATATCCAATTATGGAACCACAAAAAATATGCATAAATCTGTTGCAGTATTTTAAGAGCCACAGATCCCTTTCGTCCTTATCAGCATCATCCTTATTATAGGAAATTTTACATGGATGCTCTACAAACATTCCAATATTTACGCAAATATATAACAAACATATACACCGCAAGTAAAATCTTATTTACATATATATATTCCCATTTAAAATGCTAATTTTTTATTAAAAAATAGTATTTTTTTAGTTTAATTTCTTGCTATTATTAAAAAAATTATATCCTAAAAAAATATTAAAAATGCTAATATATAAGCGATACGTGAAGTAATTTTGAGTTTAATTTCTTGGGTTAACGTATATCCTAAAGTAAATGAAAACTTGGACTATATTAAATGTTCAAAACATGCAAGAAATGACAACAAAAATATTACATATGTACATTATATATTTTTTGTTACTTAAATGAATACGTCATCCAACCACTTATTTTTGTGAGGCTTAACAACTAAATGATTTTTTCTAAAATTATCATTATTTCTTTGAAATTCAGAATATATCGTTGCTATATTTTTAGCAATCTTTTACATAAAAATAATTATAAGTTGTTTCTCTCTTTAAAATTTGTTCCAATTTCAGCAAAACTTATAAGAAAAAAAATCCCGAGAAAGACAGGTTATTGTGAACTTCAAAACTATATATCATTGCATTTGAGATAAATATTATTTAATATGTATTCAACATGAAATGACAAGTGAAATGTTGAAATCATTCGTTTTTAGAGATCGATTTCCTTGCAGTGAAATTCCCACACTTTTTTAGAGGGTTTTATCAGTTGTGACCTTTTGAGATATTGCAATATCACGTATACCTCTTCTTTTTTGGGAATATCAGTTGTGCCCCTGACTTTTCACCGTTCTATCACTTGTGTCCCTCCGTTACTTTGACTGTTAATAAGTTGAACTTAACGATGATTTATCTAATCATGGTTTAGTTAAGAGGGGCATATTTCAAAGAAAAGTCACAGTCTCTATATGTTGATGGATCTTCACGACTTCGGGTTCCTCCATCATGTTGAACTCCAGTCCCCTCCGATGAGGAAGACGTCGGGGAGGTCAAGATCGAGGATGCCAATGACGACAAGGTCGACCTGGGAGGAGGAGGGGAGGGAGGGAGGGCATGTCGGTCATGGGGGGAGGAGGGGGAGATGTGGAGCGGAGGGAGCAGCAGAGGGATGGGTGTGCTGGGGAGGAGATCGGGGCGGGATGGGGAGGAGTTGTGGCTTGCTGGGGAGGAGCTCGGGGCGGGGGGTCGCGGGGCTGGAGGGAGGGCGGAGGGAGTGCAGGGCTGGGGAGGAGCTGGGGTAGGGGGTCGCGGGCTAGAGGGAGGACGGAGGGGGAGGGCACGGGGCTGGAGGGAGGGCGAGGCTGGGGAGGAGCTAGGGCGAGAGGTCGTGGGGCTGGAGGGAGGGCAGAGGGGGAGGTCGCGGGGGTAGAGGGAGGGTTGGATGGAGGGTAGAGGGAGGGCAGGGATGGGGAGGAGCTGGGGCAGGGGGTCGCGTGGCTAGAGGGATGGTGGAGGGGGAGGTCACGGGGCTGGAGGGAGGGCGACGGGAGGACGGGGTTGGGGAGGAGCTCAGGGTGGGCTGAGGCAGGGGGTCGCGGGGCTGGAGGGAGGGCCGAGAGGGAGATCACGAGGAGGAGCTCGGGGCAGGTTGGGGGAGGAGCAAGGGCGAAAGGGGAGCACGGGTGCAAAGGGGGAGAAGCGGAGGAAGGGGAGGAGCTGGAGATGGAGGGAGGAGGTTGTGGAGGAGGAGGAGGAGCAAGCTGGGGACTAGGAGAAGGGGAGGAAGAGGAAGAAGATGGAGGAGGAAGAGGATGACCTTCCAGCCCTCTTTATTTACATTTAATTCTGATTGTATCCTCAAAGTTAACGTCTGTTTGCGTTGAGGATGGACGGTCACTAATCCGAGGGGTACTACTGATAAAAGGGTAAGAAGTTAGGGACACAACTGATATTCCCAAAAAGGGAGGAGTATAACTGAAATTGCAATATCTCATAGGGGCACGACTAATAAAAACTCTTTTCTAAAATTTTTCGATATTCATCGTCCGTTGTGAAATATAAAACGGCGAAGATTACTTTCTATACTTGAATTAGCAAAAATGCTATATATGTTACCATATCATTGGCGATGGTCCGTATAACAATATTTATCTATTGCAATTTTAAAAAAAAAATAAACTAACGGACGATATAGTGAAAGATTTAAAAAAAACGATACTAGTATAGACTCATTTTGTTGTAATGTTAATTAACAAGGCGGAACATTTGTGCATAAAAACATTAACTTCAAGGGCATCCGTGCAAATACGAAGAATACAGACGCAATATAATGCTCACAGAAGCATAATTTATAAAATTCCCAGAAACTATTATGTTAATATAAAGCTGCTGCGCAGCTAAGCCAAGTTGGGTGCATTATTGCATGCATACGAGCAACTACGTGCAGGTGGGGCAAAAACTGCCATGCAGCGCCAGCAAGCATCCCCATGCAAGCCTCCAAAAACCCCAATGCCCATCGTCCAGCTCTGCCCATCTGCACACCCCCACACCCTCATCAATGCCCACATGGCCTCCGCAGCCCACTCCAATCCCGCTATAAAAGCCCCCTCCATGCTCCTGCACTGCCCACACGTCCAACACCGCCGCAGCTCCTCCATCCATCTAGATCTGCGAGACCGAGCAGGTGAGTGCGAGCGCAGCAATGGCTTCCAAGGCGCAAGCGACCGCTGCCTTCCTCCTGGCCCTCAACCTCCTCCTCTTCTCCCTCGTCTCCGCCAACTACTCGCCCTGCCACCCCCACCCCAAGCCCGGCCCCAAGCCCCCCTGCGGCGGCGGCGGTGGCAGGCCTTACTACCCCTCGTGCCCCAGGGACACGCTCAAGCTGTCGGTGTGCGCCAACGTTCTGGGGCTCGTGAACGTCGTCATCGGCAACCCGACGTCTCCCTGCTGCACCCTCCTCCAGGGCCTCGCGGACCTCGAGGCCGCCGCGTGCCTCTGCACCGCTCTCAAGGCCAACATCCTCGGAATCAACCTCAACGTGCCCGTCTCCCTCAGCGTCCTCCTCAACTACTGCGGGAGGAACGCTGCCGGATACAGGTGCGCTTGATCGGTCGCCGGTTTCGCCTCGGCCTCTCTGATGTATCTTCGCCTTGATCCCATGTTCACCGTGTTCTTCTTTCTTTTTGGTGTTTGTAATTCTTGTGTTGGATGTGTTTGTGTCCGTGTGATGTGTAAGCCTTCAAGCATTTGATCGCCATGTCTTCCATTTGTAATAGAACTCGGCGCGCATTGGGTTCTAGGGTTTGTATCTGTATCTGCGCCGATCTTATATTGTTTTTTGGTCATCGTCAATCCTTCATTGATGTCAAACGATTGTTTCTTAGCTTTCATGAATAAAAAAATGTAAGAAGTTTTACTGAACTGTAGTGGATCGTGCTTGTTTTGTGTTGCTGATTAAAGAGGAAAATGGTTCGAACAGTTTAATTATACCTTCAATTCTCATGACCCTATCTATCATATTTTAAGTTGACATTGACAACTAGAGAGAGGATCGTCGGTTGTAGTCTCTGCTGTACGGGCTACAGTTGTTCAATCACATATCTTCCACCTCGAGATGCGAGTCTACTATCCTTGGCTCCTTAGGAGGGTCGTCAGATCCTCATCCGACGTTCCTCGTGCATTACAGCACTTGCTGTAAATACCATTTACAGCAGCAATTGGTTCCTCCCTCGGCTGTCTCGGGATGCACACCACATGATCGTCATCTAGAGACTCCTAGCTTAATGGTTATGTAACAGTAGAGGATCCGTTGTATGTTATGTGTTTATTTTTTTTGTATATTGAAAAAATATATGTATATATAGATCGAGAGAAAATTTGTAAAAATTTCAAAGAACATGATTGAAACATCTATTATAAAAAAATATCGCGGTTTCTGATCCGTGAATTTTCTTCTTGGAGGAATATAACTGCGTCGCGATTAACCTAACCATTCTGTTGATCGGGTCATATGCATCGACATTGATGTCGTGGATCATCTACATCACTCGAGCCAGGTCTGTGGGACCGCAACCATTGAACCATCTTGGGATGAATTCCTCGACAAAAAGAATTCTAGCAAGAAATTGGTCTATATCCAAGTGTGAGTATAATTCCGTTGGTAAATTTGATTCAAGTCAGAATTACCTATGTTGTCTTCGAGGTTTGGCGAATTTAACTCAACTTCATATCTAATAGATAAATATTTTTACCTTAAGATGAATAAACTCGATATATATGCATGGGAGCTCGAGTTGATTTGGGTTAGATATATTTTAGCAAGCCCGAGTTTAAATTGGTATTTCGAAAATATAAACAAAGCCCAACTTCTCTTATCTTTAAATGTTGAATTAAATATATAGAAGCTTCTTATCGAAAATTTCCATTACTAATCCTATCGATTTCTATGCGTGCAGATCCGGTCATCTTCATTTCGTGTAAAATATTACGCAAACAGTGATACGAAAATGAAAGATTTTTTTATCAGGAAGTATAATTACATGCAATGCACCTACTATATTTTTATTTTAATTTTTGGAAATTATATTGAACTTTTAATGAAGTTTTTACTGAAAGGGTTGAGATTTTAATGATTTTTTACTGAAAGGGAGTGATTTGAGGTAATTAAATCCTAAGAAAAAGCCAACATCAATAGTTTGCAAATGAAAATTTCACACGTACACATTAAAATGAGGAACACAACTGATTTTAGCAAAATATTAATGTAGGAACTAATTATGAATTAATTATTTAAAACACTCGATACACTGTAACAATATAGGTCTATAGTAATTTTTTAAATCCGTTATCATATTGTACATTGTTAAATATATAACGTCTTATTCGTTGTGATTTTTTATATTAAAATTAGCATGAATACCATACTTGTTATTATATCATTAGCAGTGATCCACGTTACAATGTTTATTCGTTGTTATTTTGAAAAAAACTATCTAATCGTAACTAAATTTGTAGCTAAAAATTAGCAATAATTAGTTAATTTTTAAAAAAACAGCAACAAGTAAACATTGCTATGCGGTGTCACTGATAATATAATAATAAATATGATTTTTGACGATAAGTCAAGTATAAAAAAATAATTTCGTAACAAATAATATCATCGTTATGTATTTAACAGCGGACGATATTGTGATGAATTTTAGAAAAATATCACTGTAGACTTATTTTGTTGCAGCGATAAATATTTAACGATTTAACCTAAAAATAATAATTATCATAGAGATGAACGCCACTTTAATCAAATAGAAGGGAAGAGTGTAATGGGTTTCCTCTCTCTGCATTCGCGGCGTTTGGATTTGGACGAATCGCAGACAGAAAATCTATTGGGTGACGAGTCTCTGTGTTTTTGTATACTTTAATGCGTACAGTTTTAATAGTTCCATGACATCTGTTCGCTCGTCGTCGACCTAAAAGGCCAAATCCAATTTTGGAACGAACGAATTACAGCCGATTCCACTTAATTCCATCACTGATTGGCCTCTCACTGCCTCACTGGCAGTAGCAGCTGCTCCGAAATCCTCATCCACTTTTATTCCATATTTTTTTGAAAATTTATTCATTATTTTTTTTTTGCGTAAAGACAACCTGTGGGATCCAATGTGGAAAGTGATGTCCAGATGCATAGCAGTCTGTAATCTAAGATACCTATCTGTCCACATATAGATATGTTCAAAAAAACCCAAAAGCTGTGGCTATTTATATACACAGAGAAAACTACATGAGAGTAGGGATGGACATGCTACATGAGAGTAGCCCGGTGTCTGGTCCGATAAAGCCTGAGTCCGAACGATAAATGAGCGAGCTTGGGCTTGATTTTTGGCCCGATCCAATTTTTGGGTCGGGTTCGGGCAAGTTTGGGCCTGAGCCCGAAGCTCGTGGGCCGGCCCGAATATAGGCCCGGGTGTAGGCCCGTATATAAGCCCAATGTTTTTTCCATATGTAATTTATGATTTCTAATATCACATTTGCTCTTTCTTCTTAAATTGCCATTATTCTATGCTATTTAGACATCAACTATGTTCATGTTTTGAAGAAATAAATATTCAATTTGTATATTTACATATTAAATGTGTATTATATTCATGTTTTAATAATTTTTTTAATATAACGGGCCGGCCCGACCCGAGCCCGACCCATGTACTTGCGGGTCGGGCTCGGGCTTGGGCTGCAATTTCTGAAATTCAACGGGCCTAGGCCCAGCTCGTAGGCCCGTAAATTGAAACCGGGTTCGAGCTGGGCTAGGTTGGGCCCGGCCCGATCCGGCCCGATGTTCATCCCTACATCAGAGTCTGTTGTAACCTTATATTTTCCTCTCTATTTTTGTGAAACCGGTTTCTAAATTCCAACCGCTTAGATTCAGTTACATGCTTAATTTTCTATTACCCACCAAAATTTCATCAAAATCGGGTGTTTATAACTACTTTTATCTTAGCGGTCAAAAGTATGCTTCTTTTTCAAATGAATCTCAAAGCCCTTAAATATTGACTTTTCTCGTGATCCCTAAGATGAGCAAAAAAATATATGTGCAGGAAATTTAATAAGTAGATAACAAACATAAATTAAATATATGTGCAGTTGGATTTTGGAAACATGTTTCACAAAAAATATAATAATAAGGTTACAACATACTCATGTAGTTTTCATTACAGCAGAGGATCCGCTCCCATGCAACTAAATCTACATATATGTATATCTGCATGAGTTTTTTCACAATCGTGTCCCTCGTAGATTATGCAATATCAGTTACACCCTTCCTATTTTTGTAATATCAGTTGTACCTCTTCCTTCTTAGAAATTGAGAGTTGCATATGCCTCGGGATTATTTTCCATCCATTATCGTTCCAAACAGACGTTATCTCTGAGGTACAAGTATAATTGGAAAGAAAAGCAAGAGTGTGACTATAATTTTTTGCAAAATTATATGGACATAATTTTTTGCAAAATTATATGGACATAACTGTACGAAAATATTATTAAATCTTTGATGTGTGCATACCATGGTAATTTGGTTTAACTCACTAACAGTAAAATTAACGGAAGGGCACAAGTGATAGCAATACAAGAAGGTAGAGACACAACTGATATTGTGAAAAAAGAAGCGGCGTGACTGATATTGCAGAATCAATAAGGGTACAATTGTAAAAAAAACTATATACATGCATATCTCTTATGCATTAGCCAAATACGACCAATCTATCTATCTCTCTCTATATATATAAAAGGGGGAAATGGGGTCATCCCCATTTTCTGATGATTTTTTTTATTTTTTTTCAAAAATAATGTCATATACTTTCTTACTATATCATTCTAATATGTCAATCCAATTTTGTCAGAAATAGAGACTCATATGCCCTCCATCTAGAACAAGTAATTTTAACGTTCTAAGAAGTGTTGTAAACGACATATTCTAGATAGAGGGCATAGGAGTCTATGTTTCTGACGAAAATGAAATGACATATTAGAGGGATATAGTGATGAAAATATATGACGATATCTTGAAGAAAAACAAAATCACTGGAAAATGGGACAGGGGCAGTCCCAATTTTCCCTATATATATGGGGAAAATGGTTTGTCCCCACCGCAGGTTTCTGCTATTTTTTTTCAAAAATATCATCATGTATTTTCATCAATATATCCATCTAATATGCATTCCAATTTCGTCAAATACAAAGACTCATATGCATTCCATTAGAACATGTAACTTTAACAGTCTTATAATGGTTGTAATCAACCTATTTTGGATGGAGGGAATAGGAGTCTATGTTTCTGATAAAATTGGAATGATATATTAGAGAATGTAATGATGAAAATACATGGAAATATTTTCAAAAAAACAAAAAAAATCATCGAAATATGGAAGGGGGTGGGCAGTCCTATTAAATCATATATATAGGGATACTTACACCCATAACCATGAGTAATTTTGTAATTACAATTGTAACCCTAGATAATCACAAATTATACCCAGGACCCTGAATAAATGCTATGTTTTACACCCATAAACTTCCTTTAGTTTACTTCATAAACTCAACCAGATGACTAAGTTAATCTAACCAATCTGTGATCTAATGGTTGGGATTAATCAAAAGTAAAAGAAAAAGGAAAAGAAAAATAATTTTGGTAGGTTTGAGGGCTTGTAGGCGTGGAGGACGGAGGCTTGCAGGCAGCGGGTGGGGACTTGCAGGCATTCGGGACGAAGGCTTGCTTGCAGAGGGGGGCCTTGTAGGCGGCGGGGGAGATGGGGGTGGAGGGGGGTTATTTGATGATGGTGGAGGGTGACGGCGAGGGTGAGGGTTGGCCCTTGCAGGCGGTAGGGAGGGGGCTTCAACGGAGCCTTGCAGGCAGCGGTGGGGTTCTTTGATGATGGCGGAGGGCGACAACGAGGGTTGGGGTCGACCCTTGAAGGCGGCAAGGTGGGTGGGGTGAGGGAGGTGGGGTTCTTTGATAATGGTGGTGGGCGGCAACAAGGGTGAGGGTTGACTCTCGGGGGCTTTGACGGGGCCTTGCAAGCGGCGGGGTGAGTGCTTCGACGGGGCCTTGCAGGCGATGGTGGGGGAGGGGTTTTGTGACGATGGTGGAGGGTGGTGGTGAGGGTGGGGGTTCGACCCTTGCATGCGGCAGGGTAGGGGTGGGGGGTGATGACTTTGAGGGTAGCAGTATGGTAAGGTGGTCGACATGAGGTGGAGGGCAGCAGCGGTGGTAAGGTGGTCGACGGGAGGTGGAGGGCGACAGTGAGGGTATGGAGGTTGACGGAGGGGGAGGGGCGGCGAAGGTGGGATGGGTCGACCATTGCAGGAGACGAGCGCTTGCAGGCGACCGGAGGGAGGGAGTTGGGGGCACATCCTAAATAATAGGAACCTAAAGGTTATAAAATGTAAAATATTTGACGGATACCATCATATTTAATGGAAAATTAGATGGAAATTAACATGGGGTTATGGGGGCAAGAGTTGAGCACTATTCAGGGTCATGGGTATCACCCGTTATTATCCATAGTTATGATTGTAATTACGAAATAACTCACGATAACGGGTGTAAATATCCCATGTATATGATGTTGAGGAACTTGCACCAAGGTGCATGTAACTTACATGCACCAATACCATAAACACCCGTATTTTTTTATTTTTTTGAATGAAATCATAGGATTTAGATCACCATATATCATCATGTTGTCATTCAAAATTCAACTTAATTCGAACCTCTACATCCATTAAGACTACAAAATTTTAATGATCTCAGAATTACTGAAATTTAGCCCTTCTGGATGGACATGTTAGGAATGTTTGTTTTACATGAAATTCGAAACATGTATTCTAGTAATAATTCCAAGTAAATCCTCCAATGTTTCATTTCAAAAAAATGGGTGTTATGTATGTGTTTCATATTTCTGTCTCGTCTAAATGCATATTATTACTGATTTTTCCCATTATTTATGCTCGAAGAGACCGGTGTTGTTGGGACCTAAGAAGCTTTATAATAATTGTGTAATATGTTGTTGTATAAGTGAGCCCTTTTACTGTAGATCTACATAAAATATAGTAACCACATTACTGATTAAAAGTTATTGTATACATATTATATAATACATTTATATTTTTATATATTTGATCAATTTTCTTGATAAAATCAAAATTGATCCATATATTAGAATATCAAGTAATGAAGTTGCGGAGACAACTTTGGGATCCTAAATGGAAGAACCAAAAAAAGATTTGTAATTAAAGATGACATAAGTCGGATACATCTAAGATTCGTATCTAGGTCCATATTTGTTTGTCAAATATCCGTTTTGCATTTATAACCGTATTTTGAGGACATGATTTATCATTTTGTGTATTTGTATATATTCGTATATGTATCTGTATTCATTTTTATAAAATATAAGGATATGATAATATCTATATTTAATCACATCATTAATTATGGTTGATTAAGCACAAGGAGTGGTGGTATAAATAAGTAGAGAATTTCTTGAATTCTAAATTCTTTGGTGTTTCTAACCTAGTCGCTAAACGTTTATGTATGGCAATGAATATTAAAGTATGCATTGTCATAGTTCAATTTTGGTATAGCTCACAATCCTGGCATGCACCGGCTCATAGACATTCCAAGAATCAAGAGATCTTCTTTTTAGCAATAGTTTTTCCCGAGATGCAAGGAAAAGGACTCGATAAATTCCCATTTCTAGTTTTTTTTATGTTGTGTCAATCCAACCCAAAATATTTTGATTTATTTAATTTATTTATTTTCTCAACGTTCAATTCATATTGACAATGATGTATCGAACAAATATAGTTCAATCATAGATAAATATCCATTTGCATCCCATATTGATTGGTTTTTTTTATTTCACTCAAGTGTTGGATTTATTAGAATGAAAAGAAACAAGACTCTCAAATTTAGGGGATTCATCAATCCTGAAACTACGGTATATTTTTTAATTTTCTTTTCTTTTTATTTTTTCTTTGGTTACTAGTTCCATTGCTATATCTTTTACCGGATCGTGCAATTCAATCAATGTATTGTTACTTTTATCTTGATCATATATATCTAATTATATCCGCACATTTATATAGGTTGCTAACTCAACCGCAGAGTGCTCAGCTTTTAAGTGCGGGTATGATT
The DNA here is from genome assembly GCA_037367405.1 of Ottelia alismoides. Lineage (NCBI taxonomy): Eukaryota > Viridiplantae > Streptophyta > Magnoliopsida > Alismatales > Hydrocharitaceae > Ottelia > Ottelia alismoides. Next base: position 20,354 of record JAZKJV010001139.1, read on the forward strand.
TTTAACACATTTAGATGAAGCAACAAATTAACTAATTATAATCAAAATTTTCCCAAAAATAAAAAGGAATTACTTCAATACCTATTTTTTTATTTTTCAAAACTGACAGCCAAGAAAAACAACATTTTAGAGTAAACAACCTCAAGTAGTTTATTTCGCGAGGATTAAAAAATGGGGGTAAAAAGATCTCTCCTATCGTCATCGCCATGCAAAATAAATTGTAAAAAATATGACAACGTGGATAATTTTAAAAGAACGCATGGGACAGTGAGTACCATCTGCAGTACTGCAGACATCTGTGGTAAAAGTGTGAATCCTTGGAACCGCTCGATCTTGATCGAGCAGTTCGCATGAATTCGCACTTTTTGGTAGGTCCTACCGTGTAAATTCGTGTGAACCGTTCGATCAAGATCGAACGGTTCAGGCAATTGCACCAGAGTCTGCAGTACTGCAGACAATCCGCCCCCCTCCTGCGATGCTCCTTCCAGAGTAAATAACCACCAGGTAGATCATAGATGGCAGCATCCTTAATCCCATCTGTCGATAAAAGTTACATGTCGTAGCTCCTTTTGATATGTTAAAGAAAGAAGGCAATATGTTCCCTGGGTATTGCAAATCAATATAAGAGAATATACTGGTCGAAAATGTAGAGTATACCCCTTCATGCTTAAGTGTATATCTACTTATTTATTGGTCGAAATTGTACCTTCCGGCTTCTCAACATCTATGATCCTTCGGATGATCCGAGAAAGGAGGAGTTTCTCCTTTTCCTTAGGCAACATTACCCCTCAACTCTCCCCACCATTCTGGTGGGAGACTTCAACACGATCCTCAAAAAGGTCTGACCGTCTCTCAGGATCTCCGATAAATAGCTTCTGCGAAAAATTCAATGATTGGATAAACCAAGAAAGAATCATAGAGTTCATAGTTTCGGAGATAACCTGCACCTGGACGGAGGTAGCTCGCCTAGTGTAACATCCATACCCTCAAATATAGTCTCACATCTAAAACTCACAAAGTGTGAGAGTGGGTTATAAGTGGTGGGGATTACTACTTGACAACTTGGGCTTAAGCATTTTGAGTGGTTGCCAACGGATCCATTTGTGTCCGAACTCAACTAGTTGTCAGGGTCAGTTTTCCTCGATAACAGACCGGGGACCTAAGCTCGAGACGTTACACCTAGTAGTTGGGCTATCCTGGACTTCCCCGGAGATATGTATTTTCAGACTTTGTAATAGATGTATCGTTTGTAAATTCTCAGTCTTTGTAATGGGTGTGTACATGTTTTGCGGCTTGGTACAAAAAATGTAGAGAAAAATGGTAAAGAAGACACGTAGATGTAAATGATGTAAGACAGCTCTACTTCATCCGCTTTATCAGTCCTTTAATGCATCTAAGAAGGAACGTTCAGCGAAAAATCTTTTGGTGTGAGAGTTCTTAATTTGAAATGCTTTTAATCAAATTTCAAAATATCGATATCGACATCATAGCGATCGATCTGAAAAGGGACATATCAGGGATATATCCCTGTGGAAATCTTGGAAATACCACAAAAGTAATTTCGCAAATTAAGATTGTATTGATTCTTAAAATCATAAATAACATGCAAATTAATGCACAATTGTATACAAGAATGATGAGTATTTAGCACATTAATAGACATTATATCATACATATCGTTGTTACCAGTGCTAACTATTGACTATTGAGAGATATTAGAAAAGGAAAAGTTAATGAAATTCAAACAATAACAACTTAGTGACATCAAGGAGGTGTATTTAGCACATTAATTTTACATCACATCACATATTATATATAAACAAAATGCCGAGCTATATCAGATATCATATGTACAAGCTAATGAGCATAATAACATATGTGTATGCAGATATTCCTTAATCAGCTCTAGAGTAGCTTCATCTCCATTGTCAAAAGGGGACAAAGCCATGTTCAAGATGGGAATCACAATGTGTTTTTAATGCTGGGAGTAGATGCAAAGTAAAATTCTAAACAAATAGATCAAAAATTATAAAGTGGATGATATATTATTGAGCAATGTCAACCCCATAGTGATGGTATCTATCGTCTGGGAAATATCGTAATGAAATCTTCAATTTTTTATCGATATGAGATGATTAATGATATCTCTTTGATACCTCGTGAGATATCAAGTGATATTCTGGAATTCAATATGCATCGAAATATCAAAACCTTATCAATATCCTGTAAAATTTAAGATAATTGGAAAAATCTAGAATAATTATGAATAAATTGAAAGCTCTAAAAATCATCTCTTAAGATCTTAATAAATACAAGAAATCATAGTCTGGCATTAGAAAAACTCAAAAACAAGTAATAGAGTACGAAATATACAAAACCCTAAGAAATACACCTCTTAATACACTAAAATGATGAAAATCACCTTAAGAACACCGTATCTAAAGCAATGAAGAAGTTACTTGCAATAACCTCTCGATATGGTGAGATAGAAAATCGATATCGGTGATACCGGTCGATACAGGAGAAAGTCGCATCAAAACTTCAAGTTTTGATTGATATCTTGATATATCGGCGATATATCCATCGATATCTGGGAAAACAACATACATAGTAGTATCAATATATCATCGATATATAAGTGATATATCCCATATTTAAATCCTTGTTTTTTAATTAACTACTTATTGCATGCATGTATAGAATATTTTCCTATCTTAAGTGTCTGATTTTTGTTTAAATTTTTGGGAAGTAATCTGTCTTTGAAGCACACAACCTCGTTTATGTTATCCATCATAGCATAAGTCTGTTTCACCGAAATTATATTCTTAAAACAAGACACGCGTAATTTTCTGATATCCCTATTGAAGAGCATGATGACACCGATTTTGTATTTGTATTGCAGTTGTAGAAGAAGTTCTAATGATTTTTGTAACAACCCAACTCAACATAATCCACGTCGAAAAATCATATATTGTGAGAGTAGGTTATTAAGTGCGAGGGACTACTACTTGACCATTTAAGCTTAAGTACTGGTTAGCAATGGGTCCAATCAAGTCTGAACCTTAAAGCAAATTTTCTTCGATAATTGTCGAAGGACTTAAGCATGAGATGCAAATTTTGTTGATACTTTGACAATTCTGGCGGAGACTATCTGAGAGCCCAGCAAATGAGTAATTTGAGAGGTAAACGAGGAATTTAGTAATGCTACTTTAGAGGAAACACATATGGCAACTTATAACTATCCACAAACTTAAAGACTCTTGAGCTACTCATCTCATCTATCATGTTCTTCTATTGGATAACTAATTGAAATTTGATAGAAGCTAATTATGAAGTGGTCTCATCATCGCTACATGTGCATATGTGCATGTGATGAATAGTCATTCATCTATCTTTATTCTTTTATTTTATATTTAAATCATTATCAAAACACATGAAAATATAGCTAATTTGTGCAAATTAACGATCTTTATTCATCCATAAACACTATATAAATATGTGCATTTAAATTCAAAATAAAAGAATAAATAAAAGAAAAAAATAAATGAAGTATCAAATATTCTTATTGACCCTAAAATCCGAGATCGAATCAATATTGACTTGGTCGACTAGGAATAAATATGGAGAGATAAGAATCAATATTGTATACTAAAAACCCTAATTTTCCTTCTTTAAAATCATCATTATTACATAATTTATTCCTCATTTTATACACCTCAAATAATAAAATATTCTACAAGAAACGTGGACATTCAAATACGTAGAAATTTATTAAAAAAATAATTGCACATAAAAATAAAACACTGTGCAATTAGGACACACAAATGAAATGTCGTAAATCAAACTTCACTAATCAATATCTTATCCATACAAACTCAAAATTGACTAAACTCGCATCTATTGTATTCTACATTAAATTATCTATTTAGTGAAGGAATTTCATTAAAAATGTAGTTAAGATGCAAAAGCCGACTTTCTGAGGTCTCATTGTACTATATACATGTATATTTTATTTATATAACTCATTCGTTATATTTTTACTTTTGTTATATTTTTAAATACTTTTGAATATTTTTTAAAATATATTAAAAATATAAACATAAAATGAAGCTATAAAAATATATTAAAATAAATATCATAATAAACTATACATGTATACTATACTTATAATGTATATACCTATATTTATTTCAGTATGAAAATAAAACTCTAAATATGAAATAAAAATATGTAAATATGTATTTCATTATATTATAAATATGAAATACGTACTTATAATAATAAAATTTAAAATAAAAATAAAATACCTAAAGCATAGGTAAATGTACCCCTGTATACACTTGTAAAAATTAGCACCAAACAATATTGTAAAAATAAAGAAATAAATCCATAAAATAGTTTGAAAATAGTAAATATTATTTATATTTTGAGTTTCAATTAATAAATTCATTTACCATTTATTATTGAATTAATGAAGAATTTGTATACAACTTTTTCCTGATTGGTCCACGTGGACCAATCAGGGCCTTGGATTGTTGCCCCGCAGGTCAATTATCCTCCCCTCCCTCTGACTCTGTCAGAGTCACGGGACCGCCTCCTCTTCTACATTTTCTTACTCCTCCATACCTCCATCCTTCTCGAGTCGACCACCAACTTCTAGCTACCACCTCCCTCATCTCCGCCCATCACTTAGGCTCTACCAACCCACTCTCCTGCACAAGCCACCTTCCTTCCAAAAGTCACCAGTGCCTTGTCCTTAAATAAGCTCCTCCGACACCATTTTGAAGTTTGATCCCTCCTTCATCATTGTAACTCCATTAGGAACTCCCTGAGGTTGAGCTCTTGGTGACAGCTTGAACTCCCCAGCCTTGACAACAAGGATAAGGTTTAGAGGAGGAGGATCCCGGCTCGCCGGAGCACCTCCGACGAAGCTTCCCATCTACTCACAATAAGCTTGTTGAGTTGATAACCTTAGCATTTTTTAGCTTAATTTTCAGTTGCTTAGCGTAGATCAGTTAAATCGTAGTTCGTCAGAGTCCAGCTCCGACGACCTCTTCCACCATGATCCGACCAGCGTTCTGACTCGCCTTCACCTCCATTTCCTTCCCCTTTCAATTCCCCATCTCCAGATCGCCTTCATTCGCCCAAGTCTCGCTCAGATCGACCTTTTGAATCTCACTCCTCCACCCTCACCGGAGATCCTCCACCACACCTCATCTATACCCCATTTCACCCAATAAGAGGGTCTGGCCTCTTTCTTCCTGTGCAGGTCTAAGCTTTGAAGACCCACTTCTAGGGGGATTTTAAAATAGAACAGGAACTACAGGTCTGCTTCATTCTCCTTAAGCTCCAGGCCCCCGATCGATGGGGACTGGACCCATTTAAGCACCTCAGTGGCAACGAAGGATCATTAGTTCCTTTTTGAGACTCTCAACGGCCAAAGAGATTCCCTGAGGATGAAGAATCGATTATTTGAAGCGACTCCAGCAAGTGTTCTTACCCAGTTCTTCTAGGAGGCTTCGTAGCCATCTGACCAGGTGCGCCTTCCAGGCGTAGCTAGGGGTGCGCACAGATCGGATAAAATCCGTAATCCGATCCAATTCGATGTTATTGGATTTGATTGGTTTGATTTTATCATTTTAATGGATCGGAATCAATTAGAATTTTTCAAATCTGTTAAAGTATGGATTGGATCGGATTATTATCAAAATCCGATCCGATCCAATCCATTAACAAACACACACATTCCTACAAACATATACATGTGTGTGTGCGTGTGCAACCATTCCTATAAGACCATAATCAATGTCGTTCATCTCATTTTTTCATATCAATAGTGGATACCAGTTCTCTTGTCATCATCATCTCTTCTCTATCGAGAGATAAATATTAAACTTCTAAATAATAAATTATAAGTACCTTGTAAAGTTATAATCTCCATTAAGCTATTACCCTCTCAGTTCCCATCCTCTCTCATTTCACTCTTGATTCCAATATTTCACTCTAATTCCATATCCCTTTTAATCCATTTCAACACCTCCCTCCTCTAGCACAACATCGCCACTCCTCCCCCGCAATGCCATCACCCCTCCCTCATGATGTTGTTGCTTGTTTCACACAATATTGTTCCCCCTCCCATATGAGACCATTTGCTCCAACCGTGTTGCCACTAGTATCATTTCCGTAAAAAGAAACTAGATTTAGGACAGTTATCTAGTACATTTGTTTGTTATTTTTACCCTTTTTGCTTCTTATTTACTTGTTCCAACTTGCAAGCTTATCCTAACGATGAAACTGGATCAATTTGTTTTATCTAAGAATTAGTGTTCAAATATACTAAACCCGTCTAAGAATTAAAAAGCATTACTTGAATTTCTTTCTTTTCTAAATTGATATCCGAATTTGATCAAATTTTTTAAAATGCATATTTTGACTATAGGTATAATCTGGTAAATAAATTTTATTTTAAATGAGAGGCATGCTACCCAATTAGCGAGATATATTTAAGTTGGATTTGCCTAATACTTAATCAGATATATTATTTTATGATTCTCATTTGTTAATAATATACTATAGGACTTTGAAGGGTGTTATTGGAAGTAGATTGGTTTGGCATAGCTTAACAGTTTAGATTGACCATGGACAGCATCAATATCTGATTGCAGAAATCACATTTTTTGTTTGTGTAACTTATCTTTATATCATTATTTGGTAACTTGTATTACTCTTAGTTGAATCATTAGTTGGAAATCATTCGTAAAAAAATATAATAATACAATATTTATAAAAGCAATATCAAATTGTAATTCAATATAATCCTTTACGTTGATTGCATGGTCTTCAACTTTTTTTATTACGGATTAATGAAGTTCTATAACTTTAATTTGATTGAGTCATCTTCATATATTCTTTTCTTTACATCCGATCCATATTACCGATTTTCGAGTCATAATTTAAACGTTGAGGGCTAGTGTGCAATAAAACACAAACATGAGAGGGTAAACAATTGAGATGGAATACATAAGTATAAAAAATCCGAATCAATCCGATCCAATCCGTAATCTGATGGATTGTTTTGGATTTAGATATTTGATGGATTGGATTGGATTGGATTGGATTGGAGAAAGCTAAAATCCGTTAAGGTTGGATTGGACATGGATTAAGCTAAAATCTAATCCAGTTCGATCCATGTGCACCCTTAGGCATAGCAGCTATCGTAGAATCGGGGTATAGCCAACCGTCTGATTGAGGCTCCGATCTAATCTCCATCGTAGATCCATGAAGCGGCGCACATCCAGCCATTGCATAACTTGCTTCAAGGGATAAATTTCACCTAGCCCCTCTCTCCTTTTTGTATTATATATTCAGTCCTGTAAATATTAAATTTAGTGTAATAATTTTTGTATCGACTGCACTAAGGATCTCAAGCTTTCCTCTATTCACATTTTAGTCCTTGTCCACATCAACCTCACGTGTCGTCCCACGTGAGGTGCCTTTTCGGTAATTTGTATCGATGTCCTTGAACTTCGAGGACCTATTATTAAATAGATTAAATTGTAAATAGATCACTACTAGTTTAGAATTTTATTGTATATATTTACTTTTATAAATATTTTTATTATTCCAAAAATTCAAGGAAAATTTATTTAAGTGTCTCCTATTGTGCTTAATGAATATATTTTTCGCATAGCATTTTAAATAATTTTCTTATTTATTAATGATATAAAAAGATATTTTAGATAGGGATATAAAAAGATATTTTTATTCCCTATCTAAATATTAAAATCCATAAAAATTAGAAAAAAAAACACCGCCAAAAATTTTCAAAAATTATATTATCTATATTATTATATTATCTACCATTTATCCAACAATCATTAAAAAACAAAATCCAAAATCTAAAAAATACAAATCAATAAAAATACTATAAAATTATTTCAAAATTAAAAAATCCAAAAATATATCATTATATTTGTGATTTTTTATATTATATATACTCAATATTAAAATTATTTTTAGGTTAATTTTTTGTTATTTATATTTATTGAACCTAGAACTATCACGAATATTTAAATTATGCACTATTTTATTATTTTTATTACTTTAAATTACATAAAAATTGGTAAAAAATTCTATAAAATTTACCAAAATAGGAAAATATATAAACACAAAATATTATATTTTCTGTATTTTGAGTATATTTATGTATAATCAAAAATATATAACCCCATATACTATGCACTCTATAAGTACAAAAATAATTGTTATTAATTAGCAATAATTGCTAATAATTTTAACTATCCACCATTTGCTCTCAGTGTTTCGACCCCTACAATTGTGCACTATACATACATTTTGCAGAGTACAATAAATTTCTGCTCACACTTTACTTATTGCATATATATTTTTTGGTTGATTGTTGATTGAGCGATTGGTTTGGGTATCGCGTGCCATGAGAGCGACCAATACAGTGACGAGTCGGACCCCCGCATTTTGTAACTCACCGCATTGGACATCGGTGGGCTCAAATCGAGCATCGCGGGGTTCGATTCTGACCAGTTCGACGAGTCAGACCCTCGCGAGAAGAGGCTAATGATCAAAATTTTAAACCATTTCTTCTTCTTCATCAGTCTAGGATTGCTGCTCTCCGTCGCCGTATTTGTTTCTGTCCAGGACAATGTCAAACGTAAATGGGGATACGGGATCATCGCCGCATGCATCCTCGTCGGCCCCGTTGTGTTCCTATCGGGCACTGGAAGGTATCATGCCCGATCGCTTCCGACTTGGAATCGATCCTAAATGGATTATACTACACTCGATGATGCTCGCATTTTTTGTGAGTAGATACCAGTACAAAAAGATACTCGGGAGCCCGATTACGGAGATCGCCATCATCGTGGCGGTGGCTTAGAGGAAGAGGGGGCTGGAGGTACCGTCGGATACCTCCAGCTGTTCGACGTTTGGGAATCCAAGAGCCGGAGGAGCAGAAGGCAGAAACCTATGCAGCATACTAATCAATTCCGGTGAGCACAACAGTATCACTCTCCGGCATCTAACCGTCAATAAATATTTCCCATTTTCCTCCGTTATTGTAGGTGTCCATCTGAATGAAATTCGGAATTTCCCCCAAATAACAAATAAATAGTCTAAATTTAGTTGAATTCAGCTTGCAAATATTTAGTTAAATATCCGCCACTCTCCTTCCTCTTCCTCATCTCCCCCATAGCTACCTCATTGTGTCGCGTCTCAATCCAGCCCCTCACCTCTGCCCACTCCACAATGCACGAGAACATATGCAACCTTGTCGAGGACAAGCGCCCTCATCATGCATCCCTTTCACAAACAGCTCAATGTCAATGGCAGCATGGAAGTTATAAACCATGTCATTCTCACAGCAAACTAAACGTCCTCGCCAACACCCTATTATCCATTGGCATCCTCGTCGATTGAGGTGCTCGATGCCTTCCTCCTTACCACCCACTCTTGTCCCCAGCGTCGCCAACATCCCCCTCCTGGGAGCACCGTCAGCTGTATGCCTTGAGGACAACCACCTGGAGAAGTGGGAAAGAAGGATATGAAAGGAGAGAGGGAAGTGGAAGATCCACCATCCTATTTTTCATATGATTAGAATAAGTCAAGATTATCTCAAGTTATTAATTCAAATAAAGTTGAAGTTAGACGGCATGACTTGTAGTATAAGATGGAGCATATTTACATAGGTTGTGAAATACATGTGCAAGTACCCGTGTGTGCGTGTAACCTCTTAATATAAGCTGACAACGGCTTCTATTTCCACATGTACTACAGACTCCTCGACCATGCGGTAGTGAAGGAGGATGCGACGGCACATACACTTGACAAATGGCAACTGAACATGCTAACCGACGTGGAGGAGAAGCAAGTGGTTAGGATGCTGCCCATATGGGCAATCACCATCACGTTCTGGACCATCTGCACACAAATGACCACCTTCTCCGTCGCCCAGGCCACCACCATGGATTGTCGCATCAGCTCCTTCAAGATCCCCTTGGGATCCCTGATCATCTTCTTCATGGGCTCCATTCTTCTCACCGTACCCATATATGACCGCCTCATCGTCCCCTCCAATGCATTGACGTTGGACTTGTTCTATCCATCATCACCATGGTTTCCGCTGCCTTGACCGAACTCAAACGCCTTCATGTCAACAACTCAACTCCAGGTGCGCTCAACCAAGTTGCCATCGTGCTTCTAAGCGCATTCTAGCTGGTACTAATAGCACCTTTCAATCCTTCTATAACATTGTCCGATAATCTCTATAAGTTACACAAGTAGTGATCTTCCGACGTGGGACTACTTTTCATACAAGTACTCCAATTCTTCATGGACTCAGGAGAGGCCTTCATGTACATCGAGCAGCTCAAATTCTTCCTGCAAAAGTGCCCAAAGGGGATGAAGACGATAAGCACGAGAACGTTCACGAGTACGATGGCACTCAGATTCTTCCTGAGCTCAGCACTGGCCAGCCTCAGGGTAACAGGACGGGAAGGCGAAGGGGTGTGGCTTGCGGTCAATCTCAACAAGGGAAAGCTCCACGATTTCTACTGGCTTCTCGCAGTTCTCGGCTGTATAACCATGATCATCTACCTTGTATGCGCTCGGTGGTATGTCTACAAGAATGCCCAAAGCGGTGTCATAGAAGAGGGGAAGGAGATAGAGGAGGTTGTTGCAAGCGAGCAAGCATAAGATGACTTATCAAGTTTTTGCTTGAAGCATTTCACAAAATAGCTAAGATCACTCTTGAGCTAGACAAGAATGCAACCTATAATCCACATTCTTATCACCACAAGAAGCTAAAAATGCCACCAATGAAGTGCAACACCTGAGGTGCCAGAAAGGAATACCAAAGAATCGGACGCAGTAGACGACGTGCGAGAGGATCAACATCCAAACCTACGACAACGGCAACATGAAGTAGGTGCCACCAACAAAAACTGACAATGAAAGGGAGGATCAACAGATTTGGCTGTAGGAGCACTAGGATTTAAAGCAAGATCGGATGTCAGAGGTCAGAGCATAGTTAATCAGCTATACCTGGAGGCACTCCGATCATAAGGAACAGATACTGTTCTTGAAGTAAATTGGAGGAACACTAGTACAGTAGCCACAGATGGTGTGTTTCTCCAAATCTAGAGAACAAACAATAAGGTTTACAATCAAACTATAGCTGGTTAGAAATACGATTGTGACATCGAAATAATCAAGCCACTTGAGCAAGATACAGCAACAATATTCACTAAGACAACCTTTGTTCGACAAAATACAACATGCTCCCACTACAATGCGAATAAATGGAAAATCCCTCAGACTCCATAGGATCTCGCACGCACTAATAGGAGTATCAGCAGGGAATCCAGAATATATGTGCCTGTGTAAAGCTAATCGTCCATAAGCCACAAATCATCCATATCATCATCATTAACAACTGAAACATGATTATTAAGTGCGAAAGAAAACAGGTTGGTCCCCCAGAAAACAATGCAATTCGTTCAAGTACAATACCATAAGTATAAATAATTCAGATGCCAGACAATCAAGATATGGAAAATCTGGATGAAAATACAAAAATATTTCTCATAAGAGAAGTTACTGTATCAAAAATGCAATAAAACATACGCCGCATCCGATAGCATGCCAAATCAGATGTTTCGAGTCTTTCGACAAGGTTGTTACCTACAAAAGCAATGTAAAAGTGTCTTAATGAAACATACTGAAAAAAGAAGATATTCCAAATGAATCATCGAACCAGGCGGTTAACTAGCTCCATAAATCCATGCTGAAAGGGACTAAAAATCATTTAAATAATCACGATGTCAGTATGGATGCTAAGGTACACAAAACTGAGATAATACATGGAACTAAAAATCTATATCATATGTTGCCATAATTGTAAAAGCGCATTGCGGAAATAAGTAAGATTTTGACTAAGTTTTAACCTTCAAATCCGAACTGCAGAGTATGTATCCATTGAATTATATAAAAAAGGATTGATGAGGGAAAATGTATACCATCCTAGACTTACGCATTTCATGTAAAATGAAAGCACTTAAATTAGTAGATGGAGTGGAAAATTGGCTAAACCAAATTTAGAATGTAATTTATATTGTGATCAGAAACCAAATCCCCATGTTCTTTCAGTTCCCTATGCTAGCCGTTACAATTTAATGCGGGAGCGAACCAAATACCTCATAAATGATAATTAGGTTCAAAACAATGTCTGTAACCGGAGAAGAATGAAAAGGATGCGACAGAAGTTGAACTTCTACCTGCATGATGTGTAAATGAAGCTACAGGTTGCTGATTAATCAGAAATCTGAACTCAAGATTGTCATAGAGAAGGCTGAAGATTAAAAACTAGGTTCGGGCCTTAATAGTCTAAAGCTACTGTTGTTGAAGCATGGCGGATGAAGGATTACATAGAAATATGTTCAGAATTCAGTTTTATTAATGTGTTCAATGTCTCAAACTCCAACTAAACTTTTCATTTTCTTTTAAAGATCCCTCGTTTTAATATGTATACCCAAGAAGGGCTCATGGTGTAATTTCTCAAATTATTGAAAAAAAATGATACCCGAACAGCGCATAGTGTAGAAGACTACCTTATCGAGATTATCAGTAAAAAAACACAAAACATGACAATGTTATATACGAACGTCGAATGACAGTTGGGGAAAAAACAGCGCATGGTGTGGAAGACTACCTTTGCGAATAAACATCGATCTTTCATCGCTTCATCTTCTATCAGTCTTTCCAATGGAACGTTTGCCGGAGAACAGATGTTTTGGTTTCAAATTAGGAATGACTCTATCAGCCTCTCCACGGCGAGCTTGCTTGTTTCTCTTCTTTGTGGACTTATGAGCAATCTTATGAGCCTTGATCTTCTGAGAAGAGTCTTTGAACCCTTCGCCAGGAACAACTTCATGTGGTGGTCGTGATGTAGATCTAGACCTTGACCTTGTCCTGAGCTTCTTATTGGGTTGGTCAACATCCATGTCCATGGCCTCACCATCACCATCTTCCCTTGCAAGGGACCTTTCCCTTTTGCGACCCCTGGACTTGCTACGAGCACGGTTAATGGCAGCAGTTGGGTCCATGCCCAAAGCAGAAAGCTGTCTTCCCATTCTCTGGGTCGTGAACTTCCTTCCTTTGTCAAACTTTCTGGGTATGATTGGACGGCTTTCGGCAGTGCTCTTCTTGATCCTATGCTCTTGAATAAGCAAGCTTTTCTTCTTCCTGATCTCGGCCAAAGCCTCTTTCTGCTCAGGGGTCAACTCGCTGACATCCATCTCAAAATCATCGCCTTCAGCCTCATTTTCAAGACGCAGACCCTCGTCTCTTTCCAGCTCCTCGAGCCTCTGTAAGATGTCGACATCAACAAAATCATAAACATTGTGCCCATCTAGAATTTCAGGCATAGCATCCTCCTTCCACTCTTCATTTGCCAAAATATAATGCTTCTTCAAACTGGCAGAATATACACCAGCACCACCATTTTCTTCCTCCAAATCTTTCTCGAGTTTACGCTTTTCCTTCTGAGCATCTTTTCCTGCTCTGGCATCCAAAACAGCTTGGGGTATGCACGGAGGTCGTTCCTTGTTGTCACGGGGCTTTGGAATAGCTACATGGAACCTGTTTAGACAATCATTAATCTTCTTGGACTTCATCTTCACCTCCACCCTCTGATTAAGCAACCTCTCACAAGCTGCATTCTTCACAGCAATCACTCCATCCTCTGTCAAAGCACTCATAGACAACAGAACCTCGTCCTCATTCACTTCACCACCCTGACCCAACAAAGTCTTTGCAGCTTCAGCCTTCATCTCCTTTATCAGATTCTTGTCCTCGTCAGGAAGTGTATCGAGAGGCTGCAAATCAATCTTGTTGCACACTATTAAAAGAGGCTTGTTCATAAAAAGAGACTTGATGCTGTGGAAAAGTGCAGCCTGCTGTGCGATGCTGTAACCACAAGAGCCTGACACGTCAAGAAAGAAGAGAATGGCAGCTCTCAAGTGCGCCAATGCCGTGATACTGCACATCTCTATTATGTTTCGATCTTCGAAAGGGCGATCCAAAATTCCAGGCGTATCAATCACCTGGTATCTCAGATACTTGTAATCAGTGTGACCAACAAAGAGGGACTTAGTGGTGAATGCATAAGGCTGGACATCCACATCTGCTCTTGTGATCTTATTTATAAAAGAACTCTTGCCCACATTCGGATACCCGCATATCAAAACTGTCCTAGTATTAGGATCAATGGAGGGGAGTCTAGCCATATGTTGCCGAATCTGCTCCAAGTAAGCTAAGCTCGGGCTAATGCGCTTCATAACAGTACACATACGTCCAAGGGCAGCAACCTTCAAAGACTTGCACCTGTAAAGTGAATCTCCATACTTAAGCAGCCGAACATAGTCCTTGGCTATCTTCCCTATGAGATTCCTGGCGGTGTTGATCTGGCCAAGTGCGAGTTTGTAGTGATCCTTGTTGTAAAGCACGTGAAGTAGATCACCGTAGAACGGGTGGATGTCATCCAATCTGGGGAACTCGTCAACGATGGCAGATAGTTTTTCATGAAAGTTTTGCTGAGTATACTTCACTTTGCGCATGTAGAACTGGCGGAGGCGAGAAATAGCATATCCCTTGTGCACCACTGTTGGTGTCTGTCTTTGTGTCCTTGAGAGAATAATGTCAATAAAATCCTTTCCTGAAGGCACCACCGTGATCTTCTTGAAGTTGTACTGCACCATTTTGGTCTATTTCTCGATTACCCGATACACCGATGCCTGCTGCAAGATTCACGTCATAACATAGAATAGATTCAGCAATCAACATAGATAATCAATTGATAACATTTGTTTCTTGACATAGGGCACAAACCTGATATTGAGCAATCTGTTCAAACTAAAAAAATCACAAAAAATCAAAAACTGATGCAAATCAACAGGTAGAAATGAAACAAATTAATCAAGGAATTAGGAACCAGCAAACAGGAGCACAAAAATCGATTTACCGACGACCAACAGTGATAACATAAATCCATCGTGCAAATATGATACAATAAAACAGGCAATCAGACGGTTCAGTTCTGAGAAAAAATTGAATCTCAACAAAACAAAACACAAAGTATAAATTGAAAAACACTGCGCCCTGGATTCATAATTTCATAGCTAAGTTTGATTTATCATACACAATATGATCAGGCGAAAGGAGACAGAGTATCTCAACACATCACCAAACCATTCCTTATAAGACAGCACACCATACAAAGGGATGCAAGAAATTTTAAGAAAATGGAACCCTTACCGACTACACACAAAGAAAAACGTGCAAGATCTCCGGGAACACACGAGAGATCGCGTAACGGGTGTAGATGGTGGCGAAGAGAGGAAGTTTGGCGGCGGCGGCGGCGGCGGCGGCGGCGGCGTGTATGGAGTGGCGGGGGGCAACACCGCTGGAAGAGGTGGTAGCGGCGGCCTGGTGACGGGGAGAAGAGGGTGCGGTAGTGAGGACGCCACAGGGTTAGGGTTTCTCTGATACGAGAAAGAGAGAGATGGGAAAAGAACCCCCTTCATTTAGAAAAAAAACAAATAAAGTTTTATTACGAGATGCACTCTGAGCCGACAGTCCGAGCTCGGCTAAAACACAAGCACAACTCAAATAAATAAAACTAGGGAGTATACACGCGCTTCGCGGCGGGCTGTATACGTTTGTAATAATTTTTATTGTGAAGGTTAGACTTTTGCATGTTTTTATAGAAAAAATCGAATGTTATATCATACATATAGGAGCAAAATTATGTCAAAATTTTATATTGCACATAAATTTATTTGTAAAACTCTTTTAAATCTCACATATTCTAACGTGATCATGATTATATAAAAATCAATTATTTTTTTTCTAATTTGATTATCAACGATATTACATATTATGAGCACTTTTATATTTGTCAATAATTGTAACATGATGAAGATATGATATTTTTGGTAATGATTGACATAAAAAATATTTTTATTTCTTTAAAACATGCCTAAATTTGGAGCATTTTGTATAAACATGATTAGGTAAAAGTTAAAATATCATCCCAGGAAAACTTTACAACATAAATTTATAATTGAAATAATAATTTTTAATCAAGTTGATACTAATGCTCATAAATTAGATCCAAGTGATGTAATTTATATAAGAACCAATATGCTACATTCAAAAGTCAAAATTTCTCAAACTCTTACGTTAAAAATGTTTTGAAATCTATTTGATTCAATATTATAATAAATATTTCTTGCTCTTCTTATAAATTGAATGGAATAGAATATTTTTTCTATGCATATTAATGTTCACAAATTAGATCGAAGTGACATAATATGTATAAGAAATCAATATGCCACGCTCAAAAGTCAAAATTTTAAAAACTCTTGCATTAAAAATGATTTAAAATCTATTTAGTTCAATATTATAATAAATATTTCTTGATCTGCTTACAAAATTAAATAGAATGGAATACTTTTTATAGCAAAGTATATTACCCAATTAAGATGATAAGAACTACATGAAAATCATAATTTCGAGCTTAATAATTTGGCATTTAATATAAAGTTAGCAAATGTTTGCATATAAAAATAGAAATTAAAATTGCCAAATTTATGAACAAATATTTTATAGTAGCTCAATTACTAATTATGTTTGATTTTCTTGATTAAATGAGTCATGAATAAAAGGGTGTGTATTTTCAAATATTATAGGTGAGTTATAGTAACATATAAACTACTACTATATCCATAACATTTGTTTGAACTCGAAATAAGACTTTTTATTTTGAAAATAATATAACTTGTACATGCATCATAATATAGGAAGAAATGTGCATAATTAAGCTCGTGAATTAGAAATCATTAAGACACATGCTTGCACATATGCCCACATGAACACATGAATACACACATATTCAAGGTTATGACAGTGATATATAAAAGCTAAAGATATTGTTATATTATATTCATAAGCTAAAAGAAAGATAGCTTACAAAATATACAGAAGTTAAGTTTTCATAAGATTAAGAAGTTATTTGTTAAGAAAAATAGGGAGTGGACATCTATTTAAATAAAATGAAATTAGTGTGATGCTAAAAAAATCAAAAGAAAAGCAAGGGGTGGGGAAATAGGTAATATTTGGAGAGGGAAAGGAGAGAGATAGGAGGATAACTTTTCTAAATTTGGTAATATGAAAAGAGAGGGAGAGAGAAAGAAAAGTGTGTCACCAATTATGGGAGGGGAGAGAATCCGTTGAGAGGGAGATCCGATGGAGAGAGTGTGTTGCACGAGCCTAATGGGGGAGAGGATATCAAGAAACAATGACACGTGGCAAAAAGCTGGGGTAAAACCCAGCTTTAGTAGTAGTAATAGATTAGTGAAAGATGTGTCTCATCCGTGTGCTCGCAAGCGTCTCCTCCGTTGGATCATACTTAAGACAACAGGTTTCTTACTTTAAAGATATCGATCACAATCAAACTTCATGAGATATTCATACATCTTGTTTGTGACATAGATGAAATGAATCGAGAAATGCTCTCGAATCATGTGGTTTCACCTCTTAAAAATTTTAATCTCCGTTGTCTCGAGCTGCTGTTATGACTAGTTGCTTTAGATCGTATTAGATACGATCTTCATGCTTATGTGATATATTAAGGCTCAATCCCTAGCCTTCACTTGTTGGGTCCAATCGGACATTTATGGCCTAGAGGACGACACCATCCAGAGGTGTCGGTTCAAGAGAAGCTAGTGAAAAGTCAACATATTGACTCAGCTAATGTGATCATGTTACACTTATTGTACAATCATTAATACAACAGGAGGCCACTAGCACCAACAATTGACAATGAGAGGTGTACTTAATTATAAGTATAAGTTCATGGGAATGTGTACATCCATTATTAAGTTTAATCATTAAAAATATGTAAAAACAAAAAAAATGTAGCGGAACAACTACACAGTCATGCGTCCTCCATATTTGTATCAAGTCAATGGTTATTTCATTTATTATTTTTTAGTTTCGTTTCATATACTAAGTTGTTTTTGCTTACGACATTGTTTTCACTCCCATGATTTGCCTTGTTGCAGGATCCTCAGAGGGATAACAGTTGAGGTGGTCTAAGTGGCTGACGGAATATTAGATAATCCTACTCGACAGTACTAGTTTCCTTTTATTTTTATCATATTAATACATGTATCCAAAAACACTTTTATGAGTTGTTCTTTTGCCGGTTATTTGTCTATCTCTATTGAGGACTTATGAGAGGTGTGACTTTTGTCGTTGAACAAGTCAAAGCAACTCGCTAATGGATATTATCTTTGAAGTACCTCAAGTGGTTCATGTTGCTTGCTCTTGTTGCAACTGTCTTTTTGAATTACGGATTTGATATGCATGCATAACTCTCAGCTCTGACGTGGCATGTCATTTTATTTCGCTTCCATTGGTCACGCAGATCTGAGCGGTTACAAATAGTATCAGATCTAATTTCTCTCTGATAATGGAAAGAGTTATCCAAGAGGTAGAGCCACCCTACAAAGAGATTGGAGAAAAAGGCTGCCCAAAGCGGGCAACTACCACTATCACTAGAATAAGTGATGGGTCATGTAGAAACGATGACGTTACGAATATAAGTAGGGAAGTTGTAATACCTCAACCCTCAAATATAGTCTCACATATAAAAGTCACGAATTGTAGGTATGGATTATGAGTGGTGGAGATTACTACTTGACAGCTTTGACTTAAGCATTTTGAATGGTTATGGTCCGTTCGAGCCCGAACTTAGTAAGTTGACAAGGGGAGTTTTCCTCCATAAAAATCAAGAATCTAAGCCTGAGACGTTACATATTATGTACGAAAATGTATTGAATATTCAACTTCTAGCTTTTTATATTGCAGTCATTTTCAAAATATTAAATTTTATTATTTAATAAAATTATTGATGAGTAACCATATAGAAAACATGAGGTTTTGGTGTATAAAGTTGAGGTCATAACAATGATATTGGATGAAGTTCTTAAGCTGCAATGACACAACCACACAAAAGGTTATGGCATTTGAGTAGGGGTTTGAAGTGTTGGAAGGAGATGATGACCTAACAATAAATCAAGTATGAGAGGATGTGTCGAATGAATTGATTGGATTGTCGAGTTGGGATCAATTTATTAATAAATAAATAAATAAGGCTATCAATTCTCATAATTTTAGATAATCCACACCTCATCTATAATTATTTTGAGTGTCCAGGGTACATGTAGAAATATGTATGGATCACTTAAGGGAAACATGTTGATAGGAATCAGATCAATACTTGTTCAGTATGAATCTAATGGATATATGAATTATAAACATGTTGATTCAAAAGGAAATCAAGTGCTTCAACCAAATATTTCAGCATTATAAATATCAGTTAGTCGATGTATAGCAAGATCATGTAACAATCCAAAGCACGAGTGTATGTATCAATCATCAATTCATCATAGTGTCATCATTCATACGTGCAACATGAAATATCCATCATGCATATATTAATTTAGGGAGGAAAATTCCTCCCGCGGGTAAGTTTAAAACCAAATTTGTTGTATGCGGTTGAGAAATTTTTTATATATATCATAGATAAGCCGCCTCTTGAAGAGGCGGCTTTGGTTAAGAGGAAGTCGCTTCTTCAAGAGGTGGCTTTGGAGGAAGCCGCCTCTTGAAGAGGCAGCTTTGATCGGGGATAAATCCAGCACAGGCGGACAGAACCCCACGCTCGATCATTCTCTGCTCTGTCGTTACCTCTCATCTTCTGTCCTTTGCGACCACCGCTGCCTCAACATCTCCATTGACTTCGTCCACACGACGAGCCCGTCACTGCCGACCAACATTCACTTCCTCGCCTTGCCCAACCTCAAGGAATGTATTATCTATCGCGGGTTTAGGGTTTTGGGTATTTTTGGGTGTTAAATGGTTTGTGATAAATCATAAATTTTTTTCATCACTAATCAATTATTGTCGACGTAATGGAATTTAGGATGTTTCGCAAAGTTCGTTATTTTTTAGTGGTGGAACAATTTCGAAGTCGAGTAAGGGTGTGACCTGTGTAGGAGGTCGTATGAAAAACATCAAGATTAGTCACGAAATGTCAATCTCGATGTTGATTGAGCACATGAAGTCCGTTTTCAGGTTGGAGTTATCGTAAGGACTCGAATTACAAGTATATCATAGAATGCCTCAAGATGGTGTAAATTTTTACATTGGGTGCGTCGAGTTTGATGATAATGTCCGAGAAATTGTGGAATATACTGAGGAGATGGGTGTTGCATATCGGTCCGTGATATTTATCGTCATTATCTCTATACCCATATCAATACCTCAAGGTGGAAATACATATGTTTCTCCTGTGGTAAATATGAGTCCTTGTATAGGTACTCATGTTAATGATCCAGAACTTGATAGGTTAATGGAACTCTCGCCACAGAATACCAATGACGAGATACAAAATGATGACAGTGAGGAGCATGATCATCTTGGAACTCATATCATGTCTGACATACCATTTTTGAACATTAGAGGAGGTGATGGATATATTTTGAAAGGCGAAGATTACATGAAATGTAATGATGGGATTAGTCTGAGAAACGAGTTAAAAAATAGGTTGTTTTTCAAATGCAAAGATGATTTTGTGTACTCTGTGAAGGTTTCCACATTAAACGGCATTACAACTTCACGGTAGTGGAATCAAACAAGAAGGTCAGGGATATACATTGCAGTAAATGGGTTAGAGGTTGTTTGTGGAGATTGCAAGTTCATCATCGACCAATTGATGGATAATTTGTTGTCTCAATGGCTGACAAGCCGCATAATTGATTGAATTATGTTGTTAATCAATACCATCCACAGTTGGATTGCAACTTCATGGCACTCAAATTTCTAAATCAAATAAAAATATCTCCCTTAATCAAGGTGTCATTTTTTCATACATCAATATAGGATGATTTGACTTTCATGTGAGCAGAAAGAGGGGTTTGGGACATAAGGAGGAAGGGAACAAAGATGGTATATGGGAATTGGAGAAAATCTTACAACGAACTTTCGTATCTTTTTAGAGCTTTTGAAGAGGCTATTCCAGTTTCGGTTACATATATTGACACAACAACAGTTAGCAAGGAGAGCAATTTGAGAGGGCAATCTGGGCATTTGGACATTGTATTGAGGCATTCAGAAAATATAGACACATTATTAGTGTGGATGGTACACGCATGCACGGAAGGTATAAGCAAAAGATTGTTATTGCTTGCTTAAGTGATGCAGCTAACCACATCCTACCGTTGGCATTTGTGTTTCATTTGCATGTTTTCCGTAATCGTGCTGGACTGATTTGTATGTTATTCGACCATGCTCTTGGGATACGTGCTGCGCTTAGATACCTGGAGATACAATTTCTTCCACCATACATCCATCGTTGTTTCTGTCTACGACATGTGTGTAGCAATTTCAATGATGCCCACAAAAATTAAACACTGAAGTGAATGATAACGAGGACAGGAAAGTATATTCATAATCAAAGTAACACACTTACATGGACAAACTTAAGGAGTGTGATGAGAATGCTGCAAAGTGGTTTGACACACATAATTGTCCAAAAGAACGTTGGACGGTTGCATTTGATGGGAGGTACAAGTTTGGTTATACAACTACGAACTTTTCTGAGAGCTACAACGTTGTTCTTAAGGAATCAAGAAGCATGTCGGTTGCGACATTGTTATTGAAGACATATTTACAACTGCATTAGTTACTTTTATGACCGCCAGGAGGTGCGTAATTGCATTATACACGGTAAGAAATATACCAAATATGTGCATGACATGTTGAAGCGTTGGATCGATAGAAGTAATGGGCATTGTTGTTTTCGCAAACAATGAGCACCTTTACATATGTACGAGGTCATCAAAGAACAACGCATGACACAATTCAGATTAAAAGGTGGAAAGAAACAAATTGTCTTGGTTAGCGATGTATCATGTACATGTCAGAAATGGCAAAGTCAAAGAATCTTGTGTTCTCATGCATGCGTCGTGCTATCTCACTTGAACATATGTGTGGAAGAATACGTAGGTCATTGGTATACTTGACACAATTCGGACTAAAAGGTGGAAAGAAACAAACTGTCTTGGTAGCAATGCATCATGTACATGTCAGAAATGGTAAACTCACAGATTCTCGTGTTCTCATGCATGTGTCGTGTTATCTCACTTGAACGCAGATGTGGAAAAATACGTAGATCCTTTTCAACCTTTTTAATTTTTTTAGTATGCGAGACAATGTTTAGTTGTTTCTAATGAATTTTTTAATAGATAGAGCCAACGTCAGTTGATCGATCTCTTTTACGACAACAGCGGGAGCATCATTCATCGCTTGTTTGGGCAAGCGATGTACTTAAAACTTTTCAAATTATTCACATCCAATTACAAAAATATGCATTCATATTATATATGTTTTGTTGTTTCAAGTGACGATATGTCTACGTTGCAGACGACGGGAAAGCACGTTGAGTCATATTCCCTTGGACGAGCGCATTGTTCCCCACATTTGCGTGGCATTTTTTTGGAGTAATGCAGATGGATTTTTCACATTGAGGCCTGGAGAGTAAGAAGGAGGACCGACGGTGGCAGGCCTGGCGGTGCTAGGGATTGCCCACGGGGGTTTGTGAAGGTGGGAAGGGTTTTGCGCGAGGAGAAGGGTGCGTGCATGATGCCCTGGTGTGTGCAGTGTGTGTGTCTATGTTTGGAAATTGGGTCCTAATGGGTGAGCTCTGTGACAAGGCCCAATTACATTTTCAGGTCAGACTAATTACATGCCCTTGATTCTATCGCTTATTTTGTTTACATATCTAATGTTATACAGGTGGTATGGACCCCATATACACAAGAGGTGTTGTCCATGTTACCTTTATATTGTCTTGGAAATGAAGACTTGCATGTGGCTCGTGTCCCATTGATTCATTTTTGTATTGTTGAGCTACACATACCAGTTACCTCAACTCATTTGCATCCAATTGATCTCCGAGGGAAGAGCAACATCGTAGTTACGTTAGACTGTGGAACATCCGCAGGGCCTATGTTGTGTCGATGACTCCCATTCCATTGGGAGGACCAGATATGACTGTCGACTACTTGCCATGGTATCGTAGTATTATACAATAATTCATTTGTCGACATGGATGTGCACTAGATTATGCCGTAAGAAAAAATAACTTTAAATAGTTTGTATGGTATTATGTATCATTTCTAACAAGAGTTGTTGATATTGCGTGTGTCTCGCTTCGACGAGATTATACGTCTTTGTGATGACAATGATCTATGGATTAGAGAGCTTGTTGCTAAAGCAAGTTACTGTATACGTGAGCCTATACAGCGGCAATTCAGAGACAGTCCAGATGAGGAGATTTTCGATGAAGATGGCGAGGCAGAAGCTACATCTTATCGTCATTCATGTGTTCTATTACGTAGACGAGGACGAGCTCATTAACAAAGGGGAGAAAGGACTTCTGGCGAGGGAGATGCCCTAGTTGAGATGCAATTACCACCTCAGTCTTGTAAAGAATTTGAGACCCTAATTCTTGAGTGTGGCCCATCTGAAGATCCTATAACACCGCCTGCACCACATAGGGATCAAGCAATTATGGATGCAGGATCTTCACTTCATTCATCCCTCCATTGTCCTTCGAAGTTGAAGGAATGGATACGAGCAACATCGATGATATCGATCAAAACAATCAACTTAATGGATTTGTGCCAAACGCATCGGAGACCTCCATAGCCGATGACATATTGGTCAAATTATAGTACAAACAGAGAATGGAGCGTAAAGGCAAATCGATATCTTCGCTATTTTTTAATATTAGGCATGCGTGCTAATTTTAAGTGTACTTCGTTTGTAAATGTTGTCTTGACTTTTGTGGTTGGAATCTTGTCTATGAACATTTAATCTTATTAATATAAGAATCATGTCTTTTAAACATATTTTAATATCGTATTTACGACTTCATTTATATTTATAATTCTAAAAAAAAAAGAGAAGCAACAGCTCTGCATGTAGTAGAGTCGTTGCTTCTCTTTTTTTTCTTTTCAGAACAAAAGCCACCTCTTGAAGAAGTGGCTTCCTCCAAATCCGCCTCTAAAGCCGCCTCTTAAAGACGTGGCTTCTTCTAAACCAAAGTCGTCTCTTCAAGACACAACTTCCTATAAACAAAGCAGTCTCTTCAAGAGGCAGCTTATCTACGGTACATAACAAAAAAAATATTGATCGTATACAACAAATTTGATTTTAAACTTACCCATGGGAGGAATTTTCCTCTTAATTTAAGAGCATCAAGTTCATTTACTCAATGTCATCTTTAGGAGCAAATTTACAATTTTAGAGTAAGGAAATAATGACAATGATTGACATTAAGTGATATCGATGTCACGATATATACCGATCCAGTGAACCAATAAAAAGATTGTCATCTCATTACAAAAAAAATACTCAACAAATGGAAGCTCGGAAGAGCTCCTCCACATTACATTCACATCACCTTGAAATAATAGAAAAATATGAGTTCTTTTCCTAGGAAATCGGGTTTGCAAGAAGAACCAAAATATTTTTGAAGTACCAACTTCCTGAAATCCAAATCAAACGGCATAAAAAGGCGAACAATCCGTGGAAAGGCAAAGATCAACAAACCCATCAACTTATAATTTGATATTTAGGCTAGAACACTGCGGAAATTCAGTAAACACCTTGGCCCTTCAAGAAATAGTTGGTGCTGAAAATATACATTAATCCACATTGAAAATCTATATCAAATACTTGATTCTCCAAAACCCAGAGGTGATGAGAAAGGCGGAGGACGGTGCCGCAAGGGCACAGCCGAACATGCCCAACCGTGCAACAATTAGGGATAGATGGGAAGAGGATAAGCAGGAGGGATCAGCCATTAAGGGAGCCGTTGCCAACCTGTCGTGCAGTAAGGGGGGTTGACAGGAAGGGTGCGCGGGCACGAGGAGGGAGGTGAAGGCCTAGAGAGTAAGAAGGAGGGTCGGGGGCGGTAGGCCTGGCGACGCTAGGGATTGCCCACAGGGTTCGCGAAGGTGGGGAGGGTTTTGCGCGAGGAGGAAGCTACGTGCATGATGCCATGTTGTGTGCAGTGTGCGTGTCTATGTTTGGAAATTTGGTCCTAATGGGCGAGCTCTCTTACCGAGCCCAATTACATTTTCAAGCCAGACTAATTACGGGCCCTTGATTCTATCGCTTATTTTGTTTACATATCTAATTTTATGCAGGTGGTATGGACCCCATACACATAAAAGTTGTCGTCCCTGTTATCTTTATATTATCTTGGCAATGAAGACTTGCATGTGGCTCGTCCCATTGATTCATTTTTGTATTGTCAAGCTAAACATACCAGATGCCTCAACTCATTTGTATTCAATTGATCTCCGAAGGAAGAGAAACGTCACAGTTTATGTTACGTTATGGTGTATTGATGGCTCCCATTCCATTGGGAGGACCAGATACGACTGTCGACTACTTTCCATGGTATTGTAGTATTACACGACGATTCATTGGTCGACATGAATGCGTACTAGATTGCGTCGTTAAAAAAGTGACTTTAAATAGTTGTTATGGTATCATGTATCATGTTCTGACAAGAGTTGTTGATATTGCAGGTGTCTGACTTTGATGAGATTATACATCTTTGTGATGACGATGCTCAACGGATTAGTGAGCTCGCTGCTGAAGCAAGTTCTTGTCTACGTGAGTATATACAGTGGCAATTCAGAGACGGCCTAGATGGGGAGAATTTTAAGAAAGATGGCGGGGCAGAAGATACATCTTATCGTCGTACACGTGTTCGAGGATGTGGATGGGGACGAGCTCATCGACAAAGGGGGGAGAGGACTTCTGGCGAAGGCAATGTCCCAGTTGAGACGTAACTACCACTTCTGTCCGGCATAGAATTTGAGACCCCAATTCCTGAGTGTGGCCCATCTAGAGATCTTACAATGTCGCCTACACCACGGAGGGATCAAGCATTTATGGATGCAGGATCTTCACATCATCCACCCCTCCCATTGTCCTTCGGAGTTGAAGGAACGGATACGAGCAACATAGATGATATCGATCGAAATAGCCGACTTCATGGATTTAAGCCAAGCTCACTGGAGACCTCCATAGCCGATGACAGACCGATCAAGTTACAGTACAAGCAAAGAAGGGAGCGTAAAGGATAGATCAATATCTTCGTTGTTTTTGTAATATAAGGCATGCGTGGTAACTTTAAGTGTACTTCGTATGTAAATGTGTCTTGACTTTTATGGTTGGAATTTTGTATATGAACATTTAATCTAACTAATATATGAATCATGTCTTTTAAACTTATTTTAATACCATATTTTAAGACTTCATTTATATTTATAATTCAAAAAAAGGAGAAGCAATAGCTCTACAGATAGCTGAGCTGTTGCACCTCTTTTTCTCTATTATGAACAAAAGGCGCCTCTTAGTTAGATACGCTTCCTCAAGAGACGGCTTTGGTTAAGAGGAAGCCGCTTCTTCAAGAGGTAGCTTTGGAGGAAGTTGCAAAACCGCCTCTTCAAGAGGCGGCTTATCTACGGTACATAACAAAAAAATTTTCTCAACTGCATTTAGTAAACTTGGTTTTAAACTTACCCATGGGAGGAATTTTCCTCTAAATTTAGGAGAAACAAGTTCATATACTTAATGTTATCTTTAGAGAAACTTTACAATTTAAGAGTAAGGAAATAATGACAATGATTAACATTAAGTGATATCAATGTCGCGGTATATATCGATCCTGTGAACCAATAAAAGATTGCCATCTCATTACAAAAAAGTACTCAGCAAATGGAAGCTCAGAAGAGCTCCTCCTCATTACATTCACATCACCCCGAACAATAGAAAAAGATGAGTTCTTTTCCTAAGAAATCGGGTTTGCAAGAAGAACCAAAACATCTTTGAAGTACCAACTTCCTGAAATCCAAACCGAACGGCGTAAAAAAGGTGAACAATCCACTGAAAGGCAAAGATCAACAAAACCATCAACTTGTAAATTGATATTAAGGCTAGAACACTACGAAATTCAGTAAACACATTGTCCCTTCAAGTAATAGCTGGTGTTGAAAATATACAATAGTCCACACTGAAAATCTGCAGCAAATACTTGATTCTCTAAATCCCAGAGGTGCCGAGAAAGGCGGGCGACGGAGGTGCAAGGGCACAACCGAACATGCGTATCCATGCAACAACGGGGGTATAGGGGGAAGAGGATAAGAGGGATGGATGAGCCGTTGAGGGAGGCACCGCTAGCCTGTCGTGTAGCAAGTGGGGAGGATAGGAAGGGTGCGTGAGCATGAGGAGGGAGGTGGAGACTTGGAGAGTAAGGAGGGTCGGGGGTGGCAGGCCTGGAGGCGCTAGGGATTGCCCACGGGGTTCGCGAAGGTGGGGAGGGTTTTGCGCGAAGAGGAAGGTGCGTGCATGATGCCTTGGTGTGTGCAGCGTGCGTGTCTATGTTTGGAAATTGGATCCAGATGTGTGAGCTCTCTTACAGGGCCCAATTACATCTTCAAGCTGGACTAATTGCGGGCCCTTGATTACATACAGAAGGTGTTGTCCCTATTACCTTTATATTGTCTTGGCAATGAAGACTTGCATGTGGCTCTTGTCCCATTGATTCATTTTTGTATTTTAGATCTATATCCACCAGATACCTCAATTCTTTTGTATTCAATTGATTTCCAAGGAAAGAGTAACGTCATTGTTTATGTTAGACTATGGAACATCCACATGGATTATGTTATGCCGATGACTCACAGTCCATTGGAAGGAGTAGATACGAATATGAATACTTTTGTGTTGGAATCTTGTATATGGATATTTAATCTTACTAATATATGAATCGTGTCTTTCTAACTTGTTTTAATACCATATTTTTTGTCTTCATTTATATTTATAATTCTAAAAAAGGTAGCTGTTGCTTCTCTTTTTTTTCTTTTCTAAACAAAAGTCTCCTCTTTAAGAGACGGCTTTACCTAGATACGTTTCTTCAAGAGACGGCTTCCTCCAAAGCCGCCTCTTGAAGACGTGGCTTCCTCTTAACCCAAGCCGCCTCTTCAAGAGGCGGCTTATCTACGGTATATAACAAAAACTATTTCTCGGCCGCTTACAGCAAATTTGGTTTTAAACTTACCCCTAGGAGGAATTTTCCTCGTAATTGAGGCGAATCAAGTTCACACAATTAATGGCATCTTTAGGAGCAACATTACAATTTTAGAGTAAGAAAGTAATGACAATGATTGACTTTAAGTGATATCAATGTCGCGGTATATGCCGATCCAGTGAACCAATAAAAAGATTCCCATCTCATTACAAAAAAAGTACTCAACAAATGGAAGATTGGAAGAGCTCCTCATTACATTCACATCACCCCGAAACAACAGAAAAAAATGAGTTCTTTTCCTAAGAAATCGGGAGGGTTTTGCGCGAGGAGAAGGGTGTGTGCATGATGCCCTGGTGTGTGCAGTGTGCGTATCTATGTTTGGAAATTGGGTCCTAATGGGTGAGCTCTATGACATGGCCCAATTACATTTTCAGGTCAGACTAATTACATGCCCTTGATTCTGTCGTTTATTTTGTTTACATATCTAATGTTATGCAGGTGGTATGGACCCCATACACACAAGAGGTGTTGTCCGTGTTACCTTTATATTGTCTTGGCAATGAAGACTTACATGTGGCTCGTGTCTCATTGATTCATTTTTGTATTGTCCAGCTACACAGAACAAGTTACCTCAACTCACTTGCATTCAATTGATCTCTGAGGGAAGAGCAACATCGTAGTTATGTTAGACTGTGGAACATCCGCAGAGCCTATGTTGTGTCGATGACTCACATTCCATTGGGAGGACCAGATATGACTGTCGACTACTTGCCATGGTATCGTAGTATTATACAACGATTCATTGGTCGACATGGATGCGCACTAGATTATGCCATAAGAAAAAAGTAATTTTAAATAGTTATTATGGTATTATGTATCATTTCTAACAAGAGTTGTTGATATTGCATGTGTCTCGCTTCGACGAGATTATACGTCTTTGTGATGACAATGCTCTACGGATCAGAGAGCTTGTTGCTAAAGCAAGTTACTGTCTACGTGAGCCTATATACAACAGCAATTCAGAGATGGCTCAGATGAAGAGATTTTCGAGGAAGATGGCAAGGCAAAAGCTACATCTTATCATCATTCACGCGTTCTATGACGTAGACAAGGACGAGCTCATCAACAAAGGGGAGAAAGGACTTCTGGCGAGGGAGATGCCCTAGTTGAGTTGCAATTACCACCTCAGTCCTGTAAAGAATTTGAGACCCCAATTCCTGAGTGTGGCCCATCTCGAGATCCTACAACACTGCCTGCACCACAGAGGGATCAAGCAATTTTAGATGCAGGATCTTCGCTTCATTCACCCCTCCCATTGTCCTTCAGAGTTGAAGGAATGGATACGAGCAACATCGATGGTATCGATCGAAACAACCAACTTCATGTATTTGAGCCAAATGCATCGGAGACCTCCATGTCTGATGACAGATCGATCAAATTACAGTACAAACGGAGAAGGGAGTGTAAAGGCAAGATCGATATCTTCGTAATTTTTGTAATATAAGGCATGAATGCTAATTTTAAGTGTACTTCGTTTGTAAATGTTGTCTTGACTTCTTTGTTTGGAATCTTGTGTATGAATATTTAATCTTACTAATATATGAATCATGTATTTTAAACATATTTTAATACTGTATTTTATGACTTCATTTATATTTATAATCCAAAAAAGGAGAAGCAGCAGCTATGCAGGTAGTAGAGCCATTGCTTCTCTTTTTTTTTCTGAACAAAAGCCGCTTCTTGAAGAGGCGGCTTCCTCAAAAGTCACCTCTTCAAGACGCGGCTTCCTTTAAATCAAAGCCGCCTCTTCAAGACACAACTTCCTCTAAACAAAGCAGTCTCTTCAAGAGGCGGCTTATCTACGATACATAACAAAAAAATTATCGACCGCATATAGCAAATTTGATTTTAAACTTACCAATGGGAGGAATTTTCCTCTTAATTTAGGAGCATCAAGTTCATGTACTCAATGCCATCTTTAGGAGCAAATTTACAATTTTAGAATAAGGAAATAATGACAATGATTGACATTAAGTGATATTGATGTCGCGATATATGCCAATCCAGAAAACCAATAAAAAGATTGTCATCTCATTACAAAAAAAGTACTCAACAAATGGAAGCTCGGAAGAGCTCCTCCTCATTACATTCACATCACCTTAAAATAATAGAAAAAGATGAGTTCTTTTCCTAGGAAATCGGGTTTGAAAGAAGAATCAAAACATCTTTGAAGTACCAACTTCCTGAAATCCAAATCAAACAGCATAAAAAAGGCGAACAATTTGCGGAAAGGCAAAGATCAACAAAACCATCGACTTATAATTTGATATTTAGGCTAGAACACTATGGAAATTCAGTAAACACCTTGGCCCTTCAAAGTAATAGTTGGTGTTGAAAATATACATTAATCCAAACTGAAAATCTAAAACAAATACTCGATTCTCCAAAACCCAGAGGTGATGAGAAAGGCGGAGGACGACGACGCAAGGGTACAGCCGAACATGCACAACCGTGCAACAACGAAGGGATAGGGGGGAAGAGGATAAGCGGGAGGGATGAGCCATTGAGGGAGCCATTGCCAGCCTGTCGTGCAGTAAGTGGGGGATGATAGGAAGGGTGCGCGAGCGCGAGGAGAGAGGTGAAGGCTTGGAGAGTAAGAAGGAGGGTCGGGGCGGTAGGCCTGGCGACGCTAGGGATTGTTCACAGGGTTCGCGAAGGTGGGGAGGGTTTTGCGCGAGGAGGAAGGTATGTGCATGATGCCATGTCGTGTGCAGTGTGCGTGTCTATATTTGGAAATTTGGTCCTAATGGGCGTGCTCTCTTACCGAGCCCAATTACATTTTCAAGCAGGACTAATTACGGGTCCTTGATTCCATCGCTTATTTTGTTTACATATCTAATTCTATGCAGGTGGTATGGACCCCATACACACAGGAGTTGTTGTCCATGTTATCTAGGGGTGCACATGGATCAGATTGGATCGGATTTTGGCTTAATCCGTGTCCAATCCATACTTAACGGATTTTTTATTTTTCCAATCCAATCCAATCCATTTAACATGCAAATCCAATCCAATCCGATCCATCGGATCACGGATTGGATCGGAATGGATCGGATTTTTAATGCTCGCCTACTATCACATCATAGGTTGTGATTAAGTTTGTAGCACATTAGACCTCAACATTTGAATCATGGTTCCAAAATTGAGAGTATTAAAGAAAATGATAGTTATTTTTTGGAAAACAAAAAATATATGCTTGTTATTGATTTAGTATGAACAATAATTGTATAACTAAATATACATAACGTACCTATAATTTGTAGAAATTATAGAAGTATCACGTTGACTTTTAATAAAATTGCAAGTTTGTGTATATCAAATAAGAACTACAACTAACCTGCAACCGACCTGCTTGACTACGCGGTGCCAAAGGGAGGGTTATGCACGAGGGAGGTTTGGGGCGAGGACCATGCGCGATGGCACGATGTTGGAAAGAGGCGCCTAAGGTGCTTGGCCGCAGCGTGAGGGAGGTCTGAGAGAGCTGAGGCCGAGGTTTGGATGTCGTGCGCGATGGAGGTTTGGTTGCGCATACACGAGGGAGATCTGGCAGCATATACGCGGTTGGAGACAAGGATGGCAACCAGCGGAGATATGTACTTTCGAGGGAGGAGAGGTGTAACGTCTGGGTCGGTGTTTCGTTTGAAAGGGGACCAAAGGGGGTTTTGAGTTTAGGTATGCTTTTTTAAGAAAGATGTTTTCTTTGAAAAAATGGAAGGACATGAAGGACACTGTGGGTAACTATTACTTTTTTTAAACCAACTGATGGGGTGGGCTAAGGGGGTTTCCAACAAGTACGATTGGGTGTAAACTATAAATGTGAGTAGCTTGGATATTTACACATAGCTTTCAAATAAAATTAAATATATGGCATGCTCTAATGACAACAAATGAATTTTTACATATTATATATTTATTTATTAACGAATTAACGGATTGGATCGGATCGGATTTGACAATAATCCGATCCGATCCATAAATGAACGGATTTGAAAAAGTTCAATCCGATCCAATCCATTAGACTTATAAATCCAAACCGATCCAATCCAATGACAACAGATTGGATCGGATTACGGATTTTATCCGATCCATGTGCACCCCTAATGTTATCTTTATATTATCTTGGCAATGAAGACTTGCATGTGGTTTGTGTCCCAATGATTCATTTTTGTATTGTCAAGCAACATATACCAGATGCTCAACGGATTAGTGAGCTCGCTGCTGAAGCAAGTTCTTGTCTACGTGAGTCTATACAATGGCAATTCAGAGACATGCTAGATGGGGAGAATTTCAAGAAAGACGGCGAGGCAGAAGATACATCTTATCGTCGTACACGTGTTCGAGGATGTGGATGGGGACGAGCTCATCGACAAAGGGGGGAGAGGACTTCTGGCGAGGGCAATGTCCCAGTTGAGACGTAACTACCACCACTGTCTGGCATAGAATTTGAGAACCCAATTCCTGAGTGTGGCTCATCTAGAGATCCTACAACGTCGCCTGCACCACGGAGGGATCGAGCATTTATGGATGTATGATCTTCACATCATCCACCCATCTCATTGTCCTTCGGAGTTGAAGAAACGGATACGAGCAACATCAATGATATCGATCGAAATAGCCAACTTCATGGATTTAAGCCAAGCGCACTGGAGACCTCCATAGCCGATGACAGACCGATCAAGTTACAGTACAAACAAAGAAGTGAGCGTAAAGGCTAGATCAATATCTTCATTATTTTTGTAATATAAGGCATGCGTGGTAATTTTAAGTGTACTTCGTATGTAAATGTGTCTTGACTTTTGTGGTTGGAATTTTGTATATGAACATTTAATCTAACTAATATATGAATCACGTCTTTTAAACTTATTTTAATACCATATTTTATGACTTCATTTATTTTTATAATTCAAAAAAAGGAGAAGCAATAGCTCTGCGGATAGCTGAGCTGCAGCACATCTTTTTCTCTATTATGAACAAAATACGCCTCTTAGTTAGATACGCTTCCTCAAGAGACGGCTTTGGTTAAGAGGAAGCCGCTTCTTCAAGAGGTAGCTTTGGAGGAAGTTGCAAAGTCGCCTCTTCAAGAGGCGGCTTATCTATGGTACATAACAAAAAAAATTTCTCAACTGCATACAGTAAACTTGGTTTTAAACTTACCCATGGGAGGAATTTTCCTCTAAATTTAGGAGAAATAAGTACATATACTTAATGTTATCTTTAGACAAACTTTACAATTTAAGAGTAAGGAAATAATGACAATGATTAACATTAAGTGATATCAATGTCGCGGTATATATCGATCATGTGAACCAATAAAAGATTGCCATCTCATTACAAAAAAGTACTCAACAAATGGAAGCTCGAAAGAGCTCCTCCTCATTACATTCACATCACCCCGAACAATAGAAAAAGATGAGTTCTTTTCCTAAGAAATTGGGTTTGCAAGAAGAACCAAAACATCTTTGAAGTACCAACTTCCTGAAATCCAAATCAAACGGCGTAAAAAAGGTGAACAATCCACTGAAAGGCAAAGATCAACAAAACCATCAACTTGTAAATTGATATTAAGGCTAGAACACTACGAAATTCAGTAAACACCTCGTCCCTTCAAGTAATAGCTGGTGTTGAAAATATACAGTAGTCTACACTAAAAATCTGCAGCAAATACTTGATTCTCTAAATCCCAGAGGTGTCGAGAAAGACGGGAGATGGCGGTGCAAGGGCATAACCGAACATGCGTATCCATGCAGCAACGGGGGGATAGGGGAAGAGGATAAGAGGGATGGATGAGCCGTTGAGGGAGGCACCGCCAGCCTGTCATGCAGCAAGGGGGGGGATATGAAGGGTGCGTGAGCATGAGGAGGGAGGTGGAGACCTGGAGAGTAAGAAGGAGGGTCGGGGGTGCCAGGCCTAGAGGCGCTAGGGATTGCCCACGGGGTTCGCAAAGGTGGGGAGGGTTTTGCGTGAAGAGGAAGGTGCGTGCATGATGCCCTGTGTGTGCAGCGTGCGTGTCTATGTTTGGAAATTGGATCCAGATGTGTGAGCTCTCTTACAGGGCCCAATTACATTTTCAGGCTGGACTAATTGCGGGCCCTTGATTACATACAGAAGGTATTTGTCCCTGTTACCTTTATATTGTCTTGGCAATGAAACTTGCATGTGGCTCTTGTCCCATTGATTCATTTTTGTATTGTAGATCTACATCCACCAGATACCTCAATTCTTTTGTACTCAATTGATCTCCAAGGGAAGAGTAACGTCATTGTTTATGTTAGACTATGGAACATCCACATGGATTATGTTGTGCCGATGACTCCCAATCCATTGGAAGGAGTAGATACGATTGTCTACTACTTGCCATGGTGTCGCAGTATTATACGACGATTCATTAGTCTACATGGATGCGTAATAGAGTATGCCGTAAGGAAAAGATAACTTTAAAAGCTATTATGGTATCATGTATCCTATTCTGACAATAGTTGTTGATATTGCAGGTGTCTCACTTCGACGAGATTGTACGTCTCTGTGATAACGATGCTCCACGAATTAGAGAGCTTGCTACTGAAGCAAGTTTTTTTCTACGTGAGTCTATACAACAGCAATTCAGAGACAGTCTAGATGAGGAGATTTTCAAGGAAGATGGCAAGGCAGAAGCTATATCTTATCGTTGTTCACGTGTTTGAGGATATGGACGGGGACGAGCTCATCGAAAAAGGGGGGAGACGACTTCTGACGAGTGAGATGTCCCAGTTGATACACAACTACCACCTCAGTCCGACATAGAATTTGATACCCCAATTCATGAGTGTTACCCATCTAGAAATCCTATAGTGTCTCCTACATCACTGAGGGATCAAGCAGTTATGGATGCAAGATCATAATGTCATGCACCCCTCACATTGCCCTTCGGATTGAAAGAACGGAGACGAGAAACATCGATGATATCGATCGAAACTGCCAACTCCATGGATTTGAGCCAAGCGCACCGGAAACCTCCATGGTCGATGACAGAGCGGTCAAATTACATTACAAACAGAGAAGGGAGCGTTAAGTCTAGATCGATATCTTCGCTATTTTTGTAATATAAGGCATGCGTGGTAATTTTAAGTGTACTTCGTATGTAAATGTTGTCTTAATTTTTGTGGTTGGAATCTTGTATATGAACATTTAATCTTACTAATATATGAATCATGTCTTTCTAACTTGTTTTAATACCTTTTTTTGTCTTCATTTATATTTATAATTTTAAAAAAGGTAGCAGTTGCTTCTCTTTTTTTCTTTTGTAAACAAAAGTCGCCTCTTCAAGAGACGGCTTTAGCTAGATACACCTCTTCAAGAGGCGGCTTCCTCCAAAGCCGCCTCTTGAAGGCGCGGCTTCCTCTTAACCCTAGCCGCCTCTTCAAGAGGCGGCTTCCTCCAAAGCCGCCTCTTGAAGATGCAGCTTCCTCTTAACCTAAGCAGCCTCTTCAAGAGGCGACTTATCTACGGTACATAACAAAAGACAATTTCTCGACCGCTAACAGCAATTTTGGTTTTAAACTTACCCCTAGGAAGAATTTTCCT
This sequence comes from Ottelia alismoides, assembly GCA_037367405.1. Lineage (NCBI taxonomy): Eukaryota > Viridiplantae > Streptophyta > Magnoliopsida > Alismatales > Hydrocharitaceae > Ottelia > Ottelia alismoides. The sequence goes on from JAZKJV010001139.1 coordinate 56,238, forward strand.
CTTAATTTAGGTGAATCAAGTTCATACACTTAATGCCATCTTTAGGAGCAACATCACAATTCTAAAGTAAGGAAATAATGACAATGATTGACTTTAAGTGATATCAAAGTCGCGGTATATGCCGATCCAGTGAACCAATAAAAAGATTCCCATCTCATTACAAAAAAAGTACTCAACAAATGGAATATTGGAAGAGCTCCTCATTGCATTCACATCACCCCAAAACAATAGAAAAAGATGAGTTGTTTTCCTAAGAAATCGGGTTTGTAAGATGAATCAAAACATCTTTGAAGTACCAATTTTCCTGAGATCTAAATCAAACGATGTACAAAAGGCAAACAATCCACGGAAAGGCAAAGATCAACAAAACACTTGTAAATTGATATTTAGGCTAGAGCACTACAGAAATTCAGTAAACACCTTGTCTCTTCAAATATAGTTGGTGCTGAAAATATTCAGTAGCCTACACTGAAAATCTACAGCAAATACTTGATACTCCAAATCCCAGAGGTGATGAGAAAGGCGAGGGACGACGACGCAAGGGCACAACCGAACAAGCACAACTGCGCAGCAACGTGGGGATAGGGGGAAGAGGATAAGAGGGAGGGATGAGTCGTTGAGGGAGGCACCGCCATCCTGTCGTGCAGCAAGGGGGAAGGATAGGAAGGGTGCGTGAGCATGAGGAGGGAGGTGGAGTGAAACGCCCCGCCTCGACGGGAGCGCATCTCAAGATCCATTATCAATATTACCCAACAACAATCATAAACAACCTGCATGATATACCATTTATACAAAATAAGGAAATAGAAAAAAATTTCAAGTTTCTACTGATAACAAGAGTTCACATATGGATAACAATAAGTCATCAGAATCTCTCTTTATTACATCATAAATACTCATAAAGGAAGGATAACAGAACTACTAAGAAACTAGTCCTCGACCTTAACAACGGCCTGCAGATGCACCACCAAAGATGTGAGCCTCTGTCTCCTGCTCTACACTCCCTGTTGGATTTCCAAAGAATGTAACTGGTGAGTCAACTGACTCAGTAAGGATATGGGTAGATAATGCAATTGCGGTAACTGAGCAAGTTTAGAAGAGAACAACTAAAAAAACATCTAGTAATAAGCAATCAGTATTATATTCTAGGCATTTAACAAGCATGCAATCAAAACCAATTCCTTGACATAACTTAATCCATATTTTCATTTACTTAATCCGGACTCGTTGTCAAAGGAGAAAGATTACACTAGAAATGAAGCCTGCAACACCTCATTTAAAGTGCAACCTAAAACCTGTGCGCAAACGCGATCCTTCAGTTAGTCTAGTTGGCAGTACTCTGACACTCGAGACAGGACATACAAGTCCGGTGAGTCGCAACTCTATTAATCGAGTCTGCCGAAGGAGTCTTGCTCGCTCCAAAACAAGTGCAACAAGAATGAATCTGTATATTGCAATGCACGCATGCATAAAACCTCAATTCCACCAGAGTACCTACCACCACATCACTCTGTGATGCCCCGCGAGTGAGGATGACTAACTGTCGGCTCAGCCGGACTACAAGGGTGTGCACCCACCTTTTAGTATTTGCTTTTTTTTAATCCCTGCATATGTATTACATTTTACGGCACAACTAGTAATCGTGGACTTGTAGTAAAAACCATGTCATAAACCATTCCATTCAGATCGAACTTTTAAATTAAAAGGTAACAACACATTAGATTTTTGACAAAAATCCGATGACATTAAGGGAGATGCCAACATCGATAGTCATATCAACCCATCAACTGCAAGTCCGAAACTGTTGATCCAATTTCTCTAACCCCCAACCTATACATTCTTCTAAGTCAAGGACATACCCACTAACAGGGACTACCAAACATGACAAAAAAATAAGACACAATATAAAGGGACAAACTTTATTTCATAATATCAGGAATTATATTATATACTCATCCAGTATCATGTTTCCTGACCTTGTTTACAACAACCACGTGAATGTGTAATGCCAATATATAAAAAAAGTCAATCCTATCCTACAGTACGTGCAAGGAACTTTATATATTTTATCTAAATGTCACACAAAACAACATTGAATAAGGTCTCACGTAAAAATAACAATCGTCGTGTAAAAGTACCCAGATATCAACATAGATCACTGATATACACAACAACTCTATAAACATTTTATTAGTTAACAAAAAGGGATCATTAATAGTTTGTTTTATTACAACGACGGTCTAGGGTTACCAGATGAAGGTTAATATATCCAAAGTGGGGAAAACAGAACATAAACATGCATAAGAATTCGATCAGTCCTCCCATCGTATGGTGGTAACTTATTCACGATAGAATTACCGGAATCTGCTCTCAAGCCATAATCTTGATCCATACCCGACATAACAAAACTAACGGATTTTGATATACATAACATGCATTAATCTTATCTCCATATGAAATTATCTCCACCTACTATTATTATATAATATTCCTATTGTCCCAACGACTTTCATGACATGCTTTATGCCCCATATATGAAATCTTGACATATGAAATCCACTGACAGATTCCTTTATTTCTTTTTTTTTAGGATTATGCAACATCATATCCGATGTAGATATTGTATTATAAGGGAGATGTTGCAGTGAATAGAAAAGTCGTCTAAGGTTAGGGTTTATTACTCTGCAAATGATTCTACGAGAACGGAAGGTTTTAATGATTTAGAATGTGAATTCAAATAAAAAAATATTAAAACCATCATGATGTACCAACAGCAAGAGGAGATCCGGGTGGAATCGGATCAAAGCGAATAAAACATCCACCGAAACAACATTCTCCCTAATCGCAAAAGAAACGATTGATGAGAGGAGGTTGAAGATCCGTTACCTATGCTCGTGCACGTCTTTGATCCACGGGCTCGATAGCCGATCACGAATCCGATGAGAGGGTTGATTTTCCCTTGCGATGACCCTCCTCGTCTTCTTCTTGTCGCAAGTCTACGAGACTTCGAGAGTTTTTGATAACGGTGGTGACACCGTTCTCTCCTTGATTCTCTGAAGAAGGAGATGGAAAAAGAGATAAGAGAATGACTTGGGGAGGAAGAAAGGATGGATTAGGGTTTGAAAAAGGAGTAGGAATGAGGGAAGATGAAGGGTGTGGGTCTTTATATAGTTGGGGATTAAAATCTTAGTTTTAGAAACCTTAAAACAACCCTAATTCGAAATTAATTAATCAAAACCCGTAACCCTTAATTCCCTCAAAAACCATGACCCCTCTTCACTAAAACAGACATATCTCTCACATCCGGACTCGGAATTTCGCGTTTTTGGGCTCGTTGGAAAGCTTGTGACGAGACGCTTCTTTTGAGTATAATATTGAATAGGTTTTAAAGCTTCAGAAAAATCCGAAAATTATGGGGTGTTACATCATAACAACCTTAAAAACAGTCTCGTCCCCGAGACTTAGGATGCAAAAGGTGTAATCATAACAACCTTAAAAGGTTGGATCCTATCGAGTAAAAGATAACAACCTTAAAAAGGATGAAAGTAGCTTATATATTACCTTTAAAAAGGTAGGGGTAGTCCCGTCGCATATCCGCCTCAGGTTCCCAGGTGACCTCCTCGGAGTTGTGTCATTGCCAAAGGATCTTCACCAAAGGTATCTCCTTGTGCCTTAACTTCTTCACTGAACGATCGATGATCCGAACTGGTTCCTCCGGATAACTCAGGTCAGTATCCACATGAAGGTCATCATAACTAATCACGTGCGATGGATCATGCACATATTTTCTCAAGTTGGAGATATGAAAAATATCATGCACACCGGCAAGGTGAGGAGGAAGAGCAATCCTGTACGCAACTTTACCAATCTTGTCGAGAATCTCGAATGGTCCGATAAACCGTGGTGCTAATTTTCCCTTCACTCCAAACCGCTGAACTCCCTTCATGGGAGAAACTCTCAAGAAGACAAAATCTCCAACCTCAAAACTAAGATCAGTGCGTCGTCTATCGCTATAGCTCTTTTGCCTACTCTGTGCAGTAAGCAATTTCTCCCGAGCTATCTTGATTGCCTTAGCCGTCTCCTCCAAGTACTCTACTTTATGTAAAAGGTTATGTCCCACCTCCTGCCAGCTCAGAGGTGTAGAACACCGCCTTCCATACAATGCCTCAAAAGGAGCCATGCCTATGCTGGCATGGTAACTGTTATTATATGTAAACTCTGCTAACGGCAAATGGTCCTTCCACGTCCCTCTCCACTCTAGCACCCATGCTCGAAGAAGATCCTCCAGTGTCTGAATCGTCCTCTCGGATTGTCCGTCGGTCTCTGGATGGTAAGCAGAACTGAGGCATAGTTGCACTTCTAAAGAACTCATGAATTCTCTCCAGTAGTGAGAGGTGAACCTTGGATCACGATCAGATACGATCTGCTTTGGCAACCCATGAAGTCTGACAATCTCCTTAATAAAGATCACTGTAAGCTGTGAGGGAGTGCATGCCATACTCACGGGTATGAAATGTGCTGACATAGTAAGCCTATCAACCACGACCCAGATGGCATCATGACTACTAGTGGTCTTAGGAAGACCCGTCACAAAATCCATAGATATACCTTCCCATTTCCACTCAGGAATAGGAAGGGATTGCAAAAGTCCAGGTGGCCTCTTATGCTCAGCCTTAATTTGCTGACACGTCAGGCATTTTGCCACAAACTTGGCCACATCCCTTCTCATTTGCTTCCACCAAAAAATTCTTTTTCAGATCCTTATACATCTTTGTGCCACCAGGATGTATCGACAAACGTGAACTATGTGCCTCACGCATGATCTCTTCCCTCAATTGTACATCTGCTGGAACGCACAATCGATTCCCATTTCGTAACACACCATCTTGATAAGAAAAGCCAACTAAGGTTCCTGCGATAGCCTTCTCCTTGAGTCTCTGCATACTCAGGTCTTCATGTTGCCCTTGGATGATTCGCTCAACTAACTCTGGACGAGAAGGGGATGGAACTATGACAGTCTCTCGACTGCTCTGAAACGGATGCCAATCACTGAAAGCTGCAAGAAGATCCCATGCTTTAAGCTGAGGACGAGATTCACTTGAATGAGGCCTACGACTAAGGGCATCAGCAACCACATTCGCCTTACCAAGATGGTAAGAGATGGTGCACTCATAATCCTTTAACAGCTCCAGCCATCTCCTTTGCCTCATATTGAGCTCCTTCTGATCAAAAAGATGCTTGAGACTCTTGTGATCTGTGAAGATTTCGAAAGCAACACCATAAAGATAATGTCTCCACATTTTAAGAGCAAAGATAACTGCTGCCAGTTCCATATCATGAGTTGGGTAATTTTTCTCATGGGGCTTCAACTGTCTAGATCCATATGCAACAACCTTACCATGTTGCATCAAAACCGCACCCAGACCCTCTTTTGATGCATCAGTGTAAACTGTGAATCCGTCTGGACCCGACGGAATTGTCAAAATGGGAGCTGTAGTGAGCCTTTCCTTCAGTGTCTGGAAGCTATTCTCACACTCTTCTACCAAGCATATGGCATCTCCTTCTTGGTCAGCTGGGTGAGGGGAAGGGCAATCTGAGAAAATCCCTTCACAAACCGTCTGTAATAACCGGCTAAACCAAGAAAACTTCGGATCTCAGACACGTTCTTCGGTCGTTCCCAACTAAGGACTGCTTCGATTTTTGCAGGATCCACAGACACTCCTGCACCTGAGATAACATGGCCTAAGAATGATACTTCTTGAAGCCAAAACTCACACTTACTAAACTTTGCATATAGCTTGTGCCTCCGCAAGGTCTCCAGCACTGTTTGTAAGTGAGTGCGATGTTCCTTCTCATCTCGAGAGTAGATAAGGACATCATCAATGAAAACCACAACAAAATTGTCGAGGAAAGGCTGAAAAACCCGATTCATCATGTCCATGAATGCTGCTGGGGCATTTATCAAGCCAAAGCGCATCACCAAGAACTCGTAGTGACCATATCTGGTTCTGAATGCAGACTTAGGTATATCCACATCCCGAATACGTAACTGGTGATAACCAGACCGTAGATCAATCTTAGAGAAGATGGATGACCCTTGTAGAGTCGCCTACTGAAATCATACCTCGTACTACTGATCCCGAAGCATGTGCTTGCCCATCGGTGATGGCATTTAGTTGTCCTTCTCTTCGTGGCCCACTGGAACCTGTCGTGCTTCGAGTCTGGTTGGGATGTCCCCTGCCACCAGGAGAGGTGGAACCACATCCCTGGTGCTGCGGACGTCCCCCTCGTACAGTACCTCGCATCTGTGAAGCTCCCAACGGACAGTTGGACCGGATGTGCCCCTCTTGGTTGCATCGGTAGCAAACACGTGCATCGGTTATGCTGTTCACCATTGGATGTGATGGTCGTGATGGCTCGGAAAGTGCTTGCCCCAAGGTAGGAGCTCCTCCATGTGCGGACCTGGTAGACATGCCATGCCGGTAGGGGTGGATACGTTGTCCTCTTCGTGCTGTGGAACGATCATTACAAGCAGTCCTCCCATAATAGCTCGATCCTCCTTGCCTGGTTTGCACTGACCTGCCTTCACGCAAGTCCTCCTCCACTCGTGATGCAACATCAACCACTTCCTTCATAGTAACCAATCTAAGGGGTACTAGTCTCTCGCGAATTTCCTTACGGAGACCTCGAAAGAACTTGAATGCTTTGTCAGCCTCAGTCGGCACAGTGCTAGCAGCATACTTCAGCAACTCCGTGAACCTGTTTAGATAAGCAGTCACAGACTTGTTCCCTTGCTCGAGTAGTGTGAGCTCCACGCGGCGCTGTTCTAGCCAGTATTCCAGATAGAAATGCTCCCGGAATGCCTCCGTAAATTTCTCCCAAGTAACTGGCGTTGTAATATGCGGCTCCATAGAACTCCACCATTCCTCAGCATAGCCCGCTAAGGAGTAAGTGGCAAGGGTAACCTTCTCCTCATCTGGTACATGTATGGTGCGGAATACCTTTTTCCACACGCTTCAGCCATCTCTCTGCCACATCTGGGCTTGTATTGCCCAGAAACTCTGGAACTTTCTCCTTGCGATATTTTGAAAATATGTCCTCTTGTCGCGGTGGTGGCGGCGACGGAGGAGGAGGAGGAGGAGGTGGCGGTGGTGGTGGATCACCTTCTCCCCCACCCATCCCAGACCAGCCCTCAGATGCAGATCTCGACAATCGCTCCTCGAGCATGAGCTGCCTCTGCTGCACATCTTGCAGCATCTCCATCATGGCAGCCAACTGCTGCGCAGTCTGATCCCTACGAGGCGGCATGATCTGCATGAGTAGAAATTAAAAGGGAATTGTGATTAGATCCAAGAGTAGAGGTCACTAGTCAACCTTGATCATTACTCTTTTTTTGGCAGTAGTACGAAGACTACTTTTCTAATGTACAATGGTATTTCTCCTACCATACAGTTGTCTATGACTGATGGGGTAATTGGGCTCTGATACCAAATGAAACGCCCGCCTCGACGGGAGCGCATCTCAAGATCCATTATTAATATTACCCAACAACAATCATAAACAACCTGCATGATATACCATTTATACAAAATAAGGAAATAGAAAAAAATTTCAAGTTTCTACTGATAACAAGAGTCCACATATGGATAACAATAAGTCATCAGAATCTCTCTTTATTACATCATAAATACTCATAAAGGAAGGATAACAGAACTACTAAGAAACTAGTCCTCGACCTTAACAACGGCCTGCAGATGCACCACCAAAGATGTGAGCCTCTGTCTCCTGCTCTACACTCCCTGTTGGATTTCCAAAGAATGTAACTGGTGAGTCAACTGACTCAGTAAGGATATGGGTAGATAATGCAATTGCAGTAACTGAGCAAGTTTAGAATAGAACAACTAAAAAAACATCTAGTAATAAGCAATCAGTATTATATTCTAGCCATTTAACAAGCATGCAATCAAAACCAATTCCTTGACATAACTTAATCCATATTTTCATTTACTTAACCCGGACTCGTCGTCAAAGGAGAAAGATTACACTAGAAATGAAGCCTGCAACACCTCATTTAAAGTGCAACCTAAAACCTGTGCGCAAACGCGATCCTTCAGTTAGTCTAGTTGGTAGTACTCTGACACTCGAGACGGGACATACAAGTCCGGTGAGCCGCAACTCTATTAATCGAGTCTGCCGGAGGAGTCTTGCTCGCTCCAAAACAAGTGCAACAAGAATGAATCTGTATATTGCAATGCACGCATGCATAAAACCTCAATTCCACCAGAGTACCTACCACCACATCACTCTGTGATGCCCCGCGAGTGAGGATGACTAACTGTCGGCTCAGCCGGACTACAAGGGTGTGCACCCACCTTTTAGTATTTGCTTTTTTTAATCCCTGCATATGTATTACATTTTACGGCACAACTAGTAATCGTGGACTTGTAGTAAAAACCATGTCATAAACCATTCCATTCAGATCGAACTTTTAAATTAAAAGGTAACAACACATTAGATTTTTGACAAAAATCCGATGACATTAAGGGAGATGCCAACATCGATAGTCATATCAACCCATCAACTGTAAGTCCGAAACTGTTGATCCAATTTCTCTAACCCCCAACCTATACATTCTTCTAAGTCAAGGACATACCCACTAACAGGGACTACCAAACATGACAAAAAAAATAAGACACAATATAAAGGGACAAACTTTATTTCATAATATCAGGAATTATATTATATACCCATCCAGCATCATGTTTCCTGACCTTGTTTACAACAACCACGTGAATGTGTAATGCCAATATATAAAAAAAGTCAATCCTATCCTACAGTACGTGCAAGGAACTTTATATATTTTAGTCTAAATGTCACACAAAACAACATTGAATAAGGTCTCACGTAAAAATAACAATCGTCGTGTAAAAGTACCCAGATATCAACATAGATCACTGATATACACAACAACTCTATAAACATTTTATTAGTTAACAAAAAGGGATCATTAATAGTTTGTTTTATTATAACGACGGTTTAGGGTTACCAGATGAAGGTTAATATATCCAAAGTGGGGAAAACAGAACATAAACATGCATAAGAATTCGATCAGTCCTCCCATCGTATGGTGATAACTTATTCACGATAGAATTACCGGAATCTGCTCTCAAGCCATAATCTTGATCCATACCCGACATAACAAAACTAACGGATTTTGATATACATAACATGCATTAATCTTATCTCCATACGAAATTATCTCCACCTACTATTATTATATAATATTCCTATTGTCCCAACGACTTTCATGACATGCTTTATGCCCCATATATGAAATCTTGACATATGAAATCCACTGACAGATTCCTTTATTTCTTTTTTTTAGGATTATGCAACATCATATCCGATGTAGATATTGTATTATAAGGGAGATGTTACAGTGAATAGAAAAGTCGTCTAAGGTTAGGGTTTATAACTCTGCAAATGATTCTACGAGAACGGAAGGTTTTAATGATTTAGAATGTGAATTCAAATAAAAAAATATTAAAACCATCATGATGTACCAACAGCAAGTGGAGATCCGGGTGGAATCGGATCAAAGCGAATAAAACATCCACCGAAACAACATTCTCCCTAATCGCAAAAGAAACGATTGATGAGAGGAGGTTGAAGATCCGTTACCTATGCTCGTGCACGTCTTTGATCCACGGGCTCGATAGCCGATCATGAATCCGATGAGAGGGTTGATTTTCCCTTGCGATGACCATCCTCGTCTTCTTCTTGTCGCGAGTCTACGAGACTTCGAGAGTTTTTGATAACGGTGGTGACACCGTTCTCTCCTTGATTCTCTGAAGAAGGAGATGGAAAAAGAGATAAGAGAATGACTTGGGGAGGAAGAAAGGATGGATTAGGGTTTGAAAAAGGAGTAGGAATGAGGGGAGATGAAGGGTGTGAGTCTTTATATAGTTGGGGATTAAAATCTTAGTTTTAGAAACCCTAAAACAACCCTAATTCGAAATTAATTAATCAAAACCCGTAACCCTTAATTCCCTCAAAAACCATGACCCCTCTTCACTAAAACAGACATATCTCCCACATCCGGACTCGGAATTTCGCGTTTTTGGGCTCGTTGGAAAGCTTGTGATGAGACGCTTCTTTTGAGTATAATATTGAATAGGTTTTAAAGCTTCAGAAAAATCCGAAAATTACGGGGTGTTACATGGAGACTTGGAGAGTAAGAAGTAGGGCCAGGGGTAGCAGGCCTGGAGGCGCTAGGGATTACCCACGGGTTCACGAAGGTTGGGAGGGTTTTGCACGAGGAGGAAGGTGCGTGCATGATGCCCTGGTGTGTGCAGTGTGCGTGTCTATGTTTGGAAATTGGGTCCTAATGAGGTGAGCTCTTTTACCGGGCCCAATTACATTTTCAGGTTGGACTATGTTTGGAAATTGGGTCCTAATGGGTGAGCTCTTTTACCGGGCCCAATTACATTTTCAGGTTGGACTATTTTCGGGCCCTTGATTCTATCGCTTATTTTATTTACATATATAATGCTATGTAGGTGGTATGGACCACATACACACTGGAGGTGTTGTCCCTGTTACCTTTATATTATCTTGGCAATGAAGACTTGCATGTATCTCGTGTCCCATTGATTCATTTTTGTATTATCGAGCTACACACACCAGATACCTCAACTCATCTGCATTCAATCGATCTCCATGGGAAGAGCAACATCGCAGTTTATGTTATACTATGGAACATCCGCATGGACTATATTGTGTCGTTGACTCACATTCCATTAAGAGGACCAGATACGACTGTCGACTACTTACCATGGTATCGTAGTATTACACGACGATTCATTGGTCGACATGGATGCGCACTAGATTACGTCGTAAGAAAAAAGTAACTTTAAATAGCTAATATGGTATCATGTATCCTGTTCTTATAAGAGTTGATATTGCAGGTGTCTCGCTTCGACGAGATTGTACGTCTTTGTGATGATGATGCTCCACGGATAAGAGAGCTTGATGCTGAAGCAAGTTCTTGTCTACGTGAGTCTGTACAATGGCCATTCATAGATGGCCCAGATAAGGAGATTTTTGAAGAAGATGGTGAGGCAGAAGCTACATCTTATCGTCGTTCACGTGTTCGAGGATGTGGATGAGGATGAGCTCATCGACAAAGGGGAGAGAGGACTTATGGCGAGGGAGATGTCCTAGTTTAAACGCAACTACCACCTCACTTCGACAAAGAATTTGAGACCCCAATTCCTGAGTGTGGCCCATCTAGAGATCCTACAACGCCGCCTGCACCACAGAGGGATGGAACAGTTATGGATGCAGGATCTTCACGACATTCACCCCTCCCACTGTCCTTCGGAGTTGAAGGAATGGATACAGGCAACATCGATGATATCGATCGAAACAACCAACTTCATAGATTTGAGATAAAGCACCGGAGACCTCCATGGTCGATAACAGACCGGTTAGATTACAGTACAAACAAAGAAAGGAGCATAAAGGCTAGATCGATATCTTCGCTATTTTTGTAATATAAGGCATGCATGCTAATTTTAAGTGTATACCACATGTAAATGTTGTATTGGCTTTTGTGGTTGGAATCTTGTATATGAACTTTTAATATTACTAATATGTGAATCATGTCTTTTAAACGTGTTTTAATACCATATTTTATAACTTCATTTATATTTATAATTCCAAAAAAAGGAGAAACAACAGCTCTGCGGGTATCATAGATGATTCTTCTCTTCTTCTTTTTTCTGATCTGAACAAAAGTTGCCTCTTCAAGAGGCATCTTTAGCTAGATACGCCTCTCTAAGAGGCGGCTTCCTCCAAAGCCGCCTCTTCATTGACAATGGGAGAGAGGACTTCTGGCGAGGGATATGTCCCAGTTGAGATGCAACTACCAACTCAGTCCGGCATAGAATTTGAGACCCCAATTCCTGAGGCTGGCCCATTTAGAGATCCTAAAATGTCGCCTACACCACGGAGGGATCGAGCAGTTATGGATGCAGGATCTTCACGTCATTCACCCCTCCCATTGTCCTTCGGAATTGAAGGAACAAATAAGAGCAACATTGATGATATCGATCGAAACAACCAACTTCATGGATATGAGCCAAGCGTACCAGAGACCTCCATGGTTGATGATAGACCGATCAAATTACAATACATACAGAGAAGGGAGCGCAAAGGCTAGATCGTTATCTTCGCTATTTTTGTAATATAAGGCATGCATGTTAATTTTAAGTGTACTTCGTGTGTAAATGTTGTCTTGACTTTTGTAGTTGGAATCTTATATATGGACATTTAATCTTATTAATGTATAAATCATGTCTTTTAAACTTATTTTAATACCATATTTTATGATGTCATTTATATTTACAATTCCAAAAAAGGAGAAGCAGCAGCTCTGCAGGTAGCATAGTTGTTGCTTCTCTTTTTTCTGTTCTAAACAAAAGCTGCCTCTTGATCTAGATACGCCTCTTCGAGAGGCGGCTTCCTCCAAAGCCGCCTCTTGAAGACGCGTCATCCTCTTAACCAAAGATGCCTCTTCATGAGATGGCTTTAGCTAGATACGCCTCTTCAAGAGTCGGTTTCCTCCAAAGCCGCCTCTTAAAAATGTGGCTTCCTCTTAACCAAAGCCGCCTCTTCAAGAGGTAGCTTATCTACGATACATAACAAAAAAAATTTCTCGACCGTATACAAAAAATTTGGTTTTAAACTTACCCATGGGAGGAATTTTCCTCTTAATTTAGGAGCAACAAGTTCATATATTTAATGTCATCTTTAGGAGCAACTTTACAATTTTAGAGTAAGGAAATAATGACAATGATTGACATTAAATGATATCAATGTCGTGATACATGCCGATCCAATGAAGCAATAAAAATATTATCATCTCATTAGAAAATAGTGCTCAACAAATGGAAGCTCGGAAGAACTCCTCCTCATTACATTCACATCACCTCGAAACAATAGAAAAAGATGAGTTCTTTTCCTAGAAAATCGGGTTTGCAAGAAGAACCAAAACATCTTTGAAGTACCAACTTCCTGAAATCCAAATCAAATGGCATAAAAAAGGCGAACAATCCACGGAAAGGAAAAGATCAACAAAACCATCAACTTGTAAATTGATATTTAGGTTTATACACTGCGGAAATTCAGTAAACACCTTGGCTCTTCAACTAATAACCGGTGCTGAAAATATACAATAGTCCGCACTGAAAATCTGCAGCAAATACTTGATTCTCCAAATCCCAGAGGTGATGAGAAAGGTAGGGGACGACGGCGCAAGGGCACAACTGAACAGGCGCAGCCGCGCAACAACGAGTGGATAGGGGGGAAGAAGATAAGAGGGAGGGATGAGCCCTTGAGAGAGGCGTTGCCATCCTATCGTGCACCAAGGGGGGATGACAGGAAGGGTGCATGAGCGCGAGGAGGGAGGTGGAGGCCAGGAGAGTAAGAAGGAGAGCCCGAGGTGGTAGGCATGGTGGCGCTAGGGATTGCCCACGGGGTTCGTGAAGGTGGGGAGGGTTTTGCATGAGGAGGAAGGTACGTGCATGATGCCATGGTGTGTGCAGTGTGTGTGTGTGTGTGTGTCTATGTTTGGAAATTGTGTCCTAATGGGAAAGCTCTCTTACCGGGCCCAATTACATTTTCAAGCCAGACTAATTACGTGCCCTTGATTCTATCACCTATTTGTTTACATATCTAATTCTATGCAGGTGGTATGGACCCCATACACACAGGAGGTGTTGTCCCTGTTACCTTTATATTATCTTGGCAATGATGACTTGCATGTGGTTTATGTATTATTGATTCATTTTTGTATTGTCGAGCTGCGCACACCATATATCTCAACTCATTTGCATTCAATAGATATCCGAGGGAAGAGCAATGTCACATTTTATGTTAGACAATGGAACATCCGCATGAACTATGTTGTGCCAATGACTCCCATTCCATTGGGAGGACCAGATACGATTGTTGATTACTTGCCATGGTATCGTAGTATTATACGATGATTCATTGGTCGACATGGATGCGTACTAGATTACGCTGTAAGAAAAAAAGTAACTTTAAAAAGCTATTATGGTATCATGTATCCCGTTCTGACAAGGGTTGTTGATATTGCTGGTGTCTCGCTTCGACGAGATTGTAAGTCCTTGTGATGACTATGCTCCACAATTTAGAGTGCTCAAGTAAGTTCTTGTTTACGTGAGTCTATACAACGACAATTCAGAGACGACCCAAATGAGGAGAGTTTTTAGGAAGACGGTGAGGCAGAAGCTACATCTTATCGTCGTTCACGTGTTCGTGGGCGTGGTGTTGGACATGCGAGCCATTATGCAATAAATGTTATTGCAAATATCATTCCCTGATCTGAAATGAAGAATAACTAATTTGCATAATAGGCCCCTTGGTACAATTAGGTTTATGTACCCTGGCCATCTTAATGATCATACAGTTGTTGATTCAATTATTGAATCATAGAGGCCGGTGCTTGGATGAATATCTAATGAGTTAGATTGAGGACTCATCAAGTACCGTCAAATGATTTCTAAGAGATGATCTCCTACCTGAAGAGGAGATGGCAATCCTTTCTCATTTGGCTGATATCTAACCGGCCTCTTGATGCAGGTCCTTCGCATAGGAATAGAGATTCAGAGGTGTTATATAAGTTAGGTCAAAGAGTTGACTTAATGAGATCAAGATAACCAAAGTCTTATGTCGTATGCTGTCTTGATATAGGCACGCATCCTCTGACCGAAGATAGATGTGTTATATATGTCTGAGTATGTACATTTGGCAGACCAATAGGTTGATGACCTAACCAAGGTCTATACACCGACGCGCTGGTGTGCATGCAAGGGCATATGAGTAATACGATCTCTTAAAGAAATCATACATGTTCATTTACTGAACCGGAAGACATGAGCTCACTCATGCGATATTGGGAAGAATCAAATTCCATGCATGGGCATCTCACTCTGGAAGCTTGACTGAATTTGTAGGTTTGATATATACTTTGAGAAAGTATATAATCAACACCTGGGTATGATATATACTTTTGGAAAGTATATGAACGCACAACTCCCAATGATCAAATGAGAAACTTAATGATAAAACCCTAACAGAGACAGTTTAAAAGAGATCTAAATCTTCAGGTTTGTTTTGGGTCTTCCAATATGCATGATGTACAGGTATTCAAAATACATGAGGGTGATGTGATCATAAATGATTGTATAACCCTGACGCTTCCATTCCGAGGGAGTGATGAAATAGGTATGGATTTTAGTGACTCCTCTCATAGAGAAGTGATCTAATCTTAGTCCAAATGTTGGACCTTGATCTGAATGTGATTCGGATGCAATGAGAAGATTGGATCTACGACCTTGATTTAATCAATCATCTGTGGGAGGTCCACAAGATCTGGATTTGAGATGTCATCTCACTATCCAAGTCACAATATGTGGAATAATACAATCGCTCTGTCCTTATCTCCAAGCATCCACGAAGAAAGCGCATTATCCTTGAAAGAGTTCATGGATAATTTCATTGTTGATATGTATATCCGAGCATTGAGAAAATTGATAATTAAATGTGATTTAATTATCATGAATAATATGGATTTGATTCATATTATAAGGAGAGTTATCTGAGATAATTAAATGTGATTTAATTATTAAAGATGTGAATAATGTGAAAGTGATTCATATTATTTTGGCGCATGAGAATAGAGATCCAAGATGATTAAATATGATTTAATTATCATGGATATGAATAATGTGGATAGCACTATCCATATTAATCATATATATTATAAATGTGATTTATAATATATAAGAGAGAGAGATTTGTGATTTATATTTGTTGATTAATTATTAATGTGAATTGGATTCACATTGGAAAATTAATTGAAAATATGTTTTACATTTATTTTGGGATGTGACTGTGATTCACATTTTTCCAATGTCATGATCGCAAATTTTACAAGATTATTTTTGTGAAATAATTTACAATGATTGTTGTTGTAAATCTTGGAGATATATCACGAGATAATGAGATCTCATGAGGTAATGAGATCTCATGAGATTATGGTGGCCATCCCTCCTTTAAAGATCCACACCCGATATAGGACCTTATGGCGCTCCGGAGGGGAATAATGGAATGATGTTCCACCTTTCCGGCCTTCTTAGAGAAAATAATGGGATGACTAAATACGCAGGTAATCATAGATAAGCTAGTGCGCTGGCCTTTGTATTGATTCCCGGGCTTCAGACCTCGATTGCTGCCCGCTCCTTTCTACAACTTCACTCGCACCCTCTGGTAAACGAGGATATTCCCTAGGACTTCTATCTAAGACCGACCTCAACCACGGCAAGGCAGATATTGGAAAGCGGCCGGAAGGTCGAAGCGCAAGCAGAGTGCAGGAGAAGTTCAAGGGAGTCGAGTTTAGTGTTCACGACTTGCGGTATCTCTATTTCTTTCTCAAAGAGACCCCAAGGGCATATTTGCCAGGTCCTCGACTTTCACTTTTTGAGTAAACTCGCGCGCCAAATATATATTTAATCAAGCTTTCTCTCTACTTCGCTCCGTCTCCTCTCGAATGGTCCGGTCAGGGGTAGGAAAAGCAGGTAAATAGTAAATAGTCGTAGTCCAGTTCAGTCTTATCAGAAAATCACCCATCACACGTACCTAGAAGAACTCAAGGAGTTCTGGTGAGGGTAAGCGAAGAAAGAGGTATGGAAGTAGAGACTAGCTGAGGCTTGGAAAATCATCCGACGTCCCTACCTACTTCTTCTTCTTACTGGATAAGTGCTTATACTAGCCTTCGATAATAGCGAGTGATTAATACAAAAAGATCGACTTGCACTTGCATTTGAGAAGTCTTTCCTTTCCCTCGTCTGAGCCAAAGTCGTGCGGGGTAGAGGAATAGCTCATCGGGCTCATAGTTTAACTAATTTAGGGAATGTGGTTAGTCTACTCATTATCTCCAAAACTAGCCCGTTGATTTGATCTGAAATTAACTTATATTAATTTATCAATATATATTAATTTAAATTAAATTAATTATTGTTGTGTTTTTACTATGAGATCATAGCCATTGAAAGAAATACAGATCAATCTCACCCATTGATTGTGTGATGTCCATGTATTGGGATCCATGGACTCCCAAAATCCTATATAAGAAAAGGCACCCATTGCTCTTAGAGATGCTAAATTACCAATGCTCTTTATCCCTCTCTATTTCTCCACACGCCAAGCCTTTCTCTCTCTCTCTCTCATAATGGTTGTCCACCATAAAGCCATTGTGAGAATCGTCATCGCTGCAGCATCGTCGTTATGCTGCCGGATCATTTACTCGTGTATATCCATCTTTTTCGGTGCGCCTTGCTCGTGAAGAAGATGTTGGATCTCTTGTGATGAGATAAGGAGATCCGCCGCTTGGATCATCAACATGGATTGCGAGAAGGACGCGACTCATCAACTTGCTCGCAAGCGTCTCCTCTGTTGGATCGGACTTGAGACAGTAGGTCTCTTGGTTTAGAGACTCAATCATAACCACGCTTCAGGAGGTAAACCTTATACCTATTTGTGGTTAAGATGAAATGATCCAAGAAGTGTTCTTGGATCATATGGTTTCATCAATTAAAAATAAATAAATTCCACTACCTCAAGCTACTAGTGCAACTAGTCGCTCCCGATCGCATTCGATGCGATCCTCACGCTTCCATGATGCGCCTTAAGGATTTTGCCATATCCTTTACGTGGACGGGGACGAGCTCATCGATAAAGGGGAGAGAGGACTTTTGGTGAGGGAGATGTCCCAGTTGAGACACAACTACCACCTCAGTCCGGCAAAGAATTTGAGACCCCAATTCCTGAGTGTGGCCCATCTAGAGATCCTACAACGTCACCTGCACCACAGAGGGATCGAGCAGTTATGGATGCAGGATCTTCACTTCATTTACCCTTCCCATTTTCCTTCAGAGTTGAAGGAACGGATACTGGCAACATCATTGATATCGATCGAAACAACCAACTTCATGGATTTGAGCCAAGCGCATTGGAGACCTCCTTAGCCGATGACAGACCGGTCAAATTACAGTACAAACAGAAAAGGGAGCATAAATGCTAGATCGATATCTTCGTTATTTTTTTAATTCAAGACATGGGTGCTAATTTTAAGTATACTTCATATGTAAATGTTGTCTTGACTTTTGTGGTTGGGATCTTGTATATGAACTTTTAATTCTACTAATATACGAATAATGCCTTTTAAACTTGTTTTAATACCATATTTTATGACTTCATTTATATTTATAATTCCAAAAAAAGAAGAAACAACAGCTCTGCGGGTAGCATAGCTGCTGCTTCTCTTTTTTTCTATTTTGAACAAAAAGCCTCCTCTTCAAGAGGCGGCTTTAGCTAGATACGCCTCTTCAAGAGGCAGCTTCCTCCAAAGCCCCCTCTTGAAGAAGCAGCTTCCTCTTAACTAAATCCGCCTCTTCAAGAGGCGGCTTATCTATGGTACATAACAAAAAAAAAATCTCGACCGCATACAACAAATTTAGTTTTAAACTTACCCCTAGGAGGAATTTTCCTCTTAATTTAGGAGCATCAAGTTCATATACTTAATGCCATCTTTAGGAGCAACTTTACAATTTTAGAGTAAGGAAATAATGATAATGATTGACATTAAGTGATATCAATGTTGCGATATATGCTGATCCGGTGAACTAATAAAAAAATAGCCATCTCATTACAAAAAAGTACTCAACAAATGGAAGTTCGAAAGAGCTCCTCATTACATTCACATCACCCCAAAACGATAGAAAAAAGATGAGTTCTTTTTTTTTAAGAAATCGAGTTTGCAAGAAGAACCAAATCATCTTTGAAAGTACCAACTTTCTGAAATCCAAATCGAATGGCGTAAAAAAGGAAAACAATCCACGGAAGGGCAAAGATCAACAAAACCATCAAATTGTAAATTGATATTTAGGCTAGAACACTGCGGAAATTCAGTTACACCTTGGCCCTTCAAGTAATAGTTGGCATTGAAAGTATACAGTAGCCCACCCAAAGGTGATGAGAAAGGCAGGGAACGATGATGCAAGGGCACAACCGAACAGGCGTAGCCTCACAACAACGAGGGGATATGGGGAAGAGGATAAGAGGGAGGGATGAGCCATTGAGGGAGGCACTACTGACCTATCGTACAGCAAGGGGGGAGGACTGGAAGGGTGCGCGAGCGCGAGGAGGGAGGTGGAGGCCTGGAGAGTAAGAAGGAGGGTCGGGGGTGGCAAGCCTGGCGGCGCTAGGGATTGCCCACGGGGTTCGCGAAGGTGGGGAGGGTTTTGCGCGAGGAGGAAGGTGTGTGCATGATGCCCTGGTGTGTCAGTGTCTATGTTTGGAAATTGAGTCATAATGGACGAGCTCTCTTACCGGGCCCAATTACATTTTCAGACCAGACTAATTAGGGGCCCTTTCGGGCTGACCCTTTAGCTTCGAGCTTAGGTATGTTGTGGCCCGAACACGACCCAGATTTGGATTTGGGATAAAACACAAGCCCAAGTCCATCCATCTATTGTTCGAGCTCGGGTTGGGGCCGAGCTTCGTCATGTCAAGCACTGGGTTGGATTGGTCGTCCTGAAAAAAATGCTTAACCTTAATTGCCGCTCACGACCCAACATCAACCCACTCTTTTTATTGACCCAAAAAAATATGATTAAGAGTGACTCAATCAAGATTTTTATCGATGTTTCAAGATCACAATTGATTTCAATTAATCAAGAATCAATTGAATTTTGATCGAATCTAATCAAATACCGATCGTGGATTATATAGAATCCAACTCTATACAGTATGATTCTAATTTTCACAATCCTTATAATCTACCACTTAAATTGAGTTTCATCGCAATCTTTATTTCACCTTAATTTTTTTCTCAGATCATCCCTATCATTTTCAAGCTCCTCTGACAAGTTATCACGACCATTGGTGTCACACAAGGCTTTAGGCACCTTCAATGTGCCTTCTCCTAGGCACGCTTGCACAATTTAGTGACATGCCTTTTGACATGACACCAAACATCTCTCTAACTAAAGAGCGTGTCATCGTCCTCCAGCAAAGCAACGCACACTCACTTATCCTTGTTGCACAATTTTACAAAAGAGATGTCAATAACCTACTCTCGTTTCCTACTAGTCATCTTGAGTATAATTGGCACACACATTCACCCATGACGACCCATTTCTTAAGCTTCCATACTCTCTTCGATCACCTCATTAAGACATCATCATGCATGTTCGTCATTAGATCGGTACAATATAGTGTGGCCTTTCTCTATCACGAATAACTTGACACCTCGATTCGACCAGATCTCCATCGATCACCTTAGAAACAATGACGTTTATCCATTTTTGCCATATCTGAAAAATCAAAGAACATTCCATCTGATACAAACCGTTCAACTTGTCTAAACCATGGAAAAACTCTAACTGGACATCTAGATCTCTGATGAATCTCTATTTCATCACCTTTATTCTATCATTTTGGCCTTAAAAATCCTAGCTAATGCATGTAAATAACATTAATTTATACATAATAGCATTCATTATTTATTATATTATTTGTATATAAAATAATTTTTTAATACCAAAATTATAGAATAAAGAGAAGAAAAGAAAAAGGAATAAAATATTGAAAATATTTTATGACCCTAAGCCCGAGACCAAGTCAAGAGTTGAGTTGGTCGAAAAGGAATAAAGTAGGGTGAGATAAGGGGCCAGAAATCGAATAACAAACAAATGTTTTATTCATTATTCATGCATTTTGACACCTATTTTATTCTTTATTATTTATTCATCAAATAAGTAAATTTTTTACATGAAAGTTGTAGATAATAATGTAAATAAAAATACAAAATTGTGTTTATACAAAAATAATACACAATGTTCATTTTATACATAGAATAAAAAGCCAAAAACCCAACTTCACAGACTCATATCTTTCAAATAAAAACTCAAAACATATCAAAATCATCTCTAATTGTACATAACTTTTCACATGCTATTTAATGGCGGTGGTTTTATATTTTTTGGAGTTACAATGTGAAAGTTAGGTTTTTGACCCTCAATGTATATTGTGCCCAATTAAAATAATCAATTTGTTCATTGCATACTATTTTTACAAATTTATATTTTTATAATTTTGTAACTATTATTTATAACATATGTGTATATTAAAACTAAAATAAAACCAAAAAGAAAATGAAAAATAAAATAAGTCTATGTAAATATATAGGCAAAACACTTATGTTATACATGTATATAAATAAAAGTAGATTTCATTCTTTTATTCTTTATTCATTTTATATTTTTATAATATTTTAAATATTATCTATATTCTATTGAAAATACAAAACCAAAAAAATCAATAAAATATATTAAAATAAAAAGATGTATATAAAACATAGATAAAATACCTATAAATACACTATTAAAAATTAACTACTAATAAAGTACATCAAAAAAAATAAAAATCACAACAAAATACTACATAAATAATAAACATTTTTTTATTTTATACTAAAAAAATAATAAAATCGTTTATTATTTTTAATTAATTATTCTTTAATAAAACCCCATGTTTTGTCTTTATTTGGCTGACATGGATCTATCCCATCACGGGGACTGTTGACCTCTGGTCAACTATCCCATCTGAATGCTGTTGCGCAAGAACTTTTCTCATCCTGCATTTTCTTGCTATTTTCCCGGCCGCTACATCCATCTATCGACTTCCATCTCTTCACGAGAATTACTACAAGAACAATCATGATCCACGCCCAACCCTTGTATCTAGTGTACATAGCTTCGATTCTTCGCATTTCTCCAGTCAAATAAGGGTGCCACTATATCTATAAATAAAAGTACCCCGTCCTCCTTTCAAGTTTGGTCATCTTCATTCCCCTCATCCAAGTGACTCGACCAAAGTGAGGACTCCATGTGACAGGTGGAGCATCCCCTGAGCTCGCAACGGTTGACGGAGGGCGGAGGTGCACCCAAGCAGTGCTCCGACAACCGTCCTGTTCCTTGGCTCCGACCAGGTTCGAGTCTTTTACTATTTTTAGTTAGATTTTTATTCCAGTTTTTTAATTCTGCAGTTTGATTAACATTTAGACCTTAAGTTTAGCATTAAATCGAAGATTCATAGTTCGCCAGAGCGGTTCACATGTGCCCGACCATTTCATGGCCCGCTTTCCACCTTCATATCGTTGCCCTTCGTCTTCTCGACGCTGCACGCACTTCCGTTCAACTATATCCTCCTTGGATCTGGGCTTCGAGGCCCAACTCCGTCGCCCTCCACCGGACCTCTCTGGCACCGTCCATCTCTCGTCCTTTTACACCCAAATCACCCGCAAACCCGTCGCTTTCTTGCCCGTATTCTTTCTGCAGAGTCTAGCGTGCCGAAGGACTCTCTTGGGTCAATTGAGATCAAGAGAGAGGCACCTAGAGGTCCATTTCTTCTTCGAGCTGGTTCACCATCACCAGAGCTCCAAATACCCATTGAAACCATCAGCAAATGAGGAGGCACTGGGGCAATGTTTTGCAGCCCTTGCTGGCCACCTAGGTAGTCAGACATACGAGCTACACTGGATCAAAGCTCGGGAGGCATGTGGTTAATCCCGGTTCTTTCGAGCATCTTCAGAGCCATCGGATCGCGACCCTCCTCCAGATCTTCCAGATGTCGTCCAATGCTTCTCATCAGAACCGTAGATCACCCGTCGAGGATTTAATCTGGAGCGTCGAATACGAACCAGCATCGACGCATAGGATGATGATGCGTGTCAATTGAAGCGACTAGGATCGTTGGATGGCACGCTATTTTGGAGTAAATCGCAAACTCTCACCCTGCCTTTTTGTAATTAATATTTAACCCTGTAAATAAAAGTCAACGTTTAAAAAATTAATGGAAATTTTGCAAATAGGCCCCCGTATTTTTGTAAATTGCATTTGGGTCCGGTCCACGTCACCTTACGTGACGTCATCCCACTGAGGTGGCAAAATTACAGGGACACCCCTATGAGTTTTTGTATTTATATATAGTCTAATAAAATGAAATGCACATTGTATATTTTTGTGAAATTAACTGGGAAGGACTCTGGACTTTATTATGTTTGCATTTTGTCCTTCCCAAGCTGCGTCACGTGTACTCCCACGTGACGGTCAAATTGTATAGAGGTCCCAGCCGTTTTTGTATTTGCTAAATAGTTCAACAAAATTTTAATTATGTTGTATATTTTTGTCAAATTTTCCCTATGACCTCTGAAGTTTATTTTTATTGTGAAAATGCCCTGCTAGGACTTTGACTTTTGTGCGTTTTATCTATTTATTAAATATAGTTAATGTTCTCTAAAAATGTGCAAAAATAAGATTAGATAATCCATGCCTTGTACTTTCACACCCATATTTTTATTTGGCATTTTTTGCATTTAATCTATTTATTAAAAATGAAAAGGAGCCTATATATTCCCTGTTTATCTTAGAAAATACAAAAAAAATATTAAAATATCTCTAAAAATTCCAGAAAATTATATATGGTATATTTTGTCTTATTTTTATTT
Source organism: Ottelia alismoides (assembly GCA_037367405.1). Taxonomy (NCBI): domain Eukaryota; kingdom Viridiplantae; phylum Streptophyta; class Magnoliopsida; order Alismatales; family Hydrocharitaceae; genus Ottelia; species Ottelia alismoides. The sequence continues at coordinate 79,894 of JAZKJV010001139.1, forward strand.
CAGACCAAAAATCAATAAAATTGAAAAAAAGGCCTAAGATTTTAAAAACCCCAAAATATCTTATAAAATCTAAAAAATTCTTAAAAAATCCAAAATATATTTTCCTATTTTATAAATTTTAGTTATATAAATATTTATATATTAACAAGGCTATGGTAATTTAGGGATTTATTTATAATTTTTAAAACCCAAATCAATTTCATGTATTTTAATTAATCCCTTATTTGGGATATTTTTTACTTTTTGAAAATATATAAAAATTAGCAAAAAATTCTGAAAAATACAAAAAAAAACATGTAGAAGAATATGAAAACTTAAACAAATATGTATATTATCTATATTTAATAGTATTTATAAATATACCACTCTATATTATATATATAAAGCCTTATGTATGTTGTATTGTTTATATAAAAGAAAAAGTAAGATAAAAATAAAAATATAAAAAGAAAATATAAAAATAGAAAATTAAAAACCAAATATAAAATATAATATAAAAATAAAAAAATAAATTAAAAACCAATAAAAACAATAAATTGGACAAGAGATAAAAGACAAAAGTTTTTTGCATTCTTTCTGCCTTCTTCCACCGTTTGCACCCGGTGTTCGACCTCTACACACACTTACATGCTATACACATTGTTGTAGAGTTATAATAAATTTTAACTCCACATTTTTTATACTTAATTGATTTATTCTTATTGTGGGTTAATTGTTGATCAAATCCGAGGTTTTCGTCGCGGGTCGCCACAACGGCTGTGTCTCCGCCTTGTGTGAGACATACTAGACTCGCGATGAAGATTTTTGGGTTTATCAATCTCCTCGATCGGACTCGGGATGCTCCCAAACTCAGGGGTTCACTGTAATTATTGTTTCTTCATTATTTTTGAAACTACGCACTAGTTATGTTGTATTCTCTTGTCTATGTTGGGACTCGATTTAATACCAATTGTTAAGGCATGAACAAAATGCACATACATTTGACCATTACCACAGAAATTGTAACTCTCTAACCCCCAAACATAGGCCCACATCTAAACTCTTGAAGTGCAATATGTGGGTTATAAGTGGTGGGGATTACCAACTTGGGCTTAAGCATTTTGTGTGGTTGGTTATGGGTCCAATCGAGTCCATGTGCAACTAGTAGTCAGGGCAAGTTTTCATGGGTAACATACTAGGGACCTAAGTCTGCGATGTTACATATGGTATTAAAGCTAATTCCCCTATGATAGTGGAAAGGGCTACCCAGGAGGTAGAGCATGATGACTTGGGCTTTGCGAGGGTCTAATATATTCTACACAAGGCGAAACCCACACTGTCGTTGAGGCGACCGGTCACAGAACTTCTAGAACAATCAATGATTAACCCACAAATTAGATCAAGCAATGCAAAATAAATGTGGAGTAAAAAATTATAATAACTCGACAATATATGTGTATAGGTGCAAGTATAAGTATAGTGTCGAACACATGGAGCACGCAAGATAGATTGGGAAATCAAGGTCTAAAAATGTCCTCTTTGTCTCTTTTTGTTGTATTTTTGTGTGGATTTTTATTATATTTATTTCATTTTTGTTTCTATATTTTGTTATGTGTTTTTAATTTAAAACTTTTATATCCTTTTATATTTTATATTTTTTTATTGTCTTTTTTAATTAGTTATAATATAAATATATACTATAATATACATAATATAGATAAGAAAGATATAAAATAAAGATAAAATATAGAAAATAATCTAATGTTCAATCCTTTTTTATTTTTTGAAGATCTTAAAAATATTTTTGGAATTTTGAATAATAATAATAATAACACCCATATAAGTAGATATATATATTTAAATATATGTTACATTTTTTATTTATAGATATATCTAAGTACTCAAAAATGAGGAAATAAAATATTTTTATTTTTTTATATTTTATTTTGTTTTTTTGGTATTTTTCTTATTTTTTACTACTATTTTTGGATTTTAAATAGATAAAAATGTCAAAACAATAACTTATATTAATAGTTCGAATTATTTTAGATTTCAAAACAAATAAAAAGCTTTCCAAAACTATTTTCTATACAGAATAGATATAATAAACAAAATTTACAAACAGAAACAAATATTTTTATATTTTTATAAGGATTTGGAGATTTTTTAATTTTTATTGTTCCTCTTTTGTTATTTTTAGGTTTTTTGGGTCTATAGTTGTAAAATATTATAATAATTGATATCTATTTTTTGGAAATTTGAAGATGATTTTATTTTTTTCATATTTTTAAATGTAGATCGAAAATAAATATGTTGTTTTTTGTTTTTAATAAATAAGAAAATACAATAACCCTAGATAAAAAATATATGTGATGAAATACATTCTAAGGCATCTATATTAATTTTCCTAATTTTTTTATCGCATTAAAACTATTTTCAATAACATGAAAATGAACAAAATAAAATGAAAGTCTAACATTGACCTATTTGCAAATATCAGAATGTAGTCTTTGGTTTCAGAACCCCTTAAAGAACTGTAGGGTCAATCACGCAAAATGCCCAGATATATTCAATTAATAACATTAGTCGAAGTATTTTTGCAATTAAAAAAATTTTCCGAGTCCACATGCAAATTGACCAAGAAGTATTACATTGTATATGACATTTAATGGACTAAACAAAAATAGAAGAAATCCAAGGGGTCCCCTACAAAATGCCTACCCCCTCACGCACACGGGCATGTGAGGCGACACATCAAGGGACTAAAATGCAAATAATAAGAATATAAGATTCTTAATACAAATTTTACAAAAGTAAAATAACTGCATATGAATGTGTATATACTAAAAATATAAATACAAAAGGTAGAGTGGTATAAAGCAGAATTACCCCTACTAAGGTGATCCGACGACATTGATGATCTCACTAATCCACGTGGCAGGATCTGGTCGTGCGATGCTGGTTTGGGGATCTGCGACGGAGATTATATCTCGGGTGAGATTTGATTGTGATGGTATGGTGAGATCCAATGGAAGGTGTACAATCTAGAGTTGAGGTGCGATCGAACGGTGAAGAAGAAGCTTGGAAGAACAGGGAAGAACCTCGTCTCTACCGAGCTTTGATCTGATGAGACCTCATCCGTCGACCCTCCTCCTCCATGCCGAGATGCTCAAATTCTTCGTCTCATCGGTCTGCTATTGATGAAGGACTCAAAAAAGCTCCTCGGGTCACCGGAGCGGTCCAAGAAGGTTGGAGAAGCTCAAGTGACCTGGGTACCTCGTCCGGCTCCAAAATAGCCTCCAGTTGGGCTTTAGGTTCCAAGACATACACAGGAAGAGAGCAGGGTCGAGGGAAAATCACCTTGACCCGTTATTTGGCGAAATGGATGAAAATTGAGGTGGGCGGTGGTAGGCAGATCGGAGAACGATTGAAGCATGAGGGAATGGTGGCCAAAGTAGAGCTCCGACGAACTACAGATCTAGGAATCTAAGCCATTGCAATGCGTGAAATGCAAAATAAAAGTGAAAATCAGAGATAAAACTACATGCTACATACTGTTACCACTAAACTATGACTCAACCCATCAGAGCAGGGAGCTGGTGGACCATCGGGAGGAGACCATCGTCAATGGTGATCAACACTACTCCAGACCCTCCCATGCACTACAGACCGACGTAGATGAAAATGTCACCTTCCTCCCACACGCTGCAGACTGGTGTGCTAAGGATCTGAGGGTCGAATTGCCATAGAAGGGATAAAGTTTGAAATGGAGGGTATATGTACATGCATGGCTTGGATTAAGGTGACAGCTCGATACAATGCTCCTCTGATCGAGACGTGGAGGTTGCGTGAAATAACGATGATAGAGGTTCATAACTCATGAAGGAATCATAACAAAATGGTGAAAGAATCTGGAAGGAAAAATCGAGGAATTCAATGGGTCTAGTGTCTAACTGAGCAGAACCAGGGAGGTCGGAGAGTTGACTAAGGTCAACAAAGACCGATCTCCCATTGGTCCACGTAGGTTAAAACATGAAAACTATTTATTATTTTATGTAGTATTTTGTGGTTATTTTCATTTAATTTTACAAGTTAATTTATTGTAGGTTACTTTTTACAAGTATAAATATAGGTTTATTTACTTATATAGTATGTATTTTATTTTATATACTAATATTTTTATTGTATTTTTCTGAAGTTTTTTTATATACTAATAAATATGTATATTTATTGTATGGGTATAAGTAGGAGCAATTCATCTTTGTATTTATATATACTTATTTATTTTATTTTAATTATGTACAAGTATTTTAGATATAATTTATAAAATTATAAAAATACAAAATAGTGAAAATTAAAGAATAAATAAATTGATTGTTTTATTCAGGTATACTTTACAATGGGGGTCTAAAATCCAACTTTTGCATCTTAAATCCAAATTAGATGAAACTACCTTCATTAAATAGCTTATTAAAAGTTATATACAATTAAAGATGGGTTTGACCAATTTTGATACAGTTTAAAGAAGATACATTTATGCGAATTTTAGATTTTGGTTTTTTGTCATGAGTGTCTAGAGCACAATATTCATTATTTTTGCATGAATTCAATTGTTTTTCTAGGCTTTTTTATCTACAATTTCATGTACAAATTTTATTGATTTAATGTATAAATAATAAAGAATAAAATAGGTGCTAAAATGGACATATTGATGAATTGAAAATTAGGGTTCTGAGGTACTTCTGGCCTTATCTCCCCCTACTTATTCCTTGTCGATCCCAGTCATCATGATGCATAGGTCTCAGTGTTGAGGGTCATTCAATACCTATGGTATTTCATTTCTTCTCTTTATTCTTTTTATTTTGACTTTAAATGCAGTATTTTATACAATATTTTTATAAAATAATGACATATACTTGCATTAAACAAGGTTTAAAGGCCAAAATGAAAGAATAAAGGTGATGAAATGGAGGTTCATTAGAGCCACCTCTACAAAAAGTTAGGAGGGAAATGTTATCTAGGGTGCGCAACTGCCACTGCCACTGAGAATAAGTGATGGGTCATGTTGCAACGAGAATGTTGTGAATATAAGTGGGGGATGTTGTAACACCCCACCCCCCAAACATAGTCCCACATATAAAACTCACGAAGTGTACGGGTGTGGGTTATAAGTGGTGAAATTGCTACCTGACAACTTGGGTTCAAGCATTTAGGTGTTTGTCATCATTTCCAATTGGCCCAAACCTAACAAGTTGTTGGGCCAGTTTTCCTTGATAACGTCCCCGAGACCTAAGTCCGGGACATTACATAAGCATTTGAAGATGAAGATAGATAATATGATGGTGTTGTTCATCTCTCACAACCATTCAGGAAGAAAATCAATTGAGAGGAAAGAAAAGAAACAAGCACAACTCGCTCCGTTCACTCGCTCTCTTCGCATAATCTCGTTTACTCTACCACTGTTACATTGTTGCCATTTTTTGTGTAGTTGCAAGATATCACTCATCCTCTCTTTTTTACATGCCCAAATACAAGCTTAGATTGATTGGAGCAATATGGCAGTATTTCAATCAATCTCAATCAATATTTATCAATCAAGATTCAGATGAGATTGGAAAAAAAATATAGTCGATCTCTCTCAATTATTAAATGGAATCCAAATCCAACACATTATGATTCTAATTATCAGAATTCTAATAAATACAACTCAACCGCGTAACCAAACAACAAGAGCCATTCTGGTTGAACAGTTTTCTTTTTAAGATTTAAGTTTGTTTTTTCTTATCTTCCTTGTATTTATGCTAACTTTATCATTTCCTGGGCTATCTAACTCCGCTTTTGTTTTTACTAGGATGCAGACCCGCGCTTCATGGCGGGAGTATTTTTTAGGGTAAAGAATGAAATTAAAAGGTTAAATTATAACAATGTACTTGTAACTTAATTGGCAAATTATGGAGGAATATATTACGTACAATTTATCTATCTTTTTACATCCCATAGGAGCTATAATTGGAGATACCATTGTTTGTGGTACAAAAGTTCCTTGGAAAAAATGTACATCAGCTAATATTATTTAAAAATTAATTTTTTATATTAAAATTTATTTTTAGATTTGAAGTAATGACTCCACTGAAAAATATAAAATTACAAACAAATATGTATATATAAAAATATTAATATAATAAATACAAAAGAAATTAAGATATTTATCATTTTTAATTCAATAAATATATTTATGTCTTTAACAAATTTAATAATTTGACTTTCTTAAAATATATTATATTTATAGAAATATAAATTATTGCATAATATTTTTACCCTACATTCATAGAAATACATATTATTACATAATAATTTTTTAAGACCACACCGATCACTATTTCCAAACATATGCTAGCATGACCAGTATCACCACGAAAAATATTTTTGAAATAGTCACAAAGAATCTATAGCTTCTCCACTGCAACCACAATCCATCAAATCCAAAATCAAAAGCATCAAATTGAAGCAACCATTCATGACATAAGTACAATCAAACAAACATATGAGATTTTCTACTGCTTTCCACCATCTCAACACCACAAATCCAGTAATGGAGATAAACATAGAGTAACAAAGAGCTCTTCCATCACTTACATAAGTGGAAATGAACTATATAATTTATAATGTGTAAATTGCATGTAAAAGAAAAATATTTATTTTACAAAATAGTCCAGCTGAGCTGAAAAAATCTCAGAATCTAAATTTACGGATTCACCCATAAAGCCATGGGATTGTAGCTGTGGTAAGGTTGGCAGCGGAAGACCACCGCTCACACAGTGGGTTGAGCAAACTCCCACCCCCACGGTAGTGGTCAACCGACAATATAGGGATAGCTAGCGGGGGAATAGCTCCGTTGATGAAGCTCAAAAAAGATGTGGCCGAGAGGCGGCGGAGGCACCCCCTCACACAATAGAGATGCATCAACAAAAGACAAGAGCGGTTCTCCTCGCGGTCGAGCTCGACAGGAGAGGAGTAGCATTTCCTCTTGAAGTGTAACCCTTCTCAAATGCAAAAAATCGATATAATCAACCTCCAACAATGCTGTACATCTTAAAAGATTAATTACTTCCATAACATTATATATCCAAAAAAAATAAGACATACTTTGGGTAAGAGAAAAACAATTGCACTACCTTGCTTCCCCATTCATGCAGTCCAGCCAACTCTGTGTACAAGGGCATCTAGATCTTGAGGTGGTTCATACTGCAACGAACGAAGAATAATATTGTAGTAAAACTTGTTCCTTATATTATTACAGAGGTAATGCCATCTCTTCGATTTTATTTAACATTCTGTTTAATGCCTTGATGTTGGCTATTTATGAATGATTGAGTTTTTGTTCTTTCCAATATTATTTTACACCTTCACTTATGCTTTTAATTGAATGCACTTATATAGGCTTGAAGTCATACTTCTATTTCAGACACGTGTAGATGCGCGTTGTTATCATATCTTTATATTAATACATATATTGGAGCGCTTGTTGTTCTTCCAATATTTTTTTGCACAATTTGATTCTAAGGTATATACCTTTTTTATAGTTTTGAGGAGAAATATCGTATAGATATCCATCTTACATTCTCCTAAAGTAATCTTATTCTTAAATGATGGGAAATTTTTCAGGTGTATTATATTTAATTAAATCTTTGATTACATATTATATCCTATTCTCACTAACCAATAGTACCCAAACTCCTCATGTACACAAATTCTACTAAGATTTTAACTCTTAAATATGTTTGATCATCTTCAGTTTTCCTTCCCCACTTTTCTCTGCCAAGCAAGTTCGAAGAAACTGAAAGCATCATTAATGACACTTTAAAGGCATGTGTAGAGCTTGATACAGTTGCTTATAACACATATATCAAGACAATGCTTGGTTTGTTGCTCCTAAGATCTCATCCTTGTGGATACATCTAATATCAACTCTGAAATGAATTGGCATGGTTGTGCAGGTAAACTGCATTTAGCATCAAGAGAATATGACCAAATGGTATGATATGAAATCCCTCCATGTATCAAGGCATACAATATAATGATTAGTTGATTCCAGGAATCCATGGCTTCGTGAATAGAAGTGGTTGCAGAAATTCATGGGAATATCATTTGATGAAAAAGCATATACCAACATGATTAGCCACTATGGAAAGACATATAATGCACAGTTTATCTGTAGTTTGAGAATTTATTATAACATCTCTTCTTCCAGGAAGTGCATGCATTATTCTGTTGAGAAGTGACAAATTAAGGAGAAGTGATAAAACCGAATCAAAAATGTGCATATACGTTTAACTTCTGACTTTGAGTGCACATCCATCCAGTCAGGGGGCTACTTGGAGAAGGGAATCACACATGGTGAGGAGGAGTACGACATCGAGGTCACGGGAAAAGTGCGAGAATGAGGGGAGAAGAGGGGGCAGTGAATGGAGGCGAGGAGGTAGAGGGGCGGAGAAAGAGACATGCGAGGAGGGATGTCTTGGACGGGAAGAAAGCGGTGCTTATCTGTGAGGCTGAGGAGGAGCTGGTGGTAGAGTCGGTGGAGAGGCCTATGGAAGGAAAATGTGACTCGGGGGGAGAAGAGGTGAAAGAAGAAAGGGGGGAGAAGAGGTGCAAGAAGAAAAGGGGGAGAAGTCTCTCCGTGTTGTTTCACTTGGCATTGCCATGGTTAAAGCTGGGAGAACCCAACTTTAGTGTATTGTATACATGTTCTTTTCCACATGCACCTAACTTTTTCATAAAGTTTGTTCCTTTAAAAATCTTAGAATCCAATCTTTAAAGCATCATGATATATTGTACATAAAAAGATAAAAAATAATTGGAAGCTACATTTCACAATCTGAATACACAATAAAAGAAGAGATTAATGGGGCTGCCCCTTGCGGGCGGCCAACATGGTTGCCCCCGCGTCGTTTCGACGCTTTTGTTATCTTTTTTGAAAAATATCGCCATGTATATTCATCCATGTATCCCTCCTATATGTCATTCGAATTTCGTCAGAAACAGAGGCTCCTACGGCCAGCCTGTTGTATTAAAATTGTTTATATAGGTTTTAATTGGAAAACCTATTAAGTACAATTTGGTATTGATTTGGTTTCAATTGGGAAACCAAATGGTTTGGAGGGAAAGTGGGAATTCCCAAATTTGAAACATGGTTGAGTTTGGGTGGAAGTTTAGTACCATACCTTGGAGATCTAAACTTTTGGTGGACTTATATATGAGTCTACACCCCAAGATCTTGTAGCAATAGTAGAGAGGAGGAATGGAGGACCACACACGCGCGCGTGCGCTCCGTCTCCGTCTCCGTCTCGGGCTCGGGCTCGGGCTCGGGCTCGGGAGAGTCAATTCGAATCTCGATACTTTTGCTGCGGGTTTCATTTGGTAAGTCGATTAAATTAATCACACGATTAATTTGGTAAGTCGACTTAAATGAGAATTCAACTCGCCATTATGGGCGCGTTTTTTGGGATCCGAAAGGATGCGTTTTCGGGACGCGTTTTTGGAAACCAAAGGTCGCGTCTTCGGGACACGAGCCCCTCTATTTATATCCCTCACTCGACTCGGTTTTTCTTCACTCACAAGAAAAACCTCTCTTTCACGCCGTCTCTCTCTGGTTCTTCCTTTCACGGACGAACGTTTTCTTCTTCCTCTTTCGGCTGCAGTTCTCTGAGGTACAATCGAGGACGATCCCGTTGGTGTGCGCCGACGACGATCGTGAACCGTCGTATCCTGAAAGCGGAGCGCCAGTACCCTACGCACCGGTATTGTGGGGGTGATATCTTCTCTAAGGACAGTCCATTTCATGGACGCTTCGGTGAATTCTAAACTGATCTTTATTTTATTTTGGTTGCCACGATATGTTTATTGCTTTATTCTTTCTGGATCATGCCCGTGTTATTTATGTTTCTGTTTTATTAATCGGTTCCTGTTTGCATTGTATAATCGGATAATGATTGGGAAACATACGTTTAACGTATTTTTATTCGGTATTGTTTCTCTGTTAATTCATTTGTATCCGATAATATACTGTTTAATGTATGCACTGGTAATCTTATTTACAACAATCTCAGAGAAGATATCTGGAACCGATTTTAAAATGTCAGAAATAATGTTTAAATCGAGGGTAGATATGACGGGTATGCCTGGAAAATTCGGTGGACAGAATTTTAAACGTTGGCAACAATGCATGAAGATCTGGTTAACCACCATAGGGTTAATCTCGATGCTTGAAACCGACTGTCCTACGGTGGAGGCGGAAAACCCCTCACCCGATAGCCATAAGGCGGAATCTGCGTGGAAGGAACACGATCGTATATGTCATGGTTGCATCTTGTTGGCTCTGTCCAACACTTTGTTTGACGTATATTGTTCGTCCACACAGACTGCGAAGGGGCTATGGGAAGACTTGGATCGGAAGTATAACACCGAAGACCTCGGTATTGAGAAATACTCCGTAGCCAAATTCTTGAAGTTTTCCATGGCCGAAGGGAAGTCTGTTTCTGAACAGGCACACGAGTTTTTACTCCTGCTCCATGGTTTAGAGGATGCCGAAATGAAACTTCCAGAGAAATTTCAGGTCATGTGCATCATAGAAAAATTCCCAAAGTCGTGGGAAGACTTCGGTATGACCCTGAAACACAGAAAGGAGAAAATTTATATGGATGACTTGATGGTGGCTATTGCCATAGAGGAGGACACAGAAAACAAAAACATGTGCTTCCTGTTGATATTCAGGCTAAGGTTAATCTTATGACCTCGAATGGCAAGGATAAGAAGGGAAAGGGTCCCAATAACAATAAAATGAAACCAAAGGGTAAGATCCAGAAAAAGGCAAAGAATAAACCCTGCTGGCACTGTAATCAGGTTGGCCATTGGAAGAAGGACTGTCCGCCCTTGAAGGCTCAACCTAAGGCTACAGACGGAAGTCCACAAGTGAACATGATCACTATGGGATTCGGGGCTAGCGAGGGGTATGTCTCTATAAAACCTGAACTATACAGTATCCATGATCCAAATGAGTGGCTCGTGGATACGGGAGTCAATGTAAATATATGTTCTGACAGAATGTTATTTTCTTCTTATCAGACCTGCAGCGGTGGGACTGTGAAGATGGGGAACGATTCTGCGGCCAAGGTGCTAGGGTCGGGACAAGTCAACTTGAGGTTCTCCTCTGGACGTGTCTGGACGTTGCACAGGGTGCTACATGTTCCTGACATCAAGAAGAATGTGTTATCCGGCTCTATCTTAGTTAGAAATGATTTTGAATTAAACTTTAAATGTAATAAAGTTGTTATTCTGAGACATGACACTTTTTATGGAAAAGGCTATTTGGCAGATTTTGACTTGTTATTTAGAATTAGATGTGATTCAGTAAACATTAATGAATTGAATGTTTTGAATGCCGAATGTTCTAATTCTGTGTCTCATGTTGTGAATAATCTAGAATCTTGTGATCTGTGGCATGGTAGATTGGGACATGTAAACCTAAATTCGATTAAAAGAATGATGAATTTAGAGTTGATCCCTAAACACACAATTGATAAAACTCAAAAATGTGAGATATGTGTGCAAGCTAAGACACCTAGAAAGTCTTTTCAGTCTCTCTAGAGATAGTGAGATATTGGATCTAGTGCACACGGATATCTGTGAGTTTAATGGTGTGTTGACCCGAGACAATAAGAAATACTTTATCACCTTTATAGATGATGGCAGTAGATACTGCTATGTACATCTAATGAAAACCAAGGATGAAGCCTTAGAGAAATTTCTTATCTTTAAGAATGAGGCTGAGACACAAACAGGAAAAGTGCTTAAACGCCTTAGGTCAGATAGAGGAGGTGAATATACCTCTAACTTATTTGATGAACAATGCAAATCATTTGGCATAGTTCATGAAGTTACGTCCCCATATTCACCGCAATCAAATGGGATAGCAGAACGGAAAAATAGAACCTTAACTGACATGATCAATGCTCTCCTACAGAGTTCTGGATTTCCAACCTATATTTGGGGAGAAGCCTTGAATACGGCTTGCCATATTCTGAATAGGGTGCCTCCAAGACATATGGAAAAGTGTCCCTTTGAACTGTGGAGAAATAGAAAACCGAGTTTAAGATATCACAAAGTGTGGGGCTGTCTCGCTAAGGTTTTAGTCCCTGAACACAAGAGAAAGAAACTTGGTCCTAAAACTGTTGATGCGGTCTTCTTAGGTTACCTGGAAAATAGCTATGCATATAGGTTCTTGGTAATTCGGTCCGAGATACCGGGCATAGATGTCAACACTATTGTTGAACTCCGTGATGCTACCTTTTTGAGGATGTCTTCCCATTGAAGACAGGGATTCCTCAGAATCTGACCATTGAGAGTGCCTCTACATCAAGATCTATTCCAGATCAAGTGGAAAGGATATCGAATGTGGGGGTTGAGACTCAACCTGAACCCAATGATCTTTCTGAAGAGACTGAGCCAAGGAGGAGTAAAAGACCTCGAATAGCCAAGGATTTAGGTAGTGACTTCGTTGTCTACCAGATCGAGGGTGATCCACCAAGTTACAAGGAAGACATGGCTTCATCTGAAGCAAAACAATGGAAGGAAGCCATCAAATCTGAGATGGATTCCATTAGCTAATGGAACTTGGGAGTTGGTTGATTTACCCAAAGGGTGCTCTACTATTGGGTGCAAGTGGGTGTTTAAGAGAAAGCTTAGACCTGACGGATCAATTAAAAGTACAAAGCCAGATTAGTTGCCAAGGGCTTTAGGCAAAAGGAAGGTATCAATTATTTTGATACCTATTCCCCTGTGACTAGGATGACCACAATCCGGATGCTCATAGCATTGGCATCTGTATATGATCTCTCTATCCATCAGATGGATGTGAAGACCGCCTTCTTGCATGGCGATCTTGAGGAAGAGATCTATATGGATCAACCTGATGGGCTTGTGACTCCTGGGAATGAGGGAAAGGTTTGCAAGCTTGTCAAATCCCTTTACGGATTGAAACAAGCACCAAAGCAGTGGCATGAAAAATTTGATAAGAGCATTTTGTCATGTGGTTTTAAGGTTCATGAATCCAACAAGTGTGTCTATTCCAAGGTGAAAGGTGATGAGTGTATTGTCTTGTGCCTATATGTTGATGACATATTGTTGTTTGGATCACATATGAGGATTATTAATGAGACTAAGGCTTTCTTGAGTAGCAAGTTTGAGATGAAGGACATGGGTGTTGCTGATGTGATCTTGGGTCTCAAACTGACAAGGTCAGTTGATGGGATTGTAATTTCTCAATCTCACTATGTTGAGAAGGTACTTGACAAATTTGGATATCAAGATTACAAAGCTGTAAGCACTCCTTTTAATTCATCCAAAACACTGTTTAAGAATAAAAGTGGAGTACCTGTAGCCCAGCTAAGGTATTCACAAGTAATAGGAAGTTTAATGTATCTTGCAAATTGTACGAGACCTGATATTTCATTCTCGATTGCAAAGCTGAGTAGATACACTAGTTGTCCTGACCGTACTCACTGGGAGGCTCTGGATCGGGTTCTGAAGTACCTGAAGGGAACTGTTTCCCTTAGTTTGCATTATGGTAGAAATCCTTCTGTACTAGAAGGATACGGTGATGCAAGCTGGATAGGGAAAATAGAGGAGTCTGGGAGTAATGGTGTTACAGGGTATGTATTTACCCTTGGAGGCGGTGCAGTCTCCTAGAGGTCTGTGAAGCAGACCATTCTAGCTCGATCTACTTTTGAGGCCGAGCGTGTGCTTTGGACACAACTGGAATTGAGACTGAATGGCTAAGGGAACTTCTGTCTGAAATTTCCATGGTAGGTCAGCCTGTTCCTGCGATCTCGGTACATTGTGATAATATGACCACAATTGCCAAGATCAAGAGTTCAAAGTTCAATCAGAAAACAAGGAGACACATACAAATCAGACTTAAGACGTTAAGGGATTTGGTGTCTCGAGGAGTGTTGGCTGTGGATTTTGTAGGATCCAAAGACAACACGGCAGATCCGTTGACTAAGGGACTTGATAGATCTTTAGTCCTAAAGTCTAGGCTTGGGATGGGACTGAGACCCATTGGGAGTTCCTCTACAGTAGAAACCCAACCTATCTGAGTGGAGATCCCACAAAGTAGGTTCAATGTGGTAATAACAAGCTGTTTGAAGAACTGGTTGGCACTCTAAGTTTAATGCGTAAGCATGAGTGTCTTATCCCTGGAAGCCTGAGTGCCATTTAAGCTGCAAGTTTAGGAAGAGCGTAGGCTCTGAATGAGTTCAAGCCTTTGGGCAGGATGTTAGCAGTGCATCCTTGGAGAACGCCACCTATGTGAGTGTTATTGTGGGCCGCAGTTAAAGGAAGAGGGTCTTTCCTGAACACACTCATGAAACAGGATAAGGGTGCATGGCCTTTAAGAGCACCAACCCTGAAGATTGTACCAAGAACAACGCTTCGTTGTTTCTACCGTATACTTTAACACTAAGGTCTGAAGTTAAGACGTAGTTCACTTCGTTCATGTTAAAGTGAAAGTAGTAAACTCAGGTAGAGGTTCAAACCGGAAGGTACCTTTACTGAAAGCAAAGTGTGGGCAGCCGAAAGAAGTCTCTTAATTCTTTTTGAATCTCTTTTTCAAATTAGTGAATTCATGGGGGATTGTTGTATCAAAATTGTTTATATAGGTTTTAATTGGAAAACCTATTAAGTACAATTTGGTATTGATTTGGTTTCAATTGGGAAACCAAATGGTTTGGAGGGAAAGTGGGAATTCCCAAATTTGAAACATGGTTGAGTTTGGGTGGAAGTTTAGTACCATACCTTGGAGATCTAAACTTTTGGTGGACTTATATATGAGTCTACACCCCAAGCTCTTGTAGCAATAGTAGAGAGGAGGAATGGAGGACCACACACGCGCGCGCGCGCTCCGCTCCGTCTCCGTCTCCGTCTCCGTCTCCGTCTCCGTCTCCGTCTCCGTCTCCGTCTCCGTCTCCGTCTCCGTCTCCGTCTCCGTCTCCGTCTCGGCTCGGGCTCGAGAGAGTCAAGTCGGATCTCGATACTTTTGCTGCGGGTTTCATTTGGTAAGTCGATTAAATTAATCACACGATTAATTTGGTAAGTCGACTTAAATGGGAATTCAACTCGCCATTATGGGCGCGTTTTTTGGGATCCGAAAGGATGCGTTTTCGGGACGCGTTTTTGGAAACCAAAGGTCGCGTCTTCGGGACGCGAGCCCCTCTATTTATATCCCTCACTCGACTCGGTTTTTCTTCACTCGCAAGAAAAACCTCTCTTTCACGCCGTCTCTCTCTAGTTCTTCCTTTCACGGACGAACGTTTTCTTCTTCCTCTCTCGGTTGCAGTTCTCTGAGGTACAATCGAGGACGATCCTGTTGGTGTGCGCCGACGACAATCGTGAACCGTCGTATCATGGGAGCGGATCGCCAGTAACCTACGCACCGGTATTGTGGGGGCGATATCTTCTCTAAGGACAGTCCATTTCATGGACGCTTCGGTGAATTCTAAACTGATCTTTATTTTATTTTGGTTGCCGCAATATGTTTATTGCT
Source organism: Ottelia alismoides (assembly GCA_037367405.1). NCBI lineage: Eukaryota > Viridiplantae > Streptophyta > Magnoliopsida > Alismatales > Hydrocharitaceae > Ottelia > Ottelia alismoides. The sequence continues at coordinate 95,474 of JAZKJV010001139.1, forward strand.
TTACCCTTTCTGGATCATGTCCGTGTTATTTATGTTTCTGTTTTATTAATCGGTTCCTGTTTGCATTGTATAATCGGATAATGATTGGGAAACATACGTTTAACGTATTTTTATTTGGTATTGTTTCTCTGTTAATTCATTTGTATCCGATAATATACTGTTTAATATATGCACTGGTAATCTTATTTACAACACGACCTCCATCGAGACAGTCATTTTTTAACGGTAACATGATTTTTTTAAATCGACACCATCTCGATGGAGGCCGTAGGAGTCTCTGTTTCTGACGAAATTCGAATGGCATATAGGAGGGATATAGGGATGAATATACACGGCGATATTTTTCAAAAAAAATAAAAAAAGCGCTGAAACGGCGCGGGGCAGCCATTGTTGGCTGCCCGCAAGGGGCAGCCCCATTAATCTCATAAAAGAAAGAAGAGACAAAACATCCTACTACGAAGTTGATCTTAAGCAACGAATGATTTGAATAATCATTTACTTGTATCTTATGATCAATGCTAAGATATGACAACAAACATCATTTGTTGATGAATTATTGTTTATTTTTATAATTGTCAACTAATGTCACAACCGTTGTTAAAGATCCATATGACTGTGCTTTATTAGTTGACTTATTTGTTAAAATTAATATTAACACTGACAATGATAAAATGTCAATGAATATTCATTGATATATTATTTGTTACTGATAATATAACTACAAATGATATTATTATTATGAGTTTAAATAATTAAGTAATGAATAATATTCATAGTTATATATTTAATTACATAAAATATGTCAATATATATAAAAGGGTTAAATGGGGCTGCCCCCTGGGAGTAGCCAACTTGGCTACTCCCATCCCTATTTTTCTCTCATTTTTTTATTTCTTTAGAAAATAAAAATTTGTAAATTCATCATTATATCCCTCTAACATTCTATTAAAATTTCGTCAGAAACAGAAACTCCTACGGCTTCCATCCAAATAGGGTCGATTTAAAAAATCCTGTGACCATTAAAAAAATGACGTCTGAATCATCGTGATGCATAGGTCTCGGTGTTTAGGATCATTCAATACCTACGATATTTCATTTCTTTTTCTTTTCTTTATTCTTTTATTTCAACTTTAAATGTAATATTTTATACAATATTTATAATGCAATTAATAAAGGTTATTTTATACAAAATAATGATATATACATGTACTTAACTAGGATTTAAATGTCAAAATGAAAGAATAAATGTGATGAAATGGAGATTGATCAAAGTCACATCTACAAAAAGTTAGGAGGAAAATGTTATACGGGATGCGCAACTGCCACTGTCATTGAGAATAAGTAATGGGTCATGTCGCAACGAGAATGTTATAAATATAAGTGGGGGATGTTGTAATACCCCAACCTCCAAACATAGTCCCACATCTAAAACTCACGAGGTGTACGGGGTGTCGGTTATAAGTGGTGGAGATTGCTACTTGGCAACTTGTGTTTAAGCATTTTAGGTGTTTGTAAACATGTCTAATTGGATCCGAACCCAACAAATTATCGATACCAGTTTTCCTCGATAATGGCCCACGGATCTAAGTCCGGGATATTACAGAAGCACTTGAAGATGAAGATAGATAATATGATGGTGTTGTTCATCTCTCACAACCATTCAGGAAGAAAAACAATTGAGAGAAAGAAAAAGAAGCGACTCGCTCTGTTCAATCATTCTCTTCAAATAATCTCGTTTAGTCTACCACTGTTACATTGTTACCATCTCTTGTGTAGTTGCAAGATATCACTCATCCTCTCTTTTTTACATGTCCAAATACAAGCTTAGATTGATTGGAGCAATATAACAATATTTTAATCAATCTCAATCAATATCAATCAATCAAGATTCAGATGAGATTGGATCACATATAGTCGATTATCTCTCAATTATTAAATGGAATCCAAATATACCACATTCTAATTATCAGAATTCTAATAAATACAGCTCAACCACGTTACCAAACAACTAGAGCCAATCTGGTTGAACCATTTTTTTTATAAGATTTTAGTTTGTTTTTCTTATTTCCCTTGTATTTACGCCGACTCTATCATTTCTTGGGCTATCAACTCTCCTTTTGTTTTTATTTTATTTTTTAGGTGTCATTCGGTAGAGGAATAAGTGTGGAGGGATAAGGAGGTATAAAGCATTGTATCTGTTCATTTGGAGGGAGAGGATAAGGACAAATAAGGGTAAATAATGATGGATAAACGCTGATTATTTGCTATTTTCCATTCGGTTGGCACAATGAGAATAATGATGGATAAGATTTTTAAGTTAGGAGGAACAAGGATGGATAAGGTTTGTAAGTTAGGGGGAGGCGGATGTGTAGTGGTGGAAAATAAGGGAGATCGAGGGATAAGTAGGGTGGAGCATTGGGTTCGATCCGGCCTAATAAAAAAAAGTCCGACCCAGGCTTGTTATTTTTTCTCGAGCCATGGGCGAGCTCTTGATCATTGACTTCTTTCTGAGAGCCACCTATCCACCGGGGCACGACCCAAAAAATAGGATATATCGACCCGGGCCTAGCCCAAGGCTCGCTTATTCGGGCCCAGTTAGCCAGGTTAGGCTCGTTTGCAATTGCGACGAGATCCATGATCAATTTTATGTAATCATTGGACTTTCCTTCCTCTGGCAGAGCCTTCTTCTTCTTGTGCTCGATGATGCCGTTGACTACGACATCCAAACATGTCAGCCTTCAGTTTCCTCAGCTGCCATCGCAAATCGACGTGTGCATGAACAAGCAAGAATCTGGAACCTTTGTGGATCCCCCAGCAGAACATTTGATGGAAAAATTGGAGACTTTTGGAGATCCCTTTTGTTTCTGGATTTCACATACTTTGATACAACTAATTAATAATGCACGATGCTTACTCTGAAAAATTAAAGAAATCTTCTCCACGATTTAAAATCTCACTGCATATCCTCTTTTCGATTATTATATTCTATATATTAGTTCTTGTTATTTATTATCAATAGTTGAACATGCTTCAAAAGTTTATCAACTACAGTTAGCATGGCTTGCATTGTTTTCACGTACAGTTAGAATTATCTTGGTTTTCATAGAATGCTGTAAACATATATCGCTATAATAACAATGGCATCCGGGGGTTTTGGAGTTTTTTGGGTGCACGGGCCGGGTTGGGCCTTGGCGATTACGGGTGGATTCGGGTCGGGTCCAACCCGATTTCGAAAATTAAAGGGATTTACGGCCCGGACCGGACCCATATATACATCGGGTTTGGGTCAGGCCTGGATTTTGGTGGGTCGGGTTAGTGTCGGTTCTGAATTGGTCTGGCTCAATACTCTACCCGAAGGATAAGTTATCCCTCCTTCCGCGAACAAGGCTCCATGACGAACAGTCCCTTCCCCTATTACAATCAACACAAAGGTCTGCATTTGCCTTTGGGTCATGTGATCAAAGATGATGATCCAGACGGATGACCCATGGCCTCGCTATTAATTGTTAATTTATAAAAATGTGAATAAGATTTTATATTCTTTTACAGAAGAAAAATAGGTGAAACGAGAGCATTTTCATATGGGTTTGGGTACTATTCACAGGGGTATCCCCTCATCATAACTTTAAGGTTCGTTTGGTTGCAAGATTGCCAGATTGGGGGGTTGGGTTCTATTCACAAGGTTGGGTGAATACACTGAATAGTAAACTGTGAAGAAGATACCTCTGTGAATAGTACCCAACCCAACCCTGTGAATACTTACTCAATGAAAAATGCTCTCGTTACACTACACTAAAACAAAATGAAAAAGAAAAAAGGACGACTAATGTGGGCGTGCAAAGAAAAAAGGCATCTCATGGTATATTCAAAGGCCTTTCCTTCAACGCAAGCAAAGCTCGTACTTTTTCATATGGGTTTTTTTACAGTTGTGCCCATCTTAGATTCTGTACTATTAGTGTTCCTTTTTTGCAGTGTTAGTTGTGCCCTTACCTTCTTGGGCAATTAACACTTGTACCTCTCAACAGGAGTACAAGTAGAACGGAAAGAAAACATAAAAGGTACAAGTGTAATTTTCTGAAAATTGCGTCGGCACGACTGCAGTTCTTTTTACTAAATCGAGCTTTGGTTCGTGTAAATCAGGATTTAGTTTATCTCACTAACGACAAAAAGTAATATCGGGACACAAGTGATGAAGTGATAACAATGCAAGAAGGTTGGGACACAGTTGATATTGAAAAAAAGAAAGAAATATAATTGATATTGCATAATCTAAAAAAGCACCCCAAAAACTCCTTTTCATATTTATTTAGTAAATTGTTTTGACAGAAATTTCACAGCTCAAATACAAAAAAAAATTTCGAAAAGAATCCTATTTAAAAAAAACTCATGAAATCTTATCCGATTACATTATAACCCTTGTAAATTTCTTAATTACACCACGACCCCCTAAAATATTACAGACCCTCACACGACAACTAGGGATGCAAATATACAGATATAGATATAGATGTTACCATATATTTATCTGTTTTTGAATACGAATATGGATGCGGATACAGATATTGACAAATAGTAAAACTATTTTACCATACCCTTAAAAAATGGTTACGGATGTAAAACGGGCGCCTACTAGTAATGTTAGAAATACTCTATAGAATCAATATATATATATATATACGAATTGGATGGAAAACACATGATATAAATTTACTAAATGTGTTTGAGTCATAAAAAATATACAAACATGATAAAGGAAGATATAAAATTATATTATATAGAGTTAAAAATAGATATATGATTATATTTATATAGAAAAATGGATATATGGAGACGGATACAGATGTTTGCGGATATCAAAATCATATCCATATCCGTATCCATTTTAAAACGGATACGGATGTTAAAATCTATATAAAATAAATAATCTCTAAGGGGGCGTTCGGTTCGAGAATAAGCAAGAATAAGGATGGAAAATAAGGATAATATGGGTCTATTCTCTGTTCGGCTTGGGGATAAGGAGAATAAGCTGAAATAAAGATAAGTAAGGTGGAATAAAGATAGGAATAATGGAGAAATAAAATAGAATAATAAAGAATAGTCGTATCACTGGAAACCGTGTCGGAAGGAAAATTAACCCTTATTCCGAGGCTAATTCTCCAACCGAACACGCCCTAACTGATTGCATCGTAACGGCAACCATTGGACAAGGGCATGTGTTAGATAGGCTATGATTAAAGGGACGACGATGCAATTATAAAAAATCACAAAGATTGTAATGATTTGGGGACAACGTAACATTTCTCTCGCATTGATTAATTAATCATTGCGAAAAAAATTAAAATGGCTCACTGTATTTTTTTAAAGGTAAATATGATATGATTTCATTGATAATTCAGATTAAATATACATGTAAAAACGGAAGTAGGAGGTTTGGTGAGAGAGAGTTTACAATAAAGGGGTTGCACAATATTAGTTTAGGAGGATCGAAACATCCTCTAAAGTGCTCCTAATCAACACACCGTTGGACTCACTTGCCGTTTTCGTCCAACGTAAGTTCGCTCTCCCCAAATTCATCAGACAGTCACAGCTAAGGTGGTCCTAATCTTTCCTCCTTTCTAAGCGTCCACAACATACAACCTATTAATCCAATCAAGCGAGTTCAAAATGTTCTCCATATAACCAGATACGTGAAGCGAAAGATCCGCACAAACTCCGTGCCAGATACCAACGCAAAAAAGACAATCCCAAAAAAGATGATCCCTGATTTCAAGTGGGCGGACACAAAATAGGTAACCGAGGTCCAAGCAAACATGGACAAAGCTGGGATTGTCGGCTTAGGGGGGCCAAATAGGATAGAAAGATATTTTTAAACATATACAAAGATTTTTTTACTTATGACACAAAATTTATTTTGACTTCATATCATAGCAATTTCGAAATCCGTCAACAACAATAGTATTTATGCCCTACTTTAAATTGAGCTTACCTGAAAAATGGTAGCAAGAAAAGTAAAATGTAGCATCTTTAGAAGATGAATACTCTAACCATGAATGTTGTCTAAACCAAGACGTCTCAAACCATCGATGATGTTTATCGTTGCTATTATATGTATAGTTTGCCATAATATGTTGATAAGGTCCCAAATTTAAATAAGTATGTATTATGTCATCTCTTTTATCATGAGAATCATTTGACATAGCCTCGGGTCTCATTCTAATGAACCATCAAAGAAAGCTCATCCTCTTCAGAATTTTGAGAAGGAAGTAAAGTTTCTTTACTTTTGCTTTCATTCGTCATCTTTGAAAAATAAGTAGTGATTGACCTCTTTGACATTGTTGATCTAAAAGTACTAAAGTAATGTGACAATATCAAATATAAGTAAAAATAATTACACTATCTATAAGCATTAAATTAAATTGGAAAGTATATTTATTACAATGATAGGATTATCCTAACTGATATACGAAGGACTTAGATGACAAATTCAAATTCCCTATTAATTATTGTTCATTGCGATAGCAACTACCAAGCATACACACTCCCCGATATGTAATTCAATGTGTTAAGTAAATGATTTATACGGTTACCTAACTATTCAATGCCAAGTACGAATCTAACTTAAAATATTTTTAGTATTTGATTTTTCATTCAAAGTGATATACGTAATTAGGAATATATATATATATAGATTGATATAGGGGGCCTTTCAAATAGGATGCAGTCCTTCCTGAGTTAAGGAAGGCCGCCCATTTTTTGTATAAAACAGGGCACTTTAGTAGAATACGTATATAGTTTGTATTATAGGTGCACGTTATAAATACAAAGCCGCATACAAAACTGCGCATTATAATACAAACATTAAAACTGCACATTATAATACAAAACTGTACATGTATTCTACTAAAGTCATCCTGTTTTATACAAAAAAGGGGCTGGCCTTCCTTAGCTTAGGAAGGACTGCGTCCTATTTGAAATAAATCCGATTGATATATATATATATTCATATCCGATCCACCATCTTATTCGCTTTATGCATTTTGACATTCGTATCCATTGTAAAATAAATACATATATGAGTATTACTTTGATATCCGTAATATCTGTATCCGTATATCAGTTTTTAATTATAATATGGTTGCAGATATATTTTAGTCATATATAATATAATTTTGTACCTCCTTTCATCAAATTTGGTATAATTTTAATGATATTAGCACATCTGATATAGTTATATCATACTTACTCCATCTGATACATATACATTTAAGCTAATCTACGAAGTATTTCTAATATAACTCATGCGATCATTATCCGTTTTATAGACGTATCTATTTTTTTAAAGGATATGGTAACATAATTTTAGTATCCATCATAAGGATATGATAACATTTATATATGTATCTGTATCTGTCGGTTTGCATCTGTACATGTAATGCTTGATATACAAGATTACCAATAGAAAATATTTAACTTGAACTAAATATATTTTATTATAAGAAAAGGACTCCATTGTAATGTGTGTACTTGATTTGAACGAACCAACATGATACCGCCGGTGAGAAAGTCCAGAGGAGAGGTCTATAAAGGTAGTCCAGAGCAGAAGCCAATAGGGGCCTCATCTTTGGCTTAGCCTTCCACACCGCAGAAGAACCAAACAACACACTAGCTTCCCAAAAAATCTCTCCCATCAAATATTTGGAACGGAGAAAATCAGTCCAAAGGGATCCATCCACCGTGAGGAAATCCAAACCCAAGCAACCTTGGAGGCTTTGACCAAGTCCTCAAGAGATCTTAACCCCCCTCCCCCTCCTTTGGGAGGCAAACATCCTTCCACGCTATCTCGTGCCTTTTGTAATCCCAAAGAAAATCTGAGCACATAGAAGAGATCCGCTTACTAGTTGAGGAAGATAGCAGAGTGCAATCAGTCCAAAACAGTAGGATACCAAAAATGACTGAGTTTAAAAGCTGAATACGTCCCGCAATAGATAGAGACTTCGCTTTCCAACCGCAAAGATGGGCGCAGATTTTACCTTAAGTGCTCTGGCAGAGAAGCAGCCACCAATCTTGTGCTCAAGCGGGACTCCCAACTACTTAGTTGGGAGAGAGTCACTGACAAGTCTAGAAGTAAGATTCCAAATGAAGTTTACCTCTAGCATTTCTGGAGCAGAAGATACGACTTTTAGCAATGTTCATTCTAAGACCTGACATATCCCCAAAGGACTTCATAATCTCACCAACAACCTGAAGAGTTGTAGTGTAACACTTAGTAAAGACAGTAAAGAGCAAAAGATCATCAACATAAATATGGTGTGTTGGAGCCAAAGTTCTTTCCCTACACATATAGTTGATAGATCCTTCCTCCACATCAATATCCACCAAGCAAGAAATTTCAAATTTACAAGGAAATTTCTCGCCACCCAACATGTCTATGTACTTATATCCAGGGATAGAGACAAGGGGGAGAGGGGACTTGCCCCCCCCCCCCCCCCCGTCTCCCAAGTAAATCTCTCTCTATATATATTATATTATAATAATAGATTATAATTTATATGTATGAAAAATAATAAGTTGTATATAATGGCCTCCTCATCTCCCATTTACAAGTAGTATAGATATGAATACATCAATGTATGATCCGACATCATATCAACATCATATAAATTATGGCATCTGTATCTGCATCTATTTTCAAATGGATACAAATATCAATATCGCATTCATATCAACAAAATTCTATATCTGAATCGATATATCCATATATAAGGGTTTAATGATGGCTGCCCCCGCATCATTTTTCGGCAAAATTTTTTTATTTTTATTTTTTTTTGAAAAATACCGTCATGTGTTTTCATCACTATATCCCTATAATATGTCATTCAAAATTCATCAGAAACAGAGACTCCTATGCCATCCATCAAGAATAGGTCGATTACCGTAATTCTAAGACCGTTAAAATTACATGTTCTAGATAGAGGGCATATGAGTCTTTGTTTCTGATCAAATTTGAATGACATTAGAGGGATATGGTGATGGAAATACATGACGGTATTTTTCAAAAAAACCAAAAACTTTCGACGAAAAATGGTGCGGGGGCATCAATTAGCTACCCCAAGGTGGCAGCCCCATTAAGCCATATATATAGTTGTATATTTATGGGATAATTACACCCATAACCATGAGTAATTCCTCAATCTCAATCATGACCCTGCATAATCGCGAATTACATGGGAAACCCCGAGTAATGCTTAACTCTTACATAACATAACCTCGTGTCATATTCCGTTTGGAGCCACCGTTATATTTAACGGTTTCCGTTTAAAAAGACAAAATTACCACTAAAGTTCATTCTTATTTACAAACACATGCCATCCTCTGCCTGTGAGCAGCTCGCCAGCTCATCCTGCCGATCCCAGCACCGAGCAGCTCTCTTCGAAGCTCCCCGTCGGCAACCCGATGCCCAACTGGAAACCCCCTCACCCCACCCGCCCTGCCTCCCGCGTCGAGCCTTCCCCTTCATCGGTCGAAGCCTCCTACGCAACCCGCCAAGCTTCCGAGCTTCTCTGACTAACCACCCCAACCCTCGACCGAAGCTCGAAGTTGCCCCCTACCGGCAGCCAAGCTGGAATCGACCCCCTCCCCTTCTTCCTCCGCCTGCAGCCACGCCTCCGTCCGCAGCCACACCCTCTGCATGCAAAGACCTCCGGAACCCCCCGCGCGTCTGCAAGCCCCGACCCTCGGAACCCCCCGCGCGCTAACCTTTGACCCCAGACCCACTCGTCCGCACGGACCGCACCCAACCATGCCTCCCCGGAACTGCCCCGCCTGCCCACCCCCAACCGCGCCTGACAAGCGCGCCCGCCGGCTCCGACCCTGACCCCCGTAACTCCCCCTCCCTCCCCCCCGCGTGCAAGCGCGCCTGTAGGCTCCGACCCCCGTAACTCCCCCTCCGTCCCCCCCGCACGCAAGCGCGCCTGTAGGCCCCGACTCTCGTAACTCGAAGGAACGCCCGCCGCAACGAAGCTTGAAGCACCCCCGTCTACAGGCCCCCCGTCTACAGGCCCGCCGCAACCCCCGTCTACAGGCCCGCTGCAAGTCCCGACCGTCTATGGGTCCGCCGCAACCCCGTCTAGAGGCCCTGCAAGTCCCGACCTTACAGGCCCGCCGCAACGAAACTCGAAGCAACCCCCGTCTACAGGCCTTCCGCAACGAAGCTTGAAGCTTCCCTTCTCACATCTGCCAAAGCTCGAAGCCCCCTCCCCACGTTTTTTTTGCTAATCCTAGCCGTTAGATTATAGGTTGGTTAGATTAACTTGTTCATATGGTTGAGTTAACGTATTAAACTAACGGAGGGTTATGAGTGTGAGACGGAGTGACTTTATAGGGTTTCTCATGTAATTCGCGATTATGCAGGGTTATGATTGAGATTGAGGAATTACTCAGGGTTATGGGTGTAATTATCCCTATATTTATTTATAACTTTATATAACATAATTGCATGCATTCTTTTATCATATTTGGTATAATTGTAAAAATATAAACACATTTAGTATATTTATATTTTTTATATTCCATCTTAAGCTAATATATACAATATTTATAAAATTATTCATGTGATCGATATCCATTTTATATTGATATCTATCTTTTACGGATATTGGTAACATATTTTTCATCTGGCAATCTATATATGCATTGCATTCGTATTTAAAAATAGATAAGGATATGGTAAAGCATGTATCCATATCTGTATCTGTCTGATGACATCCATAATCCCACCCATCTCCCAATAAAAAATCAATAATATGACATGAATACAATAATCTAGTTATCAACATTTGCATGTTTTACATAACTACATTTTACACATAACCCGAACAACAAAGTAACTATACAGTGATCTTTTTTTAATTCATCACCATAACGTCCATTTTTAAATTGTTAATGACATCTATTATTTCATTGTGAAACGATCTTTTTATACTTGAAATTAAAGATAAATGTAATACCCATTATTACACAATACTATTGATCCATATAGAAACGTTGAGCTACTGCAATTTTTATCGTGATGATTAGTTCAAATTAACGATGAGCTACTGTAATTTTTATCACGATGATTACTTCAAATTCTAAAAAAAATAGCAATGGATAAGCACTCTATATGATCTTTTACTAATGATATAGTAATAAATATGACATTCATCGTTAATTCTAACATAAAAATTATTTTGTAACAAATGCTATTTATTATTGTATACTTAAAGTGGACGGAATACGACATATTTAAAAAACATACATATAGACTCATTTTGTTCTAGTAAACTATTCCCTTTATTAAAAAATACAATTGACTATTAACATTTACATATTAGCAATTGATTATTGGCATTTACATATTTTACATATTGTACAATAAATATTTTATATCTTTTTAAACACTTTCATTTAAAATAAATAAACTCAACAAAAGGATGGGATTATTAATATAATCATATAGAGTATAAAGACTAATATCATGCTGCAAAAGATATCAACATGACTATATAAATGGTCAGTTATGGAAAAGCATACAATTATTTCTATATTTATATCTATATAATTATGGATGTGAATATTGATATCAATGAATATGAATAATATATTACCATATCTTGAAAATTATATATAAGATACTAAATTCACTTCAACATTTATAATATCACAAGTAAAAAACAAAGCTTTGACAAGAGAGAAATATTCAGTGAAACTGTCGCTTATTTTCTAATCAGCATCTTGAATTGACGTGTTAGGCACTCCACGAAAGTTAGGTTTGTTGCCCATGTCATGTTAAGGAGACAATAGTATTAGGAAATGTGTTATATCTCAATTGAATGACTTGTTATGATACAAAAATAATATTTGTAACTATTTCCTAAAAATGTATCAAATATATAAAAAAATATAAATTATATTATTATTTGTAACTAAAAATAAATCTACAACTATATATTAAAACAAATATACATATAAATGCACACATATATGTGGACATCAAAGTGTATTTGTTTATGTAACTATTATAAAATATAGGGATTTTTACTCAAGGGACCCTATAAATGTTTTAAAATGCCTCTACGACCTTTTGCACAATGTAATTACCTCATCGACCCTGTAAATTACCCCAAGAACCCCCACAGGCTTAAAACATATTACCCGCATGGTTCATGGGTTAAGAGTTGACAAGTTTACGGGGTCGAGGGGGGAATTAAGTTGTTTCAAAGGTCGTAGAGGCATTTTAAAACGTTTATAGGGTCTGCCGGGTAAAAATCCCTAAAATATATACATATGCAATATTTTATAAGATTGGTAAAAATCTTAACTTTAATGGTATAACTTAGCATCGTGTTAATGAAAGTGTATTTTGATTTGAATAATTTTGTAAGGATCTTTTTGTTAATACAATTTTGTTGGGATATTTTTGTGAAATTGTAAGTTTACACGGATATCTTGTGAAATAAACTTGTAAACATTTTTTTATTATTATTAATAAAGAGAAATAGTAGTAAAGTATAAATTATAAGGTTTTTATCAGTTATGTCCCTTCGAGATGTTGGAATTTCAGTTATGCCCCTCCCTTTTTGAGAATAGCAGTTATACCCCGACTTTTTGCCGTTCTATAAGTTGTGCCCTCCTGTTACTTTAACCGTCACTGACTTGAACTTAACCATAGTTTAATTAAACTAAGGTCTAATTAAGAGGGGCATATCCGAAAAAAGATAACTTGCATCCCCCTTTCTCTCTTCCTCCATCCTCCTCACCCTCCAACCTTTCCTTCTTCTCCGACGACCACCTCCTCCTCCATCCCCTCCTCCTTCTCCGACCACATCCTCCTTTGACAACCGTCATCCGCTAGCTGCCTTGCTGACCTGGGGGCAGGGGGAGGAGGCGGGGCTGGGGGAGACGTAGGGGCAGCTGGCGGGAGAACCTTGGGGCAGAGGGAGGACTTGGGGTGGGGGCAAGGGGAGGCACGTGGGGGCGGGAAGCTCGGGGCAGGAGCGGGGGGTACGGGACATGGGCCGGGGGGAGGGGGTGCGGAAGCTCGGGGCAGGGGCGGGGGGTGTGGGACAGGGGCTGGGGGAGGGGGTGCGGAAGCTCGGGGCAGGTGCGAGGGGTGCGGGACAGGGGCGTGGTCGGGGGTTGCGGGACATGGGCAAAGGGTGGGGGGGAACAGGGGCGGGGTCGGGGGTTGCGGGACAGGGGCAGGGGTCGAGGTAGTTGGGTGCGGGAAGCTCGGGGCGGGGTCGGGGGTTGCAGGACAGGGACCGGGGGAGGGGGTGCGGAAGCTCGGGGCAGGGGTGGGGGTGCGGGATAGGGGCGGGGTCGGGGGTTGCGGGACATGGGCAGGGGGCGGGGGTGTGGGATAGGGGCGGGGTCGGGGGTTGCGGGACAAGGGCAGGGGTCGGGGGGTTGGGCGCGGGAAGCTCAGGGCGGGGTCGGGGGTTGCGGGACAGGTGGAGGCACGGGGGCGGCAGGGGGTGCGGGCCAAGGGCAGGGGGGGTGCATGAAGCTCGGGGCAGGGGGCGGAGGGGGAGGAGCTCGGGGCTGAGGGAAGACATAAGGCCGGGGGGAGGAGACAGTGGAGGAAAAGGAGGTTGGGAAGGAGGAAGAGAAGGGAGGAAGAGGAAGAAGATGAGAGAGGAGGAAGAGGATGAGGAAGGGGGAAGAAAGATGAGAAAATGACTTTTTCAGCTTTTACTTTTAATTTAATTCCCATTATATCCCAAAGTTAATGTTCGTTTACATTGAGAATGAACATCAACTAACCGGAGGGGCACAAGTGATAGAATGGCAAGAAGTTCGGGGGCACAACTGATATTTCCAAAAAGATAGGGGAGTAACTGAAATTGTAAGATCTCGAAGGGGCACAACTGATAAAAACCCTAAATTATATATATAGTCTCAATAATTTGATCCCAAGTAGAAAATTCTGCATTCGTCCCTGCTTATATCCTTCCTCCATAGGGTTGATAGATCCTTCTGAGGTTGGTGGCTCTCAGCCATCACTGTACTTAAACATTTGCATGGAAATTTCTTGCCACCCAACATGTCGACATTTGTATTAAAAAAAGTGGACTGATCTAAATTAAATAAGATGGACGGCGTGCTTTTGGTAGAGTGCCCACGTTAATTATTGATTGCATCGTCGTCTTTGACGTAATAAAGTGTATTATTTTATATGCATCACATTGAATTTATCGACGGCGATGATGACGATTAATAAACTGCATGTGGATTTTGGCCATAAGATAATTGAGCTCCAATGATAGTTGCATTGGCAATGCTATTACTTTGAATTATTCCTTTCTCAACTATCAATCAATTAATTAATTTGTAAAAATGTTCATTATACATTATTTTTTTGAAATAAATTCATGCCTTATTTAGATCACCATATATCCATGATATCATTAAAAATTTAACTTAATTCCAGATTTCTAACAATCAAGACTGTCAAATTTTAACGGTCTCAGAATTGCTGAAATTGAGTTGTACATATGAACATGTAAAGAATGTCTGTTTTACATGAAATTTGAACACATATTTCACTAATAATACTACGTAAATCTCTCAGGATTTTGTTTTTAAAAAATAATATTTAATGGGTGTTTTTGGCACCGATGCATACACGGTTATATACACCTTGATGTAAGCTTCACATCCTCTATTTTTAAATAACCATCACTATATCGTCAGTTGTTAAATGTACAAAAATTTTCTTACCAAATTGTTTTCTGTATTTGAAATTAACGATGAATGTTATATCTGTTGTTATCTTATTAGTGACGGTGAATATAGGATCACTTATCTGTCACTATTTTTCAAGCATTGTTTCTGCCCCGACTGGTGCGTCAGTTGTGAACTGTAAATGGATATTTACGGTAAAGCAACGAGCATAGGGTAATGTAGAACGCTATAAGGCAAGGCTTGTAGCCTGAGGGTTTACCCAAACCTATGGGGTGGACTATCAAGACACCTTCTCTCCAGTAGCAAGACACTCGACACTCCACATTCTTCTATCGGTTGCAGTTTATTAGGCAACCTTCTCTAAATTTTTAGTCCAAAGTCTAACGATGGTTACTTAAAATGTTGAAATATAGTAACCGATAAGATTGTTATATAAATCGTCATTGATTATTTATGGCTAAATTCAAATAAAAAAAGTTAACAACCAATAATATCGCAAAATATATTAAAAACCGACGATATAGTGATGGATTAAAAAACGTCACTATGCATTACCACCCATTTTGTTGTAGGGAGAAAAGATAACTTGAGTTTTCTCATCTCATCTCAAGCTTTTTTGTTCCTTTAAGAGCTAACACTTTCATCGCATATTCAAATAAAAGAAATCAATAATTAACGTGAACAGCTCCTCATACTCTAGGGTTATATAAAGAATTTTTTTTCACTTGTACTCCTTTGAGATTATGTAGTTACAGTTATGTTTCTAATAACAAATTTAATTTTGTAAAAATACAATGTACCGTATTAATGCAAAAAAGTAAGAATATAACTGTAATTGTAGAATCTCACAGGAGAAAAGTGTAAAAGCCCTTCCATTAAAACCCCTCGGAATGTGGAACCTACTAAATCCGAGAGCAGCTCCTCTGCTGGCAAGCAGAGTCTGCTGATCGAGCGGTTCAGACGAATTCAGGATTAAAGTGATCCTTTACGTGTGAACCGTTCGATCATGATCGAGCGGTCCACGTGGTACAGCAGGCCTCTGCTGGCAAGCAGAGGATCTTCCTAACGAAATCCACGTGCCAGTCTCACAGCACACAATAGCACACCACTCCTCCACGACCTACCGCCTCCTTCAAATCCCACCCCCCTTCGCGGCAACTCCACCCCACCACAGAGAAAGACCACATAGAGATCAAAGAGACGAACAGGGACGCGGCGATGGCGTCGTCGGTGATGGCGGCGTGGGAGGACGCGAGGGCGGCGACGCCCGCGGCGGGGTTGGTGGGTACGGGGTTCTGGGTGCAGGGCTTCCGGTGCTTCCCGTGGCTCGGGGTGAACTTCTTCCTCAAGGACGGCCTCGGCGTCTCCCCCTCCACCCTCCAGCTCCTCCAGAACTCCGCCAACTTCCCCATGGTCTTCAAGCCCCTCTACGGCGTCCTCTCCGACGCCGTCTACATCCGCGGCGCCCGCCGCCTCCCCTACATCGCCCTCGGAGGTTCGACCATAATCACTGTTGTTTTCCCCTTCAATTTTACTAGAAGTTCAGGGGTATTCCATGTGTTTCTCCATTTTTAGCTGTTGTTTCCTTTTTTTTTTGAAAAAAAACTAAAAGGGAAAATACCACTTTTCTCAATAGCTTCGTCGAAGCTTTCATGCTTTTTTTTGCTAGTCTTTTTCTTTATATGGGTTTTTCTGCATATTGGTACTAAAGATTCCTCATTCTCTGCATATTTTTCAGTTTAGTCCCATTAAAAATGGAAAATTTAATATTCATGATTTTTATCATGAACACAAACATGGTAAACTGGAAGTATGCTGTTCAGCTATGTTGCAGGCAATCTCCTGGCTCGTAATCGCCAGTCTTCCCGATCCGCACGCGACGATCTCCAATTTGTCCATCCTCTTGCTGCTGGGAAACCTTGGAGCGGCGATCGGTGAGGTCGCGAACGACGCGATCATCGTAGAGGCTGGGAAGCAATCCGGACGCTTGCAGTCCTTCGTCTGGATGTGCGGCTCCTCCGGTGGCCTTATGGGGAACCTCCTCTGCGGTGTCTGCGTCGACAGACTGGGCCCGAGATCGATCTTCTTCGTCTACGCGTTGATTCTCACCATCCAGTTCGCATTTACGATGTCCGTTTCCGAGCAGTCACTTGATCTGCAGAAAGAACAATTGTCGAGTTCTGGATCGGCTATGATCAGGAGACCGCAATCGCGCGGGCAGTTCATGCTCTCAACCGATGTACGTGACGGTTTTGACAGAAAGCCGTCACGACTGGCAGTCATCAACGAGCAGCTTTACAAGCTGCTCGACGCGATTCGGATACCGGATATATCCCGCTCGCTCTGCTGGTTGGCAGCTTCCTACTCCATGGTGCCCGTCTTGCTGAGCACGATGTTCTACTACCAGACACAGCACCTGAAGCTCGACTCCTCGGTCATCGGATTGTCGAAGGTTTTCGGGCAAGCCGCGGTGCTCGCTTGGAGCGTCGTGTACAATAATTGGCTGAAAGACGTCTCACCGAGGAGGCTGATATCGGCATTGCAGGCTGCCATCGCGCTGGTTATGCTGTCGGATGTCCTCTTCGTCAAGGGGTTGCACAGGCATTTGGGATTCTCCGATTCGACGTACGTCATCATGTTCTCGGGATTACTAGAGGTGATGCTGTTCTTCAAGGTGCTGCCTTTCAGTGTCCTCATGGCTCAGCTCTGTCCCCCTGGTTGCGAGGGATCTCTCATGGCGTTCGCCATGTCGACGATCGCACTTTCCATGATTATAAGTGGCTATCTCGGTGTTGCATTGGTCGCATTCCTCGGTATCTCGGGGGAGAGCTTCTCCGGCTTGACGTACGGTATTGTGATACAGGCAGCTTGCGCGATCATACCATTGTGTTGGTCGTCGTGGATATCCGAAGGTGTGCTTGCAAAGAAGCACGAGTGATTCTTGCACAGTCTGGCTCTTCTGCAAGAAGGCGACTGCTCGATTACACGACGCATAATCAGTGTTTGTTCTCTACTCCATTTGCTTGTTGTATGATTGTGTATATATATAGCAATTATGTCTTTGTTTGGAGAATGGTAAGTCATTCTGGGTGTAAACAGATACATCGCCTAGTGAATATAGCTGATGATAGTATATTGTTTACTCTCGATCAGATGTGTTAATGGTAAACATTATGATTTTAGCATGCGGTCTCCATTTTCGATCTGAGTAAGTTACACAAAGCATGGATTTACAATGCCTGCTAAGACATGGAGAAAATAAACAGAGGATTAAGGATTCAGGAAGCTTCTTGTGAGGACGTTGACTACTCATGCAATTCCAAATAAGAAATACATCCCAAATAGTAAATGTAACATTTTCCAAATATACTCTAGCACCTCAAATATAGTCCCACTTCTAATAATCACGAAGTGTCACGATCCATGTTAACGGATCGGGTTTAGGGTTGGGGCGAAGGGGTCTAATTCGGCTCAAGCCCGATATGTTGTGTGGACTAGCAATCCATGTTAATGGATCGGGTTTAGGGTCCGGAATGTTACAATAAACATCAGCACCTCAATTACCGGAGGATGCCACCGGTGGTTAGGCAATGAGTAGGATGTCATCCAGAGGGATGGTTGCCTGAGCGTGGATCGTCTGTTGGCCAGCAGACTCTGCTGTAGGGTTCGGAACCGCACGATCAAGATCGAGGGGTTCGCATGAATTCGCACCTTTTTGTGGGCTCAACCGTGCGAATTCATGCGAACCGCTCGATCTTGATCGAGCGGCTCCGACACTGCAGCAGAGTCTGTTGTGCAGCAGACAATCCGCTCCCTGGTTGCCTATAGATACTCCTCCCTTTCCTTTATTCCTACACATTTTCCCATATCTGACCCCATATACTTAAGGTGAGAGCAGTGGGAGAGAGGTAGCTGTTAGAATGGGGTGTTCTTGAGGAGTTAGACTTCTAATTCTAATAATAGTTGAATTGTACTCTTTGTGGAGTTATTGTAGGAATAATATCATGTGTTTGTGCTTAGGCTATATATAGAGGGAGATGTGAGCATTGCTTCCATACCACCAAAGAGTGAGAGAGAAGAAATGAAGAAATCGAGAGAATTGAGAGAGTTGTTCTTGTTCATTCTTTTAGTGATCTTTCGTCTTCGATGGTCTCAAAATGCGACCGATCGCCATCATATGTGGTTATTTTTTTCTTCATGTGTTTCTATGGTTATGATCGATTATGCATCGACATCTGACGATTCTGCCTGCAATAATCGATATCAGAGTGGAGGCGATACCGATTCATCATTTTGATCCTAACAGTAAGAGAGAAGTAAGAGAGAGTAAGTCGAGCGCTATCGAGAATAAAATAAGAAGCAAAGTGGATAAGATCATCCTCAATCAACACTAGATAGTTTGAGGTACGGAAATTTAACCTGAACTCTTTTATCAATAACAGAATTCATCCTTTGATGGATGAATTCATCCTCGATTAACATGCGATGAAGTAATCTGAGTAAATTCCTACGATAAACAATGATCGATGGCATAAAATTTTCTTAGGAGGGAGATTCCACGGGTACCCAAGGATACTCGTTATCCATTCAAAAAATTCGGAGATCAATTAGAATCAATTCTCGTTGGAATTGGTCGGGTCTCTTCGATTCACTGTCTTATCGTGGGTCTTTGGTCGATTTAATAAACTGTGCATGTTCAGTTCTTGCTCGAACTCTACTTATCGATTTCAGCCTTAGTTAGGTGCTCAGCTTTTCTGGGACTTAGATGTCCCAGTGAACTAAACTCTCAATGACCAAGACAAATCCGGTGTCTTTCCAAGGAGATGAGATGCTCGATCGACACTGCCTCTTGTTGGAAATTAATGGATATGGCTTCCGCTCTGCTACCAGTTGCGACGAATGGAATTGTTGATGCTCAATCAACCATCATCACATAAGTTAAATGAAATATAATATAACTGATATGACGGTGATCGAACACTTCTTACGACCACTAGAGAAATGAAATCACTACGAAGAACAACGGTACAACCCAACCCCTCGATTTGTTGTCTCTTGTCGTGATGTGGTTGTAATACTGCACCCCCTCGAGTCCAAGTGGAAAACCCAAGAACACTACATAGAATATGTTGGAAACAATATCAAACATGCATATAATAAACAGAAATTATACGAATCCAAATGAACGGAAATAAACGTATCACGGATTAATATCATTAACGTCATATATTCCCAATTCATTATCCGATTACGAAATGCAAGTAGGAACCGATTAACCACACGAAAACAAACAACCGGGCGAGATCCAGAAAAGGGTAAGCAATAAATTAATTGCGACAAACAATAGATAAGAAAAATTAGATCAGAGATCACCGAAGCATCCATGAAATGGACTGTCCTTAAAAAGGATTTCGCCCTCACAATACCGGTGTGAAGGGTACAGGCAATCCACTCCCAGGATACGACGGTTCACGATCCTCATCCACGCACACCGACGAGACCGTCCTCGAAAGCACCTCCGAGAACTTGCAGTCGAGAAGAACAGGGTCGCAGGCGTGAGAAACGAGAGGAAGAGCAACGGCGACGGGTGGAGTTTTTCTTGCGAGTTAAGAAAACAGCGTCGGGTGAGGGATATAAAAAGAGGGGCCCGCATGCCCTAGCGCACGGTCCCCTCGGTTTCCGAAAACGCCCCTCAACAGACGTATCCCTTCGGATTCCAAAACCGCGGCTAAGTCGAGCCGTTTGGATTAAGTCTGATTCCCAATATGATCGAATCAAATTAATCTGTCTGATTAATTTAATCGATCAGCCAAATGAAACCCACGGCAAAAGTATCGAGATCCGAATTGACTCTCCCGAGCCCGAGCCCGAGCCGGTGCCGGTGCCGGAGCCGGAGACGGAGCGGAGCGCGCGCGTGCGTGGTCCTCTATTTCTCCTCTCTACTATTGCTACAAGAGCTTGGGGTGGGGACTCATATATAAGTCCACCAAAAGTTTAGATCTCAAAGGTATGGTACTAAACTTCAACCCGAACTCATCCATATTTCAAATTTGGGAATTCCCAACTTTCCCTCCAAACCATTTGATTTCCCAATTGAAATCAAATTAACTGTAATTGTAATTATATAGATTTATCAATTAAAATCTAAATACAATTTTCAATACAACAATCCCCCACGAATTCATCAATTTGAAAAAAAGATTCAAAAAGATTTAAAAGACTTCTTTCGTCTGCCCACACTTTGCTTTCAGTAAAGGTACCTTCCGGTTTAAACCTCTACTTGAGTTTATTACTTTCACTTTAACAGGAACGAATTAAATTACGTCTTGAACTTAAGACCTTAGTGTTAAAGTATACGGTAGAAACAATAAAGCGTTGTTCTTCGTGCAATCTTCAGGGTTGGTGCTCTTAAAGGCCAAGCACCCTTATCTTGTTTTATGAGTGTGTTCAGGAAAGACCATCTCCCTTTAACTGCGGCCCACAGTAACACTCACATAGGTGGTGTTCTTCAAGGATGCACTGCTAACATCCTTACCAAAGGCTTGAACCCATTCAGAGCCTACGCTTTTCCTAAACTTATAGCTTAAACGGCACTCAGGCTTTCAGGAATAAGACACTCATCCTTACGCATTAAGAATAGAATGCTAACCAGTTCTCCAAACAGCTTGTTATTACCACATTGAACATACTTTGTGGGATCTCCACTCAGATAGGTTGGGTTGCTACTGTAGAAGAACTCTCAATGGATCTCAGTCCCATCCCAAGCCTAGACTTTAGGACTAAAGATCTATCAAATCCCTTAGTCAACGGATCTGCCGTATTGTCTTTGGATCCAACGAAATCTACAGCCAACACACCTCGAGACACCAAATCCCTTAACGTCTTAAGTCTGATTTGTATATGTCTCCTTGTTTTCTAATTGAACTTTGAACTCTTGATCTTAACAATTGTGGTAATATTATCACAACGTACCGAGATTGCAGGAACATGCTGACCTATCATGGGAATTCCAGACAAAAGTTCCCTTAGCCATTCAGCCTCAATTCCAGTGGTACCAAAGCACACAGCTCGGCTTCAAAGGTAGATCGAGCTAGAATGGTCTACTTCACAGACCTCCAGGAGACTGCACCGCCTCCAAGGGTAAATACATAACCTGTAACACCATTACTCCCAGACTCCTCTATTTTCCCTATCCATCTTGCATCACTATATCCTTATAGTACAGAAGGATGTCTACCATAATGTAAACTAAGGGAAATAGTTCCCTTCAAGTACTTCAGTACTCGATCCAGAGCCTCCCAGTGAGTACGGTCAGGACAGCTAGTATATCTACTCAGCTTTGCAACCGAGAATGAAATATCAGGTCTCGTACAATTTGCAAGATACATCAAACTTCCTATCACTTGTGAATTCCTTAGCTGAGCTACAGGTACTCCACTTTTATTCTTAAACAACGTTTTGGATTAATCAAAAGGAGTGCTTAAAGCTTTGAAATCTTGATATCCAAATTTCTCAAGTACCTTCTCAAATAGTGAGATTGAGAAACTACAATCCCGTCAACTAACCTTGTCAGTTTTAGATCCAAGATTATATCAGCAACACCCATGTCCTTAATCTCAAACTTGCTACTCAAGAATACCTTAGTCTCATTAATAATTCTCATATGTGATCCGAAAAACAATATGTCATCAACATATAGGCACAAGACAGTACACTCATCACCTTTCACCTTAGAATAGACACACTTATCAGATTCATTAACCTTAAAGCCACATGACAAAATAGTCTTGTTAAATTTTTCATGCCACTGCTTTGGTGCTTGTTTCAATCCGTAAAGGGATTTGACAAGCTTGCAAACATTTCCCTCATTCCTAGGAGTCACAAGCCCATCAGGTTGATCCATATAGATCTCTTCCTCAAGATCGCCATGCAAGAAGGCGGTCTTCACATTGGATGTAGAGATCATATACAGATGCCAATGCTATGAGCATCCGGATTGTGGTCATCCTAGTCACAGGGGAATAGGTATCAAAATAATCGATATATTCCTTTTGCCTAAAGTCTTTGGCAAGTAATCTGACTTTATACTTTTCAATTGATCCGTCAGGTCTAAGCTTTCTCTTAAATACCCATTTGCACCCAATGGTAGAGCAACCTTTGGGTAAATCGACCAACTCCCAAGTTCCATTAGCCATAATGGAATCCATCTCAGATTTGATGGCTTCTTTCCATTGTTTCGCTTCATATGAATGCATGGCTTCCTTGTAACTTGGTGGATCACCTTCTATCTGGTAGACAACGAAGTCGCTACTCAGATCCTTAGCTATCCGAGATCTTTTACTTCTCCTTGGCTCAATCTCTTTAGAAAGATCATTAGGTTTAGGTTGAGTCTTAACCCCCACATTCGTTATCCTTTTACTTGATCTGGAATAAATCTTGATGTAGAGGCGCCCTCAATGGTTAGATTATGAGGAATCTCAGTCTTCAATGAGAAGACATCCTCAAAGAAGGTAGTATCACGGAGTTCAACAATGGTGTTGACTTTATGCAAGGTATCTCGAATCGAATTACTAAGAACCTATATGCATAACTATTTTCTAGATAACCTACGAAGACCGCATCAAAAGTTTTAGAATCAAGTTTCTTTCTCTTGTGTTCTGGAACTAAAACCTTAGCGAGACAGCCCCACACTTTGAGATATCGTAAACTCGATTTCCTATTTCTCCAGAGTTCAATGGGAAACTTTTCCAAATTTCTTGGAGGAACTCTATTCAGAATATGGCAAGCCGTATTCAAGGCTTCTCCCCACATATAAGTTGGAAGTCCAGAACTTTGTAAGAGAGCATTGATCATGTCAGTTAAGGTTTTATTTTTCCGTTCTCCTATCCCATTTGATTGCGGTGAATATGGGGCTATAGCTTCATTAATTAGCTTCATTAATTATGCCAAATGATTTGCATTGTTCATCAAATAAGTTAGAGGTATATTCACCTCCTTTATCTGACCTAAGGCGTTTAAGTACTTTTCCTGTTTGTGTCTCAGCCTCATTCTTAAATATAAGAAATTTTTCTAAGGCTTCATCCTTATTTTTCATTAGATATACATAGCAGTATCTATTGCCATCATCTATAAAGGTGATAAAGTATTTCTTATTATCTCGGGTCAACATACCATTAAACTCACAGATATCCGTGTGTACTAGATTCAAGATCTCACTATCTCTACAGACAGACTGGAAAGACTTCCTAGGTGTCTTCGCTTGTACACAGATTTCACATTTTTAAGTTTTATCAATAGTGTGTTTAGGGATCAACTCTAAATTCATTATTCTTTTAATTGAATTTAGATTTATATGTCCCAATCTACCATACCGCAGATCACAAGATTCTAGATTATTTACAACATAAGACACAGAATTAGAACATTCAGAACTCAAAACATTTATCTCATTAATGTTTACTGAATCACATCTAATTCTAAACAACAAATCAAAATCAGCCAAATAGTCTTTTCTATAAAAAATGTCATGTCTCAGAATAAAAACTTTATTACATCTAAAGTTTAATTCAAAACCATTTCTAACTAAGATAGAACCAGATAAAATATTCTTCTTGATGTCAGAAACATGCTGCACCTTGTGCAACGTCCAGACACGTCCAGAGGAGAATCTCGAGTTGACTTGTCCCGACCCTAGCACCCTGTCTGCAGAATCGTTCCCCATCTTTACTGTCCCACCACTGCAGGTCTGATAAGAAAAGAACAAAGTTCTACGAGCCACTCATTTGGATCATGGATATGGTATAGTTCAGGTTTTATAGAGACATACCCCTCGCTATCCCCGAGTCCCATAGTGATAATATTCACTTGTGGACTCCCGTCTGCAGCCTTAGGTTGAGCATTCAAGGACGGACAGTCCTTCTTCCAATGGCCAACCTGATTACAATGTCAGTAGGGTTTATTCTTTACCTTTTTCTACATCTTGTCGTTTGGTTTTATTTTATTGTTATTAGGACCCTTTTCCTTCTTATCTTTGCCCTTCGAGGTCATGAAATTGACCTTGGCCTGAATATCAACAGGAAGCACATGTTTTTGTTTCCTGTATTCCTCCTCTATGGCAATTGCCACCATCAAGTCATCAATAGAAATCTTCCCCTTTCTGTATTTCAGAATCATACCGAAGTCTTCCCACGACTTGGGGAATTTTTCTATGATGTACATGACCTGAAACTTCTCAGAAGTTTCATTTCGGCATCCTCTAAACAATGAAGCAGGAGTAAAAACTCGTGTGCCTATTCAGAAAGTGACTTTCCTTCGGTCATGAAAAACTTCAAAAACTTGGCCACGGAGTATTTCTCAATACCGAGATCTTCGATATTATACTTCCAATCTAGGTCTTCTCATAACCCCTTCGCAGTCTGCGTGGACAAACAATATACTTCAAAAAACGTGTTGGACAGAGCCAACAAGATGCAACAATAACATATACGGTCGCGTTCCTTCCACGCAAATTGCGCCTTCTGCCTATCGGGTGAGGGGTTTTCTTTTTCCACCGTAGGCAGTCGGTTTCAAGCATCGAGATTAATCCAATTGTGGTTAATTAGATCTTCATGCGTTGTTGCCAATGCTTAAAGTTCTGTCCACCAAACTTTTCAGGTATACCGGTCATATCAACCCTCGATTTAAACATGATTTCCGACATAGTTTTATAATCAGTTCCCGGAATCCTCTCTAAGATTGTTGGAAACAAGATCAAACATGCATATAATAAACATATATTATACGGATCCAAATGAACGGAAATAAACGTATCACAGATTAATATCATTAACGTCATATATTCACAATTCATTATCCGATTACGAAATGCAAGTAGGAACCGATTAACCACACGAAAACAAACAACCTGACGAGATACAGAAAAGGGTAAGCAATAAACCATTTACGGTAAACAATAGATAAGAAAAATTAGATCAGAGATCACCGAAACGTCCATGAAATAGACTGTCCTTAGAGATGATTTCGCCCCCACAATACCGGTGCGAAGGGTACATGCGATCCACTCCCAGGATACGACGGTTCACGGTCATCGTCCGCGCACACCGACGAGACCATCCTCGAAAGCACCTCCGAGAACTTGCATCCGAGAAGAACAGGTTCGCAGGCGTGAGAAACGAGAGGAAGAGCGACGGCGACGGGTGGGGTTTTTCTTACGAATTAAGAAAACAGCGTCGAGTGAGGGATATAAAAAGAGGGGCTCGCGTGCCCTAGCACGCAGTCTCTTCGGTTTCCGAAAACGCCCCTCAACGGGCGTGTCCCTTCGGATTCCAAAACCGCGGCTAAGTCGATCCGTTTGGATTAAGTCTGATTCTCAATGTGATCGAATCAAATTAATCTGCTTGATTAATTTAATCGATTAGCCAAATGAAATCCGCAGCAAAAGTATCAAGATCCGACTTAACTCTCCCGAGCCCGAGTCCGAGCCCGAGCCCGAGCCGATGCTGGAGACGGAGTGGAGCGCGCGCGCGTGTGCGGTCCTTCATTTATCCTCTCTATTATTTCTACAAGAGCTTGGGGTGAGGACTCATATATAAGTCCACCAAAAGTTTAGATCTCAAAGGTATGGTACTAAACTTCAACCCAAACTCATCTATGTTTTAAATTTGAGAATTCCCAACTTTCCTTTCAAACCATTTGGTTTCCCAATTGAAACCAAATTAACTCTAATTATAATTACATAGATTTACCAATAAAATTTAAATACAATTTTCAATACAACAGAATACAACTCGATTCTTATTAAGATCATGCATCCACTTCCTTTAGGACTCTTAATCTTAACATAACTCCTAATACTAACTTAGCGATTTATTAACCATATGCATCACACATATCCAATAAATAACTACAATATCAGAATTTATGTCCATCACCTTCTATACGTTTGTAATTACGTGATGGGCCCTCTATAGTTGTGAATTATAACAAAATCATGGATAATAACTCCATCATACACATAAATTCCTACTATTACTTTGGTAACTAACTCAATCACCTCTTGAGGTTAACCTACTCATTATAGATCCTATGGAGTAAATGAGAAGGTTGAGGTCTGGAGACATGAGTTGGAGAGTAAAGGATTTCATATAAGTAGGGCTAAGACAGAATATATGGAGTGCACATTTGATGGAAGCAATGGTGAAGGAATTGAGGTGAAGATTGGTGATGATAACATTCAGAAGATAGATTATTTTAGATATCTGGGATCTATTTTGCAACATGATGGGGAATTTGATGGAGATGTTATTAATAGAATAAATGCAGGTTGGCTAAAGTGGAAAGGAGACTCTGTTGTTCTATGTGATAAGAAAATTCCTTTAAAAATTAAAGGAAAGTTTTACAAAGCAGCCGTGAGACCTGCTTTGCTATATGGATCTGAATGTTAGCATGCGAACCATAGACGTGCAGAGAATGGTTGTAGTAGAAATGAAAATCCTATGGTGGATGTGTGACACACACACACACACGTAAAGATCGGATTCAGAATGATACAATCAGAAAGAAAGTTGGTGTTGCTCCAATCGAGGATAAGATGCGAGAAAACCGCTTAAGATGGTTTGGTCATTTGCAAAGAAGATTAGCAAATGCACCAGTTAGGAGATGCAAGTGTTTGAATGTTGAGCTGGCTAAGAAAGGGCGGGGACGGCCCAAGAAGTGTTGGAAAGAGACCATATGAAGGGATCTTTGTTTTTTGGATATAAGCCCGGGATTGACCCAAGATAGATCTGAATGGAGGCGAAGAATCCATGTAGCTGACCCTACTTAATTGTGGGAAAAGGCTTTGTTGTTGTTGTTGTTGTGTGTACCCAACTCTCCCCCCCCCCTCCACATTCCAATCTCCACATTTGCCCATTGAGTTCCAGGCCAAGCGAGACCCCCCTGCCACCTCAAAGCTAGGGTGGAGCATTGGACCAGGTCGACCCGAACTCGACCCTGACCCGACCCGCAAAAGCCCGTGCCCGGCCCGAACCCGATGTGCAAATGGGCCGGGCTCGGGTCTTCATTTTTCAAAAATATTATGCTCGGGCTGGGTCGGGCCCGAACCCGAAGTACAAATGGGTCGGGCCCGAGCCCTCATATTTCAAAATATCATATTAGAACTAAATTAGGGGACACAGATTTATAATCACAATACATCAAATATTTCCTTCAACCATCAATAGTAATATTATATTGTAACAATACATCCAATATTCATGTGTTATGGATGAATTATATCCATAACAATAAATTGAAATCGAAATGCAACTTCATGTAATCAAAATAAGTGCGGGTTGAGCCTGGCCCGAGCCCGACCCGAACCCGAGCCCCTAGACCTTGGACCGGGCCTGGGTCCTCAATTTGCTGAAAAAAGCGGACCTCGACCCGGCCCAAGGCTCGCGAAAAAATGATGGGCTCGGGTCGGGCTTTCCCGGATTAGACCGGGTCGAGCCCAATGCTCCACCCTACTCATAGCCCTCTTCGGTTCACATCCACGATCCTCGCGGACACCCTCGATCGTGCGACCTCAGCCCTGTCTAAAGGTACTCGCCATTGATCTCTCTCGACAACAGCGAGACACCTCTCCACCACACTTCTACCATAAAAAAGGAAGGTAATTAATATACGTGATTCACAAAAGATTCCGAGGGGAAATTGAGAGAATCTAGTATGAAAATTTAAGACATGAGCTGTGAATAATCACGGGTAAGAAATTATTTACCTTCATTGTTGGACAAGCATGTGTTACCCTACAATTCTATCAAAAGTAAAAAATAATCAACAACAACAACAACAACAAAGCCTTTTCCCACAATTAAGTATGGTCAGCTACATGGATTCTTCGCCTCCATTCATATCTATCTTGGGTCAATCCCGGACTTATATCCAAAAAACTAAGATCCCTTCATATAGTCTCTTTCCAACACTTTTTGGGCCGTCCTCGCCCTCTCTTAGCCGGCTCAACTGCCCAACACTCACATCTCCTAACCGGTGCATCAGTTGACCTTCTTTGCAAATGACCAAACCATCTTAAGCGGTTTTCTCGCATCTTATCCTCGATCGGAGCTACACCAACTTTATTTCTGATTGCATCATTTCGAATCCGATCTTTACGTGTATGTCCACACATCCATCTTAGCATTTTCATTTCTGCTACAGCCATTCTCTGCACATGTCTATGGTTCACAGGCCAACATTCAGAACCATAAAGCATAGCAGGTCTCACGGCTACTTTGTAAAACTTTCCTTTAATTTTTAAAGGAATTTTCTTATCACAGAGAACAGCGGAGGCTCCTCTCCACTTTAGCCAGCCTGCATTTATTCTATTAGTAACATCTTCATTAATTTCCCCATCATGTTGCAAAATAGATCCCAGATATCTAAAAGAATCTCTCTTTTGAATGTTATCGTCACCAATCTTCACCTCGATTCCTTCACCATTGCTTCCATCAAAAGTGCATTCCATATATTCCGTCTTAGCCCTACTTATACGAAAACCTTTAGTCTCCAATGCATGTCTCCAAACCTCAAGTTTCTCATTTACTCCATCTCTAGTCTCGTCAATCAACACAATATCATCAGCAAATAACATACACCAAGATAACTCATCCTGAATGTGACTTGTCAACTCGTTCATAATCAAAGTAAAAGAAATGGACTCAAAGCTGAACCTTGATGTAAACCAATGTTGATATCAAAATAGTCAGTCTTCCCTGTCGGGGTTCTTACACAAGATAAAGCCCTATCATACATATCCTTTATGAGATTAATGTATAGGACAGGTACTTGTCTCTTCTCCAAAACTCTCCACAGTATCTCTCGTGGGACGGAATCATAAGCCTTCTCCAAATCAATAAAGATCATATGGAGATTCTTCCTTTTAGCTCTATAAATCTCCATTGTTCTCCTCAGCAAATGATGGCTTAAACTTTCCATACTTCTACAGGGATGTCATCTGGTCCGACACCTTTCTCAGGTCTCATAACCTTCAAAGCCTCCTCTACTTCTTTTCTTTGTATTCGTCTATAGCATGCACGATTCAAGTAACTTTCACTACTAGCTAGATCACCCAAAGTGATCTCTCTATTTCCTTCTTCAATGAAAAGTTTATGGAAGTACTGCTCCCATCTAGTCTCTATATCCTTCTGAGTAACAAGCACGTCACCTTCCTCGTCCTTAATGCATCTCACTTGAGAAAGGTCTTTGGTCTTTCTTTCTCTTGCTTTGGCCAACCTGAATATATCCTTTTGGCCCTCCTTAGAGTTGAGATTTTTATACAAAACCTCATAAGCTCTTGACTTAGCTTCGCTTACAGCCTTCTTTGCTTCCTTCTTCGCTATTTTATAGTCTGTGACAGTTTCCTCTGTTCTATCCTTAGACATAGCTTTAAAGCAAGCTCTTTTAATTTTTAGCTTCTCTTGCACCCCTTCACTCCACCACCAAGCCTCCTTTTGACCCGGAGCTCCTCCTTTTAACTCGCCTAGCATCTCTTTGGCTAATTTTCGGATACAAGATGCTACTGCCTCCCACATCTCGTTTGCACTACCGCTACAATCCCAAGATAAGTCTTCTAAAACCTTCTCCCTGAAGCTTGATTGCTTCAGCGGAAGATTCCACCACCTAGTTCTAGTGATCTTAGGAACCTTCCTTTTCTTTACCAGCCCTTTTATTTGTAAATCCAAGACTAATAAGCGATGTTGAGTTGTCAAACTCTCTCCAGGGATTACTTTGCAATCTTTGCAACACAACCGATCTCTTCTCCTCAACGCAAAGTAATCTATCTGTGTTCTAGTTGAGCCACTCTTATAAGTAATTAAATGATCCTCCCTCTTCTTGAAAATAGTGTTTGCTATGAAAAGATCATATGCAGTTACAAAATCCAGAATGACTTTTCCCTCTTCGTTTCTATCCCCAAAACCATGACCTCCATGCACAGTTGCATACCCTGAAACATCTTTTCCCACATGTCCATTAAGATCTCCACCTATGCAAACCATCTCTCTTTGTGGGATTCGTTGTAAAATATTATCCAGATCCTCCCAGAAAGCTTGTTTAGTCCTTTCATCTAAACCAATTTGCGGTGCATAAACTGAGATGATATTCAGAATTTCTTCTTCAAGCACCAACTTTAGCAAAATAATTCGATCCCCAAATCTTTGCACCTCAACCACACAATCCTTCAAATCTTTATGAACAACCACTCTACACCGTTTCTGCCCTTATCTTTACCTGAATACCAAAGTTTAAAGCCTGTCTTCTCGATCTCCCTTGCTTTCTCTCCAACCCATTTAGTCTCTTGAAGACATAATATATGAATCTTCCTTCTTTCCATTGTATCCACTATCTCCATCAATTTTCCAGTTAAAGTACCTATATTCCAACTACCAATCCGTAACTTCATTTGCAATCTCTTTTGGACTAACTTCTTTACTCGCATGCGTCCATTATGCGAGAACCCTTGCAAATTTTGGACTGCATCCGGGCGGTGATGCAGCGGAACTAGCTTATTTACCCGCATGCATTCCTCATGCGAGAACCCTTGAAAATTTTGAACTACATCCAGACTGCGATGTAGCGGCCCTTGCCAATTTTTCATTGCATTCGGGCGATGCAATGCGTCACAAGTAGGGAACGCCCCAACGAAATCCGTATGTTTGCTTAAATCCATGTTTAAAAGATCCGAACGGTTTCGAGATAAATTCATAAATAGTGTTCTTAGAAGAACTTTAAGAACACTATTTACAAATTTATCTCTCCTACGCTGGCTGTCGGCTACCTAACGCGCAACCCTCCTCATTTACCCGGGCTTGGGACCGGCCATGGCTAAGATGAATGAATGTCATCATCTTCTTCTTTTCGAAAAAATATTTTTTTAATGAAAAGTACAAAATAATCATTAAGAAAACATTTTTTCAAAAAGAAGAAGATGATGACATTCATTCATCTTAGCTACACAATAAAAGAGTGTTTAAGAGCATTACATAACCACCGTCAAAAAGCCTACACACACATCATTAGCTCACAAAAAAAAGAAATTTTAAAGAGTTCTTACTTCTTAGCAAAACAAATCAAGGAAAACTAAAGTACATCATCATCCGGAGCGAAGAGGTTCTTTTCACTGATATAATGGGAGTTAGTTTCTTGGATTGGCCTAGCGTAGACAGCAACATCTTATTGTTAGGATTAGAGTCGGATTAGGATTAGACATCTTAATGGGAGTGGATTCCTAATCCTAATGGTAGTTGAGTTGTATTCTATTTATAGTCTTATTATGAATAGGACTATAGGTTGTAACTAGGCTATATATAGAGGGGAGTGAGGCATTGTCTCTACACCACCACAACAACAATGTAACTTCTAGAGAGAGAGAAGAAAGGAAGAGAGCAAGGGAAAGGAGAGAGTTGTACTCGTTATTCTTTTAGCGATCTTTCTTTTCCGGTGGTCGCGAGAGGTGATCGACCACCGTTATATCTGATTTTTCTTTTCTTCATTCGCTCCCGTAGTGGTGGTCAATTGTGTATCCGCTTCTGTATCTGCGGAGGTTCGTATCCTCAATAAACGACATCCAAAAGGAGACGATACCAGTAGGTCATGTCCCAACAGCTGGTATCAGAGCAGAGTTTGTACCGCTTTTGTTTCCAACACTTATCTATCCTTCCCTGAAGAAACTTTTCCTCTTGAGTCGATCGGACTTGTTTAGGATGACAATGCAGTAACATGAGAAATCCGAGTCCTAAATTTGAACCTTTACCCCTACCCCTCGAGAATTACGTTCTAAGCCAAAACCAAGGTACAACGGAGCATATAAGGGAAGCCTCTTTGATTATATTATCACAAGAGATTGGAATATTCTGGTAATTGATATTGCAATGAGCCTTCCCAATCGATCATCAAAGAGATGCCTTCGTATATAGCAACTGCCAATGTAGCTGATCATCTTTAATATTTATAATCGAATTGAAAAAGGATTGAAAATTGATGAAATTAGTCTTAACTCCACAAGCATCAAAGATTCTCATGGTTACGTGGTAATTACTGGAATGATGTCTATAATCCTTCGGTTGGTTTTTGCATAAATGACATTTGTTAACTATACAGATTTTGAATTTGAAAAGAATATCTTGGATGTTAAGTTTCCCATGAACAAGTAGTCACGTAAAATCGGTCACTCTACGGTCTAAACGATTCGACCAGAACTTTGGATGAAAGGAAGACTTGATACCCTGATGAATCCACATTTCATCATCTTTATTCTATCATTTTGGCCTCAAAAACCCTAGTAAATGCTTGTAAATCACATTAATTAGAGTATATTAGCATTCATGCATGTACCTGTAAATAGTGTGTAAATTACTGTAATTAAAGCCAAAATTATAGAATAAATAAAAGAAAAGAAAAAGAATAAAATGTTGTAAATATTTTATGACCCAAAACCCCGAGACCTAGGCATCTTGATGAATATGTCAACAAGGAATAAAGTAGGGGGAGATAAGGGTTAAAATACAACAAAAATACCCATTCTTTTTATTCATTTTTGTTCATTTTGGGACCTATTTTTGGTTCTATTTTTTATACATCAAATAAAGAAACTTTGTACATGAAAGTTGTAGATAATTTTATATAGAAAAATACAAAATTGTTTCACTGAAAAATCATATACAGATAAAAAGTTATGGTCTGAATAAAGTTCCAGAATCCCAACTTCCCAGACCCGTATCTCACAAATGAAAACTCCAAATGCATCAAACTCACCTTTAATTGTATATAGAATAAAATAATCTATTTAATGGTGGTGGTTTTGCATTTGGCGGAGCTACGATTTGAAAGTTGAGTTTTGGGCCCTATTTGTACAATTGTACTGATTAAAATATTCAATTTATTATTTATTCATTATTTGTATATTTTTTTTATATTTTTCTAATTTTTTTAATATTACTTATAATAATTATGTACATTAAGACAGGAATAAAAACCCAAATAAAACTCAAAATAAAAATATATGTATATAAAATACACAGGTATTATACCTATATACATACATATACAATACCTACTTATATTTTATTTAATATACAAAACACATCAGAAAAATAAAATAAAAATATTTCTAAGTGTATAAAAGTATTATATAAATTTATAAAATAATAAACAAAAATAAATAAAATTAAAAATACCAAATAAAAATAAAATACTAAAATACATAGGTAATATACCTATACAGGGTATAAAAAGTAACTTGTAAAAATATATCTCATAAAAATAATTAAAAATCATAATAAAATACTACATAAAATAATAAATATTTTTTATTTTATAACCAAAATTTAATTCGTTCTTTTTCTATTTTTAAATTATTTTCTAAATCTTTTTCGCATGGTTTTTCCTGGTTGATCCACGTGGACCAACCAAGAGGCAGTCAGCGTTGACCCCGGGTCAACTGCTTGCCTTCCCCGCCTGCCCTTCTGTCAGACCTGGGTTTTCACCCATTTTTGTCGATTTTCTTAGGTCGCGCCTTGCATTTTTTCGTGACGAAGTCTTCACGACTTTTCTTCCTCGTTATATGGTGATTCACATCCAAGTGAAACCTTGGACTTTGGATCACTGAGGCGAGCAGGGCACCTTGGTCTTTGGAGCACATCGATCTCTGAGTCAAACCAAATATATGGGGCACCCAACTTTCCATTCGAATTCGAACACCTTCGGTCCACCCTTCCTCGCTCCGCTCGTGCTCCAAGCATTCCGGGAGGTGACAGCTCCAGCGTCGTGCGTTCAGTCAGGGCGAAGGAAGTCGGAGGCGTCTCCACCACCTCCCCCAACTCCGGCGGTCGAGGTACCCTTCCCTCCGGTCTACACCGTCGAGGATGCCATTTCACCCATTTATTTGTCATGCATTTGCTTCGCCATAGTTTTAGGATCAAAAACCCCCAAAATAATTCACGTCCCATCACTTGAATCGCTCAATCCATTCATCTCGCCGGAGCGCACCTCCGGCCGTACTCCCAGCCATCGTTTCACGCTACATCTCCGCCATTGCGAGGTCCAGGTAGTTTGCCCTGGACCTTCTAACCATTTTTGCAGGTCGAAGAGCTCTGACTCGCTCTTGGAGGTGATTTTGGAGCCTCGCCGGAGTTCGCGAAGCCCCCCAGCTCCGCCACCCTCCCGCGAGCCCCTCAGCCATCGTCGAGGCTTTTTGATGCTACCAGCAGCTAGAGGACGACCTCGGGAGGCCGCAGCCCCATTTTGAATCCCGAAGCTCGTCGGAGTGCAGAGATCTGGAGCGAGGAAGATCGCCTCGCCGGCGTTCTTCCTTGTTCTTCCTCCGTGCGCCTACACCGTCGGATCGGGGAGCGCCCTCCAGTTAGCGCAGCAGCCGTTGGATCGAGCCCGGTCTCCACCGTCGGATCTTCCCGCGAGGATCTAATCCCAGCCGTCCAGGCCGAAGCGTCATCGCGCGTGCAGGGCGCGCCACGTGTCAAGTGAACGGCCCACAGCCGTTCGATCGCCCTTGCGAGGAGATTTTGCAAGTATACCCCTCGCGCTTTTGTAATTCTATTTTAGTCTATAAACTTTAAATGGTAGTTCAAATATTTTGTAAAAATTGCATCTAGGCCCTCGGACCTTAGGAATTTGCACATAGGTCCTCCGCCACGTCACCTCACGTGACCTGTTCACGTGAGGTGTGGGCATTTTGTAGGGAGGCCCTTGGCCTTTTGTCTATTTCGTTTCAGTACCAGGAGTTATAGTTTAAGTGTTAAACTTTTGGGAATATTGCATGTAAGCCCCAGAGGTTTTTGAAATTACATTTCAATCCTTCCCAGACGTGTGCAAGTCACGCGCCTAGGTGGGTATTTTGCGTCGATACCCTTGCAGGTTTGAACATTTGTATTTGGTCCATAAATTCAAATATCAAGTGTTATATTTTGTGGAAAATTGCTTGGATGCCCCTGGATGTTTTAATATTTGCGAAATAGTCCCTGCCAGCCTTAATATTTTTGTGTGCTAGTTATATTTAATTAAGGCATCATCTTAATTCCAAAAATTCCCAAAAATTCAACTTAAGCTCCTGTTAACTTGCCCTTGCACGCCATATTTTTATTTTTCATTTTTGTTGCATTTTAGCATTTATTAAAAATCAAAAACCATGCATTTCAGCTATTGTCTAACTTAGAAAATACCAAAAAAATACTAAAATACCTCGAAAAATTCCAAAAAAATTACCTACTGTCTATTTTAACCTATTTTAGTGTCATTCCAAAAACCACTAAAAAATTCAAAACCAAAACCTTAAAATTAGAAAATACATAAAAACTTCCAAAAAATCTAAAAAAATGTAGAAAACTCCAAAAATTACAAACTCAAGTTCCGTAGTTTCCTCTTTTTATTATCTTTATTTTAAAATTAGTTTGGAAAATTTTGGTGGTTGTTTGATATTTTTCATTCATAGTTTTATTCACAACCAGTAGCTTACTCACGGTTTTCATTTATTTTGCCTTTTAAAAATACCAAAAACATTTTGAAAAATACCCAAAAATCACAAAAACAGTAAAAAATAATAAAAATACCAAAAAGATTTTATTTCTGAATGTTTGAGCATTTTTGCATATTTTTATAAATAGTGTATCCCCTCTCTTATTACATAACTTATAAATTCCAATATTGAAAAAAAATATAAAATATAAAAATATAAAAATCAGAAAATTAAAAATCAAAATACAAAATTAAAAAAATTAATTTAATTTAAAACCCACAAAAAAATTCTTTGCTTTGCATAGTGTAGACAACACCTCACTTTCACTCACATACACATGTTGTAGATCTACCCTGTTTGGCTCCCTGTGTTCGAACTCTCTGCATACTGATAACAGGGGTTTTCCACGAGGGTCACCATGAAAAATATAGAAGTGTTGTCGCTGAGGCGACCACTCATAGAAGACCGGTGTTAATCAGCAATTAACCCACAATCCTAAGAATACAACCATCAAGCTCAAAAATAAATGTGAATTAATCTTTATTTTACTCTACCATAAAATGTATAGTGACAAATATGTAGAGGTCGAACCACAGAGAGCAACACAAAATGCAATAGCCTACGTGTCAATCACAGTCATCCTTGTGTGGGTTTTATTATTATTATTATTATTATTATTATTAAAATATAATAATAAGTATTATATATATATATATATAATCCAAATATATTAATTATGTATATATACATAGGGGGTAAGCATATAGCCTATAATACATGTAATATAGATATATGTATATAATAAAATAAATATATATATTATTTTTTTATATTATATTAAGATTAATGAGAATACATATTACTAAATATCTGTATATAATAGATATATTTTTTCTTTTTTTCTTTTTTTTGAATATATAGATGTATATACATAAAAGGGGTATTATAATATTCACAAAAATACTCAAAAATGGTCAAAAATTCAGGGAAAGGATCTTTATTGGAATTTTCATTGCTTTTTACTGTTTTTATGATTTTTGGGTATTTTTGCAAACATTTTTAGTATTTTAAATTAGCTAAATAATAGCAAACAGTGGACTAAGTACTGGCCGTCACAAAAATAGAGATTAAAAATAGCTAACAGCCTCAAAAATTTTCCACTCTAAATTTCTAATAACAATAATAAAATATAGCATAAGTAGGGCCTGAGTTTATATTTTTCTGATTTTTCTTTGATTTTTTATATTTTTTTGAAGTTTTTGGGTATTTTTGAATTTTTAAGGTTTTCTTTTAGAGATTTTTAGGGATTTTTGGACTGACACTAATATAGGTCAAAATACACTACATGTAATTTTTTTGGAATTTTTCAAGGCATTTTCATATTTTTTTTGGGATTTTATAAGTAAGACAGGGAATAAAAGGCAAGTTTTTGATTTTTAATAAATACAAAAATGCAACAAAATGCAAAACTAAAAATATGGCGTTCAAGCATGACCAAACAGGAGCTTAAGTCTATTTTTTGCAAGATTTTTCGATTAAATATGAAGCATAAAATAAATAGACAAAGCCTTCAAAAATTAAATGGCCTGGCAGGGGTATTTTTGCAAATAAAATAGTTGACAGGGGCATACATGCAAAAATTACAACAAAAATACACTTTAACTTTTATTTTTAGGACCATTTAATAAATACAAGAACCCGGCAGGGTTTAGATGCAAATTTTCACGCACCTCACGTGGTTGCTGCACGTGAGGCGCGGAGGGACTAAAATGTAAAAATGTAAACATCAGGGGGTCCACTGCAATTTTTACAACTTATTTACAACTGAAACTTTTATTTTTGGGATTAAATACTAAATACAAAAAGTGGGGGTGAGATGTGAAATTTACCCCTAAGTAAGGCTTTTCATCCTGCGGCGCTGGAGGCGCCACTTATACACGTGACAACCATCGAACGGCGGACATCGGTTCGGCGATGAAGGGCCAGGATTAGATCCTCCTGGCTGATCTGACGGTGGATGCACATCTTCATCGGACGGTTGGCGTTCAATCTGGGTCGCCCCTCTCGATCCAACGGTGCGGAAGGCATTTGGAAGAACTGGGAAGAAGCTCGCCCCATGCGAGCTTCGATCGGGTGGCTCGGGCTCCTCCGGGCACCTCCCGCACATCTGAAGCTCTCTGATCGTAACTGGGAAGCTTCCGCGTCGTCTGACGGTTCTTTGGTGGCTCCTGGAGGTCCGAGTCGATGGAGCGAGGTCGGAGAAGAAGAGGACCCCCAGGAACCTCTTCCTGGGTCAAAGCAAGCCCAGAAGGGCTCGATTCCTCGTTGTACCTGCACAGGAAGAACCGCGGGCGAGAGAGCTATCTCCTCGACCCGGGGTTATGAAGCTGCGATGCAAGAATGAGGTGGGCGGAGGGGCTCCGGCGAACGGCGGAGGTGGAGCCCTGATTCGCCAAGACCAAGGGTCCTGGGTTGATCTGATGAGTGCGATAGATGGAGAAGGCGACGAGGAACGAGATGGGATTCTCGGGGCGGTCGGACACAGTGGGGTTTACGGCGAAGAAGTCGCCGGAGCGGAGCTCCGGCGAACTTCGATTTTTGATTTTTACGCTAAGGCGATTAACTAACCACTAATCTAACTACTGGAATGAAATGCTAACATAAAAAGCTAACTAAAAACGCATGAAAGGGCAGCTCTTATACCTGGGGGCCTCCAGGGAGCAGGGCGGACGCCGGAGCTCCGCCGCGACAAAATCCTCCTCTCTCCGGCCGATTCGAGGCACCAGCTCACTCCCCCTGTCACGAGGAATGTCCTAGGACTAGAATTGAGGCTTGAGATTGGATAAAAAGTGGCCAAATTCGAGGAAGGAAGCGGAGCTTTTTATTTATAAACATTGGCGAGTGGCCTTATTGACCGGCGATTATTGCATGATCTAGAGAGTATTAGGTTGATCTTTGATTTCGGCGGGCACCATGGCATATTAGGGAACAAATCTTGTGAAGGAAGCATTGTCGATTGATGGATGGTGTGCCCGGGAAAAAGGCATGAAATCAGGGGAGTAGACTGTTCAGAGACGCCAGGCGAGTGGATGGGACAGTTGACCTGGGAGTCAACGTTGGCCGGCGCCTCATTGGGCCACGTAAGCCGCTACGAGACAAAATAGCAAATCTGAAGGAAGATTGATTTATTTGACGTCCTAAATGATTTTATTAATTTTTTCTTAAAAAATAAAAAATGTGTATTATTTCATCTAGTATTTATTCATGATTTTTATTGAATTTTTCGAGGTGTTTTATTATAGTTTTATTTTAATAATGTGTATATGTATGTATTTACATGTATTTTTGGGTATTTTATTTTTAATTTATTTATTTTCTTTTATTATTTTCTTGGCTTATTTTATAAATTTATAACTTATTTTTGTGAGTATAAATGTATTTTTATTTGATTTTTATGGGTTCATTTATATATTTAAATAAATAGGTGTATATGTATGTAAGTATACTTATAGGTATTTTACCTGTATAGTATATACATTGTATTTATTAGATTAATTTTATGTGTTTTTATTATGGATTTGTATTTTTAATAAGATATATAGAATATATACATTATTACAAAAATATAAGAGAATTGAATAATTAAAGAATGCTTTCCTCTTTTATTTAAGTACATCCTTCTCATAGGTATATTGCCTATATATATTTCATAGACTTATTTTATTTTATTTTGCAAATTATTTTTGGTTTTATTCTAAGGCTAATATGTATATGA
The DNA here is from genome assembly GCA_037367405.1 of Ottelia alismoides. Classification (NCBI taxonomy): domain Eukaryota; kingdom Viridiplantae; phylum Streptophyta; class Magnoliopsida; order Alismatales; family Hydrocharitaceae; genus Ottelia; species Ottelia alismoides. The sequence goes on from JAZKJV010001139.1 coordinate 135,478, forward strand.
ATTATATACATTATTTACAAGATTCTAAAAATATTAATTTATAAAAATAATGAATGGTGAATATAATGAATGTTTTAATCAGGTATTTTGTACAAGAAGGGCCCAAAAACCTATCTTCCACAGATGGACTCCAAAAATTATAAAACCAATTTTATAAAATAGTTTATGAAATGCTATATACAATTGAAGGTGAGTTTGGTTGATTTGGAGTTTTTATTTGCAAGATATGGGTCTGTGAAGTTGAGACTTTGGCTTTTTATTTTGTGCATAAAATGTACACTGGGTATTATTTTTACACAAACTCAATTTTGTATTTTTATTTACATTATTATCTACAACTTTTATGAACAAAGTTTCTTTATTTGATGAATAAATAATTATGCATAAAATAGGTGTCAAAAATGCATAAATAGATGAATAAATAAATGAGGTATTTATTGTATATCGGCCCTTATCTCCCCCTACTTTATTCCTTGTCGACCAATTCCATGCTGGCCTTGGTCTCGGGGTTAGGGTCATAAAATATTTGTAATATTTTATTCCTTTTTATTTTCTTCTCTTTATTCTATAATTTTGGCATAAAAAACCTTATTTAATGTGCAATAAATACAAGAAACAATGAATGCTATTATATACAAATTAATGCTATTTATATGCATTTGCTGGGGTTTTTGAGGCCAAAATGATAGAATAAAGGTGATGAAATGGAGATTCATCACCCCCCTATACTTGCCTTTTGCTAGTCCCTAGCAAACACTTATGCAATAAGCGCAAAAAGAATAAAGAAAAGAAAAAGGAAAATGCAAGAAAGATAGAGTGAATTGGGGTGCTTTCAGTGCAATGCATGTCCTTACAAAATCTGAATTTGGAGCTCCTGTCAGACCTTGGGTGTGAAGGTGTGTGGAACCTAGTCGGGAACCAGCTCTAAAGTACAACAGCCTTCGATAATCACAGAACTCGGTTCAACCCACCTCAATAGCCGGGTCAGGACTAGTCTACATCATACGCAAACTCTTATAACTATGAAGCTGACTTGTACGGTGTAAGTGATAGTGGCTCTCCCCAACTGAAATGATAAAGGGGCTGACTTCTCCAGAATGACAACCCAATGATTCCCCAATCCAACAGCTCTTTCCTCGAGGAGCAGGGTATTCCCTTCTAAGTTAAAGTGGCAACCAGCTCTAGAGGAGGGGGTGAAGAGAAGAATGGACGGTAGCCAGTGTAGCTACCTATCCCGGGATGCAAGACCAGTGTAGTCAAGTCATCCAGCTGCAGGCTTACATATTTGACTTTGGAGCTCAAGCTTGCTTGTTGACTTTGTACATACTTTGCAGGCATTTTATTTTTGTACAGGCCTGACCATTTTTTTTCAACATACTATTCACAGCAGCATTTACATAAGGAGTTTTTCCTCTTGAGCCAGTAGACTATCCCTCTTTTGAAGCTTTATCGCAACCCACAATCTCCTGTCTTTAGACCTCATTGCTATTGGATCCGGTTGGGGTGCACTTCCCTCCCTAGACGAGGACGAATGTTTCCACCCGTGTGCGTCTCAGACTGGCAAATCCAACCCCCTCACCACTCCAACTGAGTTGAGCCAAGTGAAAGGTGCAGGTGTCCAAGTTAGATCACGGTCGGCAAGAGTCATACGTGTGTCTCGAAAAGTTCTAGTTAGTCCACTGAGGTGACTTGAACCCAGCCCTGATTTCTCAAAGAATTAAGTCTGTATAGACCTGAGGCACCTTAAACCTAGTTCCCATAAGGTTCCGGTGCAATTAGGTGCGGTAAGGTCTAACCGAGCTCCAATTTGAGACTTTCTTAGACTGATTCAATCATCAAGCTTCACTCAAAAAGCATATGAATGGTATGCTTATGCTATGCACAATGATGCAATTTTTCACAAAAAATTGAAAGGATCAAAGAATGTTTTTACAAAAAGAATTTCTGCACAGGAAGTACGAACTGAAAATATTTAAAAAGTATGTACACTTATTTACACACGCGTGCTGCTTTATTTTCAAAATTTAGGAATTTTTAGCAACTTTACAGGTGTGAATGAAATAGTTTATTTGGGTATATACAGAAAGAAATGTATGTGTCTTGTTTCTAATTTACTAATATCTGCAATGGTGTTCTTATTAGCTTTTTTGAAAATAATTTTACAAACTATAGTACACGATAATTTTTGCAATCCTTTACACACATTTGAAAACTATTTTTGCAAAGATTTTTCACACTATATGTATATATATATACAATTTTCACAATAAGTTTGACAATCATTTCTCAAATCATTTGCACATAGGTTTTTGAAATTCTTTCTTTCACACAAAGAAAAGTTTTGCAATCAACACAGTTTCACGCATTTGAAATCATTTCACATCAAATTTTTCAAAACTGGTCACACTATTTTTCAAATCATACTGTATAGGTATCTGATTTATTAATCAGTAGATACCAAAGAAGAAAAATTGTATTTGACGTATAATATGGTTCCCGTTCTTATTAACTTTATTTGACTTATTCCTTATTTACAAATGAGAGATTTTCGTGCGGATTCCTCAGACTTACTCGAGAATCATTTTTACAAGGGTTTTTGAAAACTCTAGTCCAAAATAATTTTTACAACATGTACACGTATTTGAAATCCTTTTACAAATGTTTTACACAACATAGATAGATTTTTCAAAACACCTTTGACAATCAACTTTTCACAATCATTTGCACACTAGTTTTCACAGAGTTTTTGCTTTCACCCAAGGAAAATAGGTTTTACACACAAACTAATTTTTCAATCGTTGAATACTTGTTCACGCTATTTTCAAACAACTTTCACAAAAATTTTTCAAAGGAAAACGTTTCGTACAAAACACTTTTCTGACTTACTAGTCAGTATAATTACAATGAGTCTGAGGAACTCACAATCATCTTTCATTATTATAAAGCTACTTTTTACATTTTATTTTGTTGTTGTAGTGATATTTTATTTTTCAGTATGAGTTATGGCTTTTAGTATATACACGGTATATACGACCCCCCTATACTTAGCTTGAGCTATGTCCTCATAGATCGAAAGGAAAAAGCAAAGACATAACTCGTACTGAGTATAGACAGATCGAAAGAATAAATATGACAGAAATTAATGAATGAGAAGTTGACCGTCCCCCCTATACTTAGGATCAAAGAATCCTAAGTATAGCAGACTGTTCACAAAGCGGGGAGGGTCAAGGGTGGGAATATACTGATCGTACTCAGATTGTCTCCCCCTATACTTAGGGTAAGATACTCCTAAGTATAGAAGAGGAGACAATGGAGAAGATCGAACTGAAATCAAAAACTCTAGGTGCACATCCCCCTATACTTAGGACAAAGTACGTCCTAAGTATAGAAAACTGTCTACAAAGGCGGCACCTTTTAGATAGAAAAAGAAAAGAGAAAAGGAAAAGAAGAAAAGAAGAAAAGAAGAAAATCAGAGAAATAGTGGTTGGAGTACATCGTCTGAATCTTTTGGTGCTGCAGGTGCTGTGGAGATGTCATCGTTGTGCATTAGTTGAATAGAGTCAACAATCGCCAAGAATGCATCAGGTTCCAAGTAAGGCTTCAGTAGGTGGCCATTGACGACGAAAGGCTGTGCGTCAGGGGACAATTCTGATATCGCGATGCTTCCGTTGTCACGCACTTCACATATTCGGAATGGCCCTGTCCACTTACTTTTTAATTTACCTGGGAATATCCGCAACTTTGCATCAAACAACCACACTTTCTGCCCAACATCGAAGGTCTTTCGTCTGATGTGCCGGTCATGCCAGCGTTTCACCTTCTCCTTGTACATCAAGGTGTTATCGTATGCGCAGTCTCGGAATTCCAAGAGCCTGTTCAGATCGTCCTTTCTCTTCTGACCACCTTTTCGTGAGTCCAAGTTACAATTACTAATTGCCCAAAGGGATTTGTGAATTAATTCCACGGGCAGATGGCATGGTTTCCCATATACAAGACGGTAGGGCGACATGCCCAAGGGGGACTTGTAGGCCGTACGGTAAGCCCAAAGAGCTGAGTCCAAGAGTTGAGACCAGTCTTTTCTGTTTGGCCTAACAAGTTTCTGCAATATGGTCTTGATTTCTCTATTGGATAACTCCGCCATGCCATTAGTCTGCGGATGATAAGGAGACGCGACACGGTGATCGATGCCGTACTCCTTCGTTAACTTCTTGACCTCTTTGTTGATGAAATGGCTACCCCTGTCTGAGATGAGAATCTTTGGTATCCCAAACCGCGAAATGATGTTCTTCTTCAGAAACTGGCAAACTGTTTTGCTGTCGACGGCTCGGGCGGGGATAGCTTCAACCCAACGACTCACGTAATCTACGGCAAGAAGGATGTGCTCAAAACCTTGACTGTTAGGGAAAGGTCCCATGAAGTCAATGCCCCATGCATCGAAAACATCTGCTATCTGAATGATTTTCAGAGGCATTGAGTCTTTGGCGGTGAGTGTCCCTTTCAGTCGCTGACAGTCAATACATCTTTTAACAAGTTCTGCTGCATCCTTGAATAAAGTGGGCCACCAGAGGCCACAGTGTAATACTTTTGCTGCCGTACGATCTCCAGAGTGGTGCCCACCAGATTCGAGCGAATGACAATGCTCGAGGACACTAGATTGCTCCGTCTGAGGAATGCACCTGCGCCAAATACAATCTGCTCCTTCTCTGAATAGAAGGGGATCTTCCCACTGGTAAAAGCGAATGGTCGACATGAATTTGTTCTTCTGATTCTTCGTCCAATCCGAAGGTATTACCCCCGAGGCGAGGTAATTGACGATGTCAGCATACCAAGGGAGAGCATCCACGGCTAAGATAGCTTCGTCAGGGAAGGTTTCTGTGATAGGTGCATTTCTCAGAGGAGAGTCATGCTGCTCTATTCTGGAGAGGTGATCTACTACCACATTCTGAACTCCAGGTTTGTCTTTGATTTCCAGATCGAATTCCTGGAGGAGAAGGATCCAACGAATCAGTCTGGGCTTGGCATCCTTCTTCTGCTGTAGGTACCGAATAGCAGAGTGGTCCGTGAAGATAGTGACCTTCGACCCCAACAAATAGGATCTGAACTTCTCTAAGGCGAAAACCACAGCCAGCAGTTCTTTTTCTGTCACTATATAATTTCTTTGAGCTTCATCTAATGTTCTGCTGGCATAGTGAATGGCATAGGGCGCCTTATCTTTCCTCTGTCCAAGAACAGCTCCGACTGCAAAATCTGACGCATCGGTCATTATCTCAAATGGAAGAGTCCAGTCGGGAGGCTGTAAAATTGGAGCCTGAGTGATAAGCTCCTTCAATTGATTGAAAGCAAGGAGAACTGTCTGATCAACAATGAAGTCTGTCTCCTTGCACAAGAGTTCTGTCAGTGGTCGGGCAATGCGGCTGAAGTCTTTGATAAATCGTCTGTAAAATCCCACATGCCCCAGGAATGACCTCACATTCTTTACTGACTGAGGTGGCTGAAGGTTTGAAATGACATCCACCTTGGCTGAGTCGACTTCCATGCCACGTTTGGAAACGACATGGCCCAACACAATACCCTATGTGACCATAAAGTGGCTCTTTTCCCATGAGAGCACTAAATTGACTTCCCGGCATTTCTGAAGCACTCTGTCCAGGTGCTCGAGGCAAGAATCGAAACTATCACCATAGACAGAGAAATCATCCATGAACACCTCGAGAAAACTGCCTACCATCTCGGCGAATACAGCTAGCATGCATCTTTGGAAGGTTGCAGGTGCATTGCATAATCCAAAGGGCATCCTCTTGAAGGCGTAGGTACCGAACGGGCAAGTGAAGGTAGTATTCTCTTGATCCTCAGGGGCGATCACCACTTGGTTGTACTCGGAGTACCCATCCAGGAAGCAGAAGAACTCCTTGCCTGCTAATCTTTCCAATACTTGATCAATAAATGGCAAGGGGAAGTGGTCCTTCTTGGTTGCTGTATTAAGACGGCGGTAGTCAACACACACCCGCCAGGATGTCGGTACCCGAGTTGAAATTTCCTCTCCTTTTTCATTTGTGATCACAGTAAGCCCGGATTTCTTGGGAACTACATGCAGGGGGCTTACTCACTTTGAATCGGAGATGGGATAAATGAAGCCTGCATCACACCACTTTGTGATTTCTTTCATGACCACGTCCCAAAGGTTAGGGTTCAGCCTTCTCTGAAATTCGCGGGACGGCTTGGCATCGTCTTCTAGATAGATATGGTGTGAGCATAGAGCTGGATTTATCCCTCGGAGGTCTGATACGCTCCAACCAAGTGCCTTGCGGTTCTTTTCTAGAATCTCGAGAAGTCGAGATTCTTGATCCAGATTCAGCCTGCTGCTGATGATGACTGGATACATGTGTTCTTCACCCGCAAGGAAAGCATACTTCATGCCTGCAGGAAGTGGCTTGAGTTCTGGTTTCAGTCTGTCCACTTTATCGGTCACCTCTGATACCATGCTGGTGGTGGAATGTACCTTGAGACTGTTACCATCCTCAACATCCTGTTGAGATCCCAGTGATGTACCGAACGGTTCTGTGGTGAGCTGATCATGTTCGGTCTGGAGTGAATGCTCAAGAAGATGCGCATGCATCTGAGAATCTGTCTCCCACAAGTCATCGGAGCTTATGATGACTGTGCTTTCCAAGTCCTCCTCAAGAGTGAGGATTTCTTGGGTCCATGGATCGTCCAGCGACAACTCTGAGTCTCTGATTTCTGCAATCAAATCACAGTCTGCTTCTGGTGCTGCTTGACTCTCATCAGTTGTGGCATTCTGCTCCTTGTTCATGTTGATCGTGATTTGCTGGGTGTTCGAGCTGAAAGTGATCTTTCCAGACCCGTAATCAACCACGGCACCTGAAGTACGGAGAAATGGTCTGCCAAGGATGATGGGAGTCTGGAGCAGTGGTGCAGGAGAGTCCATATCAAGGACTACAAAGTCAGCTGGGAATTTTATCTCCTGCACGGTAACTATCACGTCTTCCAACAAACCTCGGGGCCGCTTAACGGATCGGTCAGCGAACTGAAGGATCATTCGTGTCTGCTTGAGCGGTCCTAGCCCGAATTCTTGCATTATGGACGAGGGCAGAAGGTTGATGGAAGAACCACTGTCAAGAAGAGTACGCTCGAAGACCTGATCGAAAATCACACAACTGATCAGAGGTGCTCCTGTATCTTGCTTTTTCTGGGGGAGGTTGGTGATAGCTGCAACTGTGGCCATGGATAGGACGTGCTTTTCTACCTCTCGGCGTCTGTTATCTTGCGCTGGGCGACGCCTGTTAGTACATGCCTCTTTCAATCCTTTCTTCACAGCTGGCATGTATTCCACGGCCTTCAGCAATGGAATCTCAACAGTCAATTTATCCAAAATGTCCACGACACCTGGATCAGACAATGCAGTTTTTCTTTTTGCAATTTTTTTGGATTTTTGTATTGCATGCGGAAAAGGAATATTCACATTACTGGCAGGAAAATTAGAGTTCTTATTTACATCAATTATCGCCCATAGAATGTTGTACATTCGGACTACAAAAAGGAGTACAAGCTGGATCTAAATCTGCTGGTGCTGCTGGGCGATCAAAAAGGGTAGCATTGGCTCCATCGGCTGGCACGGGATCGGCTGCTGCTGGCGGCTCCTCCAAAGCTGGCGCGGCTTCGCTTCTGCTACATGCTTCTTTTTGTTGTTTTTGTTTTTGCTGATTTTTTTGTGTTTTTGGCTGAGGCTGATGACATGGCACGACGGCTGGACTGGCTTCTCCTTCCTCTTCCTCCTCACCTGCCCCTGGAGTTGGCACGGCTGATGCGGAAGATGACGATCCACATGTTTCTTTATTCACCCCACATCTGGTAGCAGGCGGAGGCAAGGCCCTACCGCTCCTGAGAGTAACAGCATTAGAATAAACAGTAATATCATTATCACATGCGGACTGGACATCGCATTCTACCTTCTCCTTCTTTTTGAAATTGTTGGGGTTGGCTTCGACCTGTGCCGGAATGGTAGTGCGAGTGGCGGTCAGGTCATCAAGCCGCTTGGTCATCTCCGGTAGCCCTTGGACAAGCTGGGCTAGACACTCCATGGGTGGATTAGTTGAGGGCACATCAGAAGATGCAGCGTGCAGACCACGCTGATGTTGGTTAGATGGGTGGGGAGGCTGCTGGTGGTGTTGCTGTGGTGGAGCAGGAAGTTGAAGTTGCTGGTAGGACGGAGGTGGATACTGCTGGTATGGTTGAGGCTGAGCAGCCGCGTATTGGTGATACGGCTGTGGATGGCGATACTGTGGCTGCTGCTGATACGGAAAGTTTTGCCTCCATTGCTGTGCGAACTGAGGAGGCTGCTGGTGTTGTTGGTGAGGTTGAGAGGTTTGGCCAAAACGACCACCCTGAGGTTGGTGGTACTGCCGGTTGGCAAACTGCTGACCCTGGATTTGTCCCTGAGGACGGGTCAGCTGTGCATCATTCATCCATACCCCGTTAACTTCTTGGATCAGGGGCGGTGGTGGGAAAACTGGATCAGGCATGGAAAGGAACTCTGGCTGATAAACGACCATCTGCTGCTGCGACGGGCCCTGGTCGGGTGCCTGCATGTAGTACACGTGCTGGACTGCCGGTGGCTGCTGGCTCGGCTGAGGCTGATGCTGCGGTTGTGGCTCATCTTTCCTCTCAGCGGGAGCGTCTGATGGTGTAGCCGACTGGACAGAGTTGATCGTACCGACCAACAGCTCGAGGTTCTTGTTGATCTGATCGAGCTTATCCAGGTTCTGGGTCCTCTTCTCGATCACAGCGAGTTTCTCAAGGTCCTGTGATCGCTTCTCGATTATGTCGACCTTAGAGAGATGGCCCCCGATGATGCTGAGGTTGGAGCTCTCATCTCTCTCTGCTTCTTTTGATGCAGCCATGTGAACTTGTTTCTGGAGGATCTGGGGCTGCTTCTGGTATGCCTTGGATGAAGAGAGGGCGGCCTCTCCTTCGGCCATTTCTTCGAAAATTTGCCATACAACATCTTCATCCTTGTTGAAGTGGGAGCCCCCACATGCTGCATCCACGAGCCTTTGACTTTCAATATTGAGTCCCCCAAAGAAATGCTGGACCAGGCTGGTCTTAGGGATCTCATGGTGGGGACACTTCTCCTGCAGATCAGTGAATCTCTCCCAAGCCTCATGTACGGACTCATGTGCCCCTTGGGAGAAATTGCTAATACGGGCTCGCATCTGGTTGAGCCGACCGAGAGGGTAGTACTTGTGCAGGAAGGCAGACTTCAACTCCTCCCAGGTCGTCACGACCTTTCCCATGTGATTGACCCAATAAAGGGCCTTATCCTGTAGACTGAAGGGGAAAGCCGTCATCTTGACAATGTCCAGGGGGACATTCGGATAATGGGCGGTGCGGCAAATGCAGGAGAATTGCTGCAGGTGAATGTACGGCTCTTCATTGGTGTTGCCATGGAATGCAGGGAGAAGGGCTATGAATTGGGGCTTCAGCTCAAAGTGAGCGTGTACCGGTGGAATGAGAATCCACTCGGTCATCTGGCTGTCTCCCGGATTGTATGTTTCTTTGAGTGTCGGTTTCGGCGGTGGTGGGAATTCAGGATCATCATTGGGGTCATCACCACCGTCTCCTCCTCCACCTCCTCCTCCCCTGCCTCCTCTGCCTCGGCCTCCTCTCCGTCGTTACGGTTTATCATATCATTCAACATGTCCTGGAAAGCGGTCTGCGTAAGGGCCTGCTCAGTCAGCTGCTGCTGGATAGCCTGGATAGATGCCAGCAACTGTGCATTGACTTGGTTCTGATCTGGCACATGTCCGTCTGGTATGGGTGGCTGCTGACCCTTGCCCTTTCCTCCTTGCGCCATGTCAGGGTCTGAGTCGGACGAAATGAACTCCGGAGTAGTCTCCAGGGCTCGCACTGTCTTCTATCTGCATAATGAGATGGTCCGAATCAGATCACTTGCAATTAATGCTCAGCTGTCGTGATGAAGCTGGAATTCAGGTCAACCCCAGCATGTTGTGAGTGGAAAACTGATGTAGACTGTAATCGACCCCCATTCACAACGACGATAGCGGGACAAAAGTGATCCCGGTTTATTGGGTGGCCAAGAGAAAGGTAGAAAACGAGGAGTCTGGAGATCGATCTGCAAAGTCCGGATCGGATTCTCGGGAATCGTCTCGAAATTATTAGCGAGGTTGAGTCCATGGAATCGATGTAGGTGTCGGCATGGTCCTGACGAGACCATCCATGGATCAACTTCGCGGAGTCACAAGAGAATGTCGGATTTTGGAAGAATGATACGATGGTCAACGAGGAACAAAAGGAGTGTAAAACAGTAGAAAGGCTCGGTTGAGCGGGGTGGTCAAAGAAAGACATAATCAAAATTTGCGCAAAAGCGCGGGACTTTGATCTTTGAACCTTAATCTAGATCCATACAAACACAAGACAAAATCGGGTTCACCAACTCACGCCATGTGAAGCCGTGAAAGCTCGGCTATTTATTATCTTTTCATTTTTAGAGTTGTGATTTTCAGGCATATCTTATAACAAGTCCTTAGTACGCTACCCTATAGGAGAGAGAGTACTGCCGGAAGAGTATCCCGTACTTGTCCTCCTCCTGTGTAACCTGTAGTCTGTACTTTTTGGAGTCCTTGTAACCCTTCCTGGATCCCTACTCAACCAAAGAAAAGAGAGAGGAAGCCGATAGGCGAAACCAATACTTCGGTTCTCGCTCGCAACGGAATCACCCGTGAGCGTGCAAGAACCTACTCGGACGCAGGACGATGAGACAGACACCCCCGTGAAGGCGTGGCCTATGCTCAATACTCCGGACAGGGTCGATGCTCTCACAACAGAGAGTCACCATTGGTGACCAAGTCCTACTCGCCTACGTACGATAGAAGCGCCATTACTTCGGAAATCCAGGCGATACACAAGGCAGTTGCAGACTGGGTTTTGGGCTTTTCTATCCTTAGGGGTCGCACTCGCTCAAGGGAGTAGGGTTTTGGTCCCCCTCCAAGTACCTGAAAACAATGAGGGCTTTATGAACCCGGTACAATGATAGTCCATTACAGATTTTAATTAAGGTCAAAGTTTATTTAGCAGTCCCTTGGTTTTATTTTTTTTTTTTGGTTTTCACTTTTTTTGGATCTGTTCTCATACCAGCGCCTAATCGTTTTTGTAGATTTTCATTTAAGTCCTAGGTGCTCAAAATCAGAGGGAGATAGCGGAAAAGCCGTGCAAGTGGTTCCATGATGGAAATCTCACCATTGAACCGAATGATGCATGCTGAGTTAGAAGACTTACAGTGCATCCCAGCTCTCTCCATATGGTATGCAAAACAGAATTTTTAAACCTATCTACATGTCGGTATGCAAGGCACAAAATCGTCCTAAACATAAGCTGCTATTAGCGTGAAGAACCATAAGTTGCTTATTTGTCTCTAGCCCAAGAGAGTCCGGTCTTGGCTCACCCCTCCTCTACTCAACAAATTGAGGGTAGGAGAAAGCGCTTTACAGGGTTCGCTACGGCACAGAGGGCTAAGAGACAAATTTACAACTTGTTTGAGTTTGACTAGATCCAATCGAAGTAGACTATAGGAACATGCATTCTTATTAATGTTTGGACCTAGCTACCGAGTCAAGCAACCTATATCTAGGGGTTCCAAGCACACAAAACAAAGTAAAAGAAAGGCGGAAAGCTCAAAACTGCGGGAAACAAAATAAAAGAAGGCGATGAAAACTCGAAAAACCGCGATGAGGCCCCCAGGTGAATAATCACCTGGGCACTGGACCTCATTGTGAAGAGTAGAGTCCTGTTTATATACATGCCAAAATAGTCTCTCTCTCACCATGAATTACAAAAATAATTTTCCTAAATATCTAGCCTATCTAATGCCCCTCTCTTTGCTTCTTTGGTGCACTCTCCAGATGGTCATGAGAAGAGAAGACCATCTTCCTCCAAGCTCGGCTGCCTTGGCCTCCTAAGAAGTCATCCTAGCGTGGCGGTCCCTCGCATCAAAGTTACAAAAAAGATTGCATTAGCATACTCAGTTAATCAAATAGAGCAGATAAATTAATCACAATAAATAAAGGAATGAAGCATGGTGATTAATGGCAATAAAACAATAGCTGCTCACACAAAAATGAATCATGAATCTAAATTTTTATACAAGAATGACAAAAATCAATTTGGCTATGCTCATTGCTCCCCGGCAACGGCGCCATCTGATAACAGGGGTTTTCCACGAGGGTCACCATGAAAAATATAGAAGTGTTGTCGCTGAGGCGACCACTCATAGAAGACCGGTGTTAATCAGCAATTAACCCACAATCCTAAGAATACAACCATCAAGCTCAAAAATAAATGTGAATTAATCTTTATTTTACTCTACCATAAAATGTATAGTGACAAATATGTAGAGGTCGAACCACAGAGAGCAACACAAAATGCAATAGCCTACGTGTCAATCACAGTCATCCTTGTGTGGGTTTATTTTATTATTATTATTATTATTATTAAAATATAATAATTAAGTATTATATATATATATTTATATAATCCAAATATATTAATTATGTATATATACATAGGGGGTAAGCATATAGCCTATAATACATGTAATATAGATATATGTATATAATAAAATAAATATATATATTATTTTTTTATATTATATTAAGATTAATGAGAATACATATTACTAAATATCTGTATATAATAGATATATTTTTTTCTTTTTTTCTTTTTTTTTTGAATATATAGATGTATATACATAAAAGGGGTATTATAATATTCACAAAAATACTCAAAAATGGTCAAAAATTCAGGGAAAGGATCTTTTTTGGAATTTTCATGGCTTTTTACTGTTTTTATGATTTTTGGGTATTTTTGCAAACATTTTTAGTATTTTAAATTAGCTAAATAATAGCAAACAGTGGACTAGGTACTGGCCGTCACAAAAACAGAGATTAAAAATAGCTAACAGCCTCAAAAATTTTCCACTCTAATTTTTTAATAACAATAATAAAATATAGCATAAGTAGGTTCTGAGTTTATATTTTTCTGATTTTTCTTTGATTTTTTATATTTTTTTGAAGTTTTTGGGTATTTTTGAATTTTTAAGGTTTTCTTTTTGAGATTTTTAGGGATTTTTGGACTGACACTAATATAGGTCAAAATACACTACATGTAATTTTTTTGGAATTTTTCAAGGCATTTTCATATTTTTTTGGGATTTTATAAGTTAGACAGGGAATAAAAGGCAAGTTTTTGATTTTTAATAAATACAAAAATGCAACAAAATGCAAAAATAAAAATACGGCGTTCAAACATGACCAAACAGGAGCTTAAGTCTATTTTTGCAAGATTTTTCGATTAAATATGAAGCATAAAATAAATAGACAAAGCCTTCAAAAATTAAATGGCCTAGCAGGGGTATTTTTGCAAATAAAATAGTTGGCAGGGGCATACATGCAAAAATTACAACAAAAATACACTTTAACTTTTATTTTCAGGACCATTTAATAAATACAAGAACCCGGCAGGGTTTAGATGCAAATTTTCACGCGCCTCACGTGGTTGCTGCACGTGAGGCGCGGAGGGACTAAAATGTAAATATGTAAACATCAGGGGGTCCACTGCAATTTTTACAACTTATTTACAACTGAAACTTTTATTTTTGGGATTAAATACTAAATACAAAAAGTGGGGGGGTGAGATGTGAAATTTACCCCTAAGTAAGGCTTTTCATCCTGCGGCGCTGGAGGCGCCACTTATACACGTGGCAACCATCGGACGACGGACATCGGTTCGGCGATGAAGGGCCAGGATTAGATCCTCCTGGCTGATCTGACGGTGGATGCACATCTTCATCAGACGGTTGGCGTTCAATCTGGGCCGCCCCTCTCGATCCAACGGTGCGGAAGGCACCTGGAAGAACTGGGAAGAAGCTCGCCCCAGGCGAGCTTCGATCGGGTGGCTCGGGCTCCTCCGGGCACCTCCCGCGCATCTGAAGCTCTCTGATCGTAGCTGGGAAGCTTCCGCGTCGTCTGACGGTTCTTTGGTGGCTCCTGGAGGTCCGAGTCGATGGAGCGAGGTCGGAGAAGAAGAGGACCCCCAGGAACCTCTTCCTGGGTCAAAGCAAGCCCAGAAGGGCTCGATTCCTCGTTGTACCTGCACAGGAAGAACCGCGGGCGAGAGAGCTATCTCCTCGACCCGGGGTTATGAAGCTGCGATGCAAGAATGAGGTGGGCGGAGGGGCTCCGGCGAACGGCGGAGGTGGAGCCCTGATTCGCCAAGACCAAGGGTCCTGGGTTGATCTGATGAGTGCGATAGATGGAGAAGGCGACGAGGAACGAGATGGGATTCTCGGGGCGGTCGGACACAGTGGGGTTTACGGCGAAGAAGTCGCCGGAGCGGAGCTCCGGCGAACTTCGATTTTTGATTTTTACGCTAAGGCGATTAACTAACCACTAATCTAACTACTGGAATGAAATGCTAACATAAAAAGCTAACTAACAACGCATGAAAGGGCAGCTCTTATACCTGGGGGCCTCCAGGGAGCAGGGCGGACGCCGGAGCTCCGCCGCGACAAAATCTTCCTCTCTCCGGCCGATTCGAGGCACCAGCTCACTCCCCCTGTCACGAGGAATGTCCTAGGACTAGAATTGAGGCTTGAGATTGGATAAAAAGTGGCCAAATTCGAGGAAGGAAGCGGAGCTTTTTATTTATAAACATTGGCGAGTGGCCTTATTGACCGGCGATTATTGCATGATCTAGAGAGTATTAGGTTGATCTTTGATTTCGGCGGGCACCATGGCAGATTAGGGAACAAATCTTGTGAAGGAAGCGTTGTCGATTGATGGATGGTGTGCCCGGGAAAAAGGCATGAAATCGGGGGAGTAGACTGTTCAGAGACGCCGGGCGAGTGGATGGGACAGTTGATCTGGGAGTCAACGTTGGCCGGCGCCTCATTGGGCCACGTAAGCCGCTACGAGACAAAATAGCAAATCTGAAGGAAGATTGATTTATTTGACGTCCTAAATGATTTTATTATTTTTTTCTTAAAAAATAAAAAATGTGTATTATTTCATCTAGTATTTATTCATGATTTTTATTGAATTTTTCGAGGTGTTTTATTATAGTTTTATTTTAATAATGTGTATATGTATGTATTTACATGTATTTTTGGGTATTTTATTTTTAATTTATTTATTTTCTTTTATTATTTTCTTGGCTTATTTTATAAATTTATAACTTATTTTTGTGAGTATAAATGTATTTTTATTTGATTTTTATGGGTTCATTTATATATTTAAATAAATAGGTGTATATGTATGTAAGTATACTTATAGGTATTTTACCTGTATAGTATATACATTGTATTTATTAGATTAATTTTATGTGTTTTTATTATGGACTTGTATTTTTAATAAGATATATAGAATATATACATTATTACAAAAATATAAGAGAATTGAATAATTAAAGAATGCTTTCCTCTTTTATTTAAGTACATCCTTCTCATAGGTATATTGCCTATATATATTTCATAGACTTATTTTATTTTATTTTGCAAATTCTTTTTGGTTTTATTCTAAGGCTAATATGTATATGAATTATATACATTATTTACAAGATTCTAAAAATATTAATTTATAAAAATAATGAATGGTGAATATAATGAATGTTTTAATCATGTATTTTGTACAAGAAGGGCCCAAAAACCTATCTTCCACAGATGGACTCCAAAAATTATAAAACCAATTTTATAAAATAGTTTATGAAATGCTATATACAATTGAAGGTGAGTTTGGTTGATTTGGAGTTTTTATTTGCAAGATATGGGTCTGTGAAGTTGAGACTTTGGCTTTTTATTTTGTGCATAAAATGTACACTGGGTATTATTTTTACACAAACTCAATTTTGTATTTTTATTTACATTATTATCTACAACTTTTATGAACAAAGTTTCTTTATTTGATGAATAAATAATTATGCATAAAATAGGTGTCAAAAATGCATAAATAGATGAATAAATAAATGAGGTATTTATTGTATATCGGCCCTTATCTCCCCTTACTTTATTCCTTGTCGACCAATTCCATGCTGGCCTTGGTCTCAGGGTTAGGGTCATAAAATATTTGTAATATTTTATTCCTTTTTCTTTTCTTCTCTTTATTCTATAATTTTGGCATAAAAAACCTTATTTAATGTGCAATAAATACAAGAAACAATGAATGCTATTATATACAAATTAATGCTATTTATATGCATTTGCTGGGGTTTTTGAGGCCAAAATGATAGAATAAAGGTGATGAAATAGAGATTCATCACATACTTGCTCTATACACCATTTATGTAGAGTTAAAAATAAATTTTAACTTCACATTTATTTCTTATTGCTTGATCTAGTGTGTGTTAATTATTGATTAAATCCAGATTTTGATTGGTCAACACTTCGATTGTGTTCCCGCCTTGTGAGGAATACAATAGCGATTGACTTTTGGGTTTATCACACCCCAATTAGCGATTAAAAGGTCGATCGTTCACTTAGATGTTTTATGCATGGTTCCACTCAGTGTAGAAAAGAGATTTGGTCGTTTGTGTTTCCTGTAATCGAAGATTTGATAGTAGTCATTTTCTTCATCAGCCCTGTATTTCTTTGAAAAAAATTAATGTGATTCTATTTTTCAAGCTCTTGAACCAATTATTCTTTGCATTCCATGGTTTCAGACCCTCATACACATGTTTTTTTTGTTTCGCACCAAGTTTTAAATTTTTGGATAGCAAGATCGTAAAATTAAAGGGATCCAGGAATTTCTATTTGGTGGGCGACTATTAAATTATTATTGTCCAAATTATTTTCTTATTATTTATCATTTTAGTTGTCAAACTTTGTGATTTCATTGGTTACGTGGTAATTTAAAAGAGAAAGGACTAGATGGCATACATGGAGAAATTATATAACAATGATTAATTTTAACTTGATGAAATCAAAACATGCATTTCGATAATTTTGTTGTGCAAAAAATAAAATTTGCTCTTAAATTCCATTATATCAACCATTTTATTTTATGATAATTTCGCATCTTTACAAACTTAATGAAATCATATTAAAGAAATATGAAAATAGATACAGAAACAAAAGATATTGAGTATACTTGTTTCAGAAATTACTTAAATCGTACACGTCGTGATTTCAAATCCAATTCATCGATGATAGATTCTATTGAGAATTTCCGCAATATCTTTCTCTGGACTCCTTAAAAAATCATCTTCCATTTTTGTTGCAAAGCCTATATTTTATAATCTTCATAATTGAAAATGCTCTTTCAACAATCGCAATTGATATAGGAAGTGTCAGACAAGGCGGATCAATCTACCAACCAAATAATATATCTATGACTTTCTTGTTTCTATTGATTGGAGATATTTTTTGAGAATATGATGTGTAGTGACATCTGATTCGTGATGTATCAATTGTTACTCTAACAATATCAGCTCGTGATATGTGAAATCAACATGATAAAATTCCTTCGCTAACTTGCATATATCCATATTGTTGAATAGCTTGTAGCCATCTCTAGAATCTAAAGCTGCACTTAAGGTAAGAAATTTTGTAGCATCCTTATTGAATCCACTGTTTAGTTTTGATAACTGAGCATCTATGGTAGTGGTAAATATATCTACTCGGAAGTGATGCAGCAATGTAACTGGATGAGCTTGACCACGAGTCCTCGATGGACTTTAAGAACAATAAGAAATTATATTAGGAACATCAATGCTTCAATTTTGACAAAATAACTTAACCTTCTCAAACAATGAACACCAACCATCTCATGCTTTTTGAAGGTGCTCTTTTGTCAATGAAACTAGTTGTATCGCATTCAAAACATCTAAATTCTTTCATTGCAAAACTTGACATAAATCTTCTGTAATCCTCATGATATATTCCATTATATGCATGCTAAGAATAAATTCAAAAGTCGTTAGCCTCATATGCTTCATCTGTTTCTGCACGTTGTAAATAATTATCACCCTCATTTATAATTGTCAAAAGTACTTTACACACCGCATTGTACATTTTAATAAAACTGCATATGGATCTATAATGAAAACTCTATCGAGTTTTACTCGGACGTTGTAGCGTACCAATCTGGTTTAATACAGTGCTTAATTAAATTTCATTAATAGAAAGGAGGTACGCAACATCCTCTGATTGAGTAGCTTGTAACTCATCACAACGTTTAGAAGATGCATGAACAATATTGACAACAATACTCAATTTACTGAAAACTTTATGAATAAGAATCATTTTTTTTTGAAAGTTGTAACAAGAGTCGATTGGAGA
This sequence comes from Ottelia alismoides, assembly GCA_037367405.1. Taxonomy (NCBI): domain Eukaryota; kingdom Viridiplantae; phylum Streptophyta; class Magnoliopsida; order Alismatales; family Hydrocharitaceae; genus Ottelia; species Ottelia alismoides. The sequence continues at coordinate 153,839 of JAZKJV010001139.1, forward strand.
CAATGGGCCATGCAATGAATATAATATGCATATTACTATCTTTCGTAATCAAAGCTTGCAATCCATTCCATTCACCACGCTTGTTACTTGCTCCATCATAACCATGTCCTCTTATTCTTCTATAATCAAGATTATTTTGCAAGAGAGCTTCAAATAGTATATCTTTTAATGTTGTAGCTCTTGTATCATGTATGCGAATTAGATCAAAAAAACTTTCACGCAAGATACGATTTTTATTTACAAATCTAAGAATAATTATAATTTGTTCTCTTTCTGATTCATCTCTTGCTTCAATTATTACGCAGAATGTTGCATCCCCAATCTCTTCCACAGTAGCATTTCTAACCTTGGCTATAATATCAAGAATTTCTTTTTATACATCAGGAGCCGTGTATTTAACATTTTTTGGTGCATTGTCCAGGACAACCTTATCCACCTCTTCACTATAAGATGCAACTAATTTGATTAATTGAATACAATTCCCACGATTACTTGAACCGTGTTTTTCATCGTTGCCTCTAAATGCACATGTTTGAAATGTTAACCATCAAACAATGTCAATTGTAGTCTTTATTCGCTATCGAATTTCTCGTATCAGCATGTCATCTTGTTTCTGAAATACATTTTCAATGTGTTGTGACTTATTCACTAAATTCATCAAACGTTCTTTAGCCATATTATGAGCTGACCCCTTTCCTCTCACATGACAGATAAATGAACAATTTTTTCCATCACTAACATTCTTCCAGTTATGAAATCCATCGTAACAAAGGTATTTGTACCATGCTTGGAATTGGCTTTACCACAGAAAATATAACAAAAGAAATAAAACCCCACATCTTTTGAATGGGAGTATTCTAACCATGAATGATTTTTAAACCATGACGCTTGAAATCAACGATGTTGTTTTCCACTGCAATTATATGGGTAAATTTCGATAATAAATTGAGACGGTCCTAAATTATTATAAGTACATATGACATCTTCTCTCACTTCTATGGGATAGTCTCAAATCATTTGACGCAATCCAGTATCTCTTTCTACTGATGTACCATCAACATTTGAAAAGCTAACCGTGGAACTTTATGTTGGATATTCATAATATCGAGATTCACTAGATCTGTAAAATTTCTTCTGATATACCTTCATTCACCTTCTTAGAAAAAATACGTTGTGATGGTTCATTTTGATATTTTAATCTGAAAGTATGAAAATAAAATATGATAAACAAGAGAAATTTTGAAATACAAGTCTTTTAAGACTAAGTTGTATAAGAAGGTATCAACAAGATTCTAGGAACAAAGTTGTACGTAATTTTTTTATAAATTAATAAAATGTATACATTAGATTAACTTAATAATCATGACGTTGAAATTGATTTCCGAAATTTGAAGTTAAATTTCTATCAGTGGTCGCGATCTTAATATAGTGATGATAGTTGCCACACAGGCTTTGTCGAGTTGGCCTTACCCAATTCCCCGTTCCAGAATTCAACAATTGTTGAAACATACATAGACTCCCCACAATAGTCTAAAGCCATTTATTTTGATTTAAAACATAGTTGTATACACCTACAACATCGATGATAGAGATCTCAATATGGTTTATTCATGAGTTGCCTTTTCGAATGTTTTGGATACACCTACACAATATGACCTTCACTAATTGAGGGAGGACGGTGATACAAGAGAAGATATGGTGCTCGGGCTTGGGGCTTCCGTCAGTGTGCCGTTCAATATTTGTAGGCCCATGCATACGACCCGTACGCCCCAAAAAACCCTAACCGCCTATCCCCTTTTCTCGCTAACAACTTCTTGTTAGTGGGGGCGTTTTTCAAGTCCGATGATCACTCGGTCATCTAAAAATAGCTAACATCTCCCACTTGACCGAAATGGTCACAACACTCCCACTATTCGTGAAGTGCTTATTTTGTAGAGATGTTTATTCCCAAGGCATCAATTTACTTGAATGCCTTCTAGTTGACTCATATGTTCCTGAGTCCTATTAAACCAATATGTTTAATGTAAGTTCCTGTTGGAATTCTTTTTGTGAAAGAATCAGCTAACATATCACTCGTGGGAATATATGTTACTTTAATCTCTTGTTTGGTTGCTATGTCCCGAATATAATTATATTAGATTTCAATGTGTTTTCCTCTTGAACTATTTGCCTTACTGTTAATCAAGCTTATAGCGGCTTGATTATCACAATATATTTCAATTGGCCCTTTGACCAATTGGGGCCCAGATTTTCAAGAAAACGTCTAATCCGAACAACATGAGTAGCCATGCTACATGCAATATATTCAGCTTCTTGTGTATGTCTTGATACACAACTTTGTTTCTTGCTTCCCCAAGAAACAACTGCACCGCCAAACATGAAAAGGTAACCTGATGTAGATTTCCTATCATCAATATCTCCTCCGAAATATGCATCGGAGTATCCTACAATTTCAAGCGATTCAGCTTGATAAATCAACTTCAATTGTACAATACCTTTCATATATCGAAGAATCCTCTTAATGGCTTCCCAATGAGCCTGCCCGGGATTACTTTGATATCTACTCACTAGGCTTACATGATAAGCCAAATCAGGTCTCATACATAACATTGCATACATTAAACTACCAACCTCTTGTGCATATGGAACATCAAGTGGTTTTTGTCCTTTCCTGGACATTGACTTTTACTAAGTTTTTTTTCTGTCACAAGTGGTGTAGGGGCCGGAGTACTGTTCTGTATTACAAACCTCTTTAATACCGTATGCAAATACTTCTCTTGATCTAATCTCAATGTTCTTGAGCTCCTGTCTCTACTGATTTGGATTCCAAGAACATAAGATGCATCTCCCATGTCCTTCATCTCAAATTCAGAACTTAATTTATTCTTTATATCATTCAACATCTCTATGTCATTTCCTGCAAGCAAGATGCCATCTACATACAATGACAAAATCATAAGCTTGCTCGCATTATGCATGACATATACACAGTTATCCAATTTATTAGCCACAAAATCCAATTAAATAATTGTATCGTGGAATTTGAGATACCAATGTCGGGAGGATTGTTTCAATCCATATATAGACTTTTTCAATTTATAAACCATATTCTCCTTACCATTTACCTGAAAACCATCAGGTTGTCGCATGTATATGTCCTCTCTTAAGTCTCCATTGAGAAAAGCAGTCTTGAAATCTATTTGAAATAATTCCAAATCCATATACGTGACCAATGCCAAAATCATCCTTATCGATGCAAATTTGGCAACAGGAGAATATGTTTCCTAGAATTCAATTCCAGCTTTCTGAGTATAACCTTTAGCGACTAGCCTTGCTTTGTATTTCTCAATTGTACCGTTGGCCCGGTACTTTTTCTTAAAGACCCATTTACATCCTACAGACTTCCTGGCTACCGATAAGTCACATAATTCCCAAACATCATTTTTGCCTATCGAGTCAAGTTCATCCTTCATAGCAACCGTCCATGATTCTGACTCGGATGAAGCCATCACTTCATCAAAAAACACTGGATCGGTACAATCCACAATGTCCTCATCAATAGCAAAACATGAAACCTCGCAAGAATACAGATGATAGTCACCCATCCATGCAGGTTGCGTTCTGGGTCTTTTGTTTCCATCTAAACCAATGGGTTGACTAGGCACACCCACAACCTCCAAAGGAATATCGATATTCACATGTTCATCCTCTACATCAGGAAGAAATTCCCTTCCTAATAGGTATGTTTCTGAGTCAGAATCATTATCATGCAAATCAACTAGAGGTTCCAAATCCTCAGACTCTGCTTCCTTATCCTCTTTATTCTCGAAAAAGGTAGCATCATGACTCTTAATTAGACCTCTTTCTTGATGTAGAAACATATATCCTTTGGATTTCTCTGAATAACCAATAAAAATGCACTTCATTGTCTTAAAATCAAGATTATCTCTAAGCTGATATGGGACTAAGACATGTTCTTAACATCCCTATCTACGGAGAAGATCTAATTGTGGCTTTCTTCAATTCCATATCTCATATGGTATGGATTCAACGGATTTCGTGGGAATTCTATTTTGTGTATAATTTGCAGTCAATACTGCTCCACTCCATAAATTCTTCGGGAGTCTCGATTGTGAGAGCATGCACCTGACTGCATTCATCAATGTTAGATTTTTCCTCTCCGCCACTCCATTTAGTTGTGGCACATATGGCATTGTTGTATGTCGAACAATACCTGCATGAATGCAGAAGTCATTAAACTCTCTCGAGTTAAATTCCCCACCTCTATCCGTCCTAAGTACATTGATCGATCTACCCACTTTAGTTTCTACCTCAGCCTTATATCTCTTAAAGCATTCAAAAGCTTCAGCTTTTCTTTCCAAGAGATATACAAAGGTAAATCTCGAATAGTCATCAATAAAGATAATAAAATATTTCTTATTTCCATATGTTTTTGCACTTAGAGGACCACAAATATCTGAATGAATCAATTCTAGCAATTCCTTTGACCTTTGACCACTAGAAAATGATTTTCTAGTCATTTTTCCGGTCAAACAATGCTCACATAGCAATGTTCTTTCTTGCTCCTGTTATGTTAGGCAATATATCAAACTTTATTATTTGATTAATCTTATAATTTCCTGGGTGCCCTAATCTCATATGCCATAAATCAAAATCAGACAATAAACACAAGGAATAATTCAAATCACCCTTTATTGATTCAGCAAAAATAGAGATACAAAATAAGTCATGTTCAGGCAGAAATTTGCCGACTACAAAGACTTTTCTATCTCTACCTATAAAGATACGATTATTATATAACCTAACTTCTAAATTATTCTTCAGGAGAGCTGCCACTGAAATCAGATTCCTTCGGATCTCTGGAGCATAGAATACATCTTGGAGGGTCATCACACCCTCTCCAAGATCCAACCTATAAGTTCTAACGCCTTCCACATCTAGGTAGGTGTTATTGCCAATGTAGATCCTCTGCTCGCCCTTTTTGAGCTCTTTGAATTCCACGAGTCCCTCCTTGGTCTTTGCAATATGTAGGGTGGCACCAGAGTCCACCCATCAGCCTTCACAGTCGGTTGTGGCAGAGTTACACTCAACCACACCAATAAATTCATGCTTCTTGTCCTTATTTTCCGAGACCTTAGCTTGCCCCGATTTCACCCCTTTAGTGGGGTGGTTGGCTTTGAAATGGCCAAATTTTCCGTAAGAATAGCACGATCCTCGTGGTCCTTTTTCATGTTGTTGCTGGTTGCCCTTGAATTTGGCTTTTGTGGGACCTATATATTTCTTGTGATGAACAACATGTGCCTCTTCCTGTTCAACTTCGAAGACATCAGTATTCTTCCGTCTAGCAGTTAAGTCCTGCTCAATCGCAAGTTGAGCGGGCAAATTGGTCACACTTTTTATGGCTCCATTTAGCCTCGAGGTGGTTGAAGCCATATCAAATGAAGATGGCAGACTATTCAATATAGTTGCCATATGCAAATTCTCAGGAATAGTAGTTCCTGCCGTTTGCAGATCTTTTGCCATCACTATCATCCGATTGACGTGTTCAATAATACTATCGGATTCCTTCATTTTGCACGTGTTATATTTGTGCAATAGGAGCTGTACGTTTATCTCCGTTTGGAGTCATACTTCCCCTTTATCGTTCTCCATAACTTGTATGTGGATTCACGGGCTTCAAAAATTCTAATCAAATCATCATCCATATGTATGAGGATGAAACTGCGAGCTTTCTTATCTGTTTTCTACCACTGCTCAAACAAATTCTTGTGGGTTGCTTTCTCAGCATCAATGACTTCTTTGGAGAGTTCAGGAGGAGGGGTGTCTATAATGCTATCTAGATTGTCATGCATCAGACCATACAAAAATTTCTGACTCCACATGTCATAACACTATTAAGCTTTTCTAGCTTAGCTAATTCGGAAGCAATCAGTTTGGTTGCCATCGGTATTTTTTTTACTAAAAACAATATAGAAAGATGTAATTTTATCAAGTTTTTTTAAAAAACTATTACTGAGCAACAACAACAAAACTCCAATACTTAACAAGAGTAAAAAAATTATGCAATCAACGATGTTTTTTTTTTAAATTGTGAAAACATGGAGCAAGAGGTCACAGGTTGCAAACAAGAAACGTCATTCTTAAAAAAAACTAAAGAATCAATAAAAAGGACAACCATATAATAGAATTACACTACATGACAAGAAAAAATGATGTATAAAAAAAACTCACACTCGTTGGGAAAAAAGGACGATATAGTCAAAAAAAAAAGCAAAAGCTAGTAAATGATATGAGACAAGGTAAGTTTCTTTACAGCTGTGTCCAACCAACAATATTAAAAAAATGGGGATGAACTAGGCACAAGTAGGAAAACAACAAAAACTTGTAGCTGTATAAACCAGATGTCCCACGTCAAGCAAAAAAAACTATAGGTGTCAGAGGTGTGGTAAAAGAAACTTCATCAGAAATAAATACCTTCACCGCTCGGGAGAACGCGAGGCCACGAATAGCAGAGAAGGCTGGTAGCAGAGATGATCGCTCGGGGAGAACGTGAGGTCGCGAATCAGTTTCCACCGTCGGGCTAGTGGAGTTGATCGTCGTGACCAAAGAGGTTGACGTTGCCGATGGGTCGAACAAGCAACTCAAGAATAACGGGCTCTGATATCAGTGAGGGAAGACGGTGATAACAAGAGAAGGTATGATGCTCGGGCTTGGGGTTTCCGTCAGTGTGCCGTTCAATATTTGTAGGCCTATGCGCACGACCCGTACGCCTCAAAAAACCCTAACAGCATATCCCCTTTTCTCGCTATCAACTTCTTGTTAGTGCGGGGCGTTTTTAAATTCCAACGACCACTCGATCATCTAAAAATAGCTAACACCAATGGAGCTTGAATATGCCTTGTCATCATGGCATCTTCCTATCAAATACCCGTATTGTTCAATAGTCAAAATTTGTGTCTATAAATACGCCAACCACGACATACAATAGTTTACTATTTTAATTTGATGAACTGACATCATGCTCTTCATACATTTCATTCATTCATATGATGTATATTAAATGAATAACAATATGCATAAAATGCCAAATTAATAAGAATAGAGGAATTAGGATTGTGGATAGCGAAAAAATATAGTATTCTATTCGAATTTCACTAATCTCTGCAACTTGATAAAAAATGAAGTTTGCATTGGATAAATTTACATATCAATGATTTTAAATACGTAAAGCCCATAAAATAATTTTCTATAATGAAGATTTGAACATTATACGCATTCTTTCGGAAGAATAATGACAGATTGTCAATTTGAAGCGTGCCACAACTTGCAAGGTCAGGTAAGACCGCATGCACAACACGAGAACCCGATAACAAGCATGCCGAAGGAAGGCGAGGCCTTGTGCGATGGTGTAGGAGATCAGATTTTCGGATTCCAGAAGGACAATAATACTATAAGTCGTGATACCGACATGGTAGGAGGCTTAGTGGAGAATCTGGCATAATACTATAATATCTCATGTTACAAGGGTACGAGCGTCGGAATGTGACCGTGAATCTAGGGCTGTTAGGAAAGCTCGAACTTGATGAGCTTAACTCGAGCTCGGCTCGTTAAGGGTCCACGAGCTGGACTCGATACTTTAACGAGCCCAAGCCCGAGTTGGGTTTTATGGCTCGTTAGCTTGTCGAGTCGAGTACGAGTTGGACGTAGATCAACTTGGAAACTCGACTCGATAACTCGTTTCCCCTCTTAATAAAAAGTTGAAAACATCTATATCGAATCTTCCACATTGAGTTTGATATAAAATAGGGGTTAACATTTTGCTTCTCCAAAAAGCTACAGAAAAGAGTATAAAAAATCAATGTTACAAGAGACATTTGCATAATTTAATGTATAAAATGGAATAATGACAAGGTTAATGAACCTGCTCATTTTAAGGCTCGTGAGCCAGCTTAGAAACTCATGACTCGATAAAAGGCTCGTGGGCCAGCTCATTTTGAGGCTCGTGAGCCAGCTCAGAAACTCGTGGCTCGGTAAGAGGCTCGTGAGTCAGCTCGAACGCGACGAGTTCGAGTTCGAGTTGGTGATCCAGGGCTCGACTCTTATCGAGCCCGAGTTCGAGCCTTAGGTTTCTTATCGAGTTCGAGTCCGAGTTGAGGCCAACTCGGCTTGTTGAACTCGATAGACACCGCTACGTGAATCTACGATGATTAGCACAATATCAATGAGTTGAAAATGTGATAGAAATTTGAGACTTAGTAGTGGAGAATCCGTAGAAGAGTGAATAAGAACTTCGTTTATGAGTATATTAATATAGACACAATGGATACTGAATGGTCAACTTGGGTAAAACGAAACGTCTCTCCCATGCAACATCTCCCATGCATATTCAAATAAGATGACAACGACCATCTCATCTTGATTGTGCACGCCAACCCATCCGTCACTTCACATTATGGGCATAATTTATTATTCGGGGGGAAAATCCCTCCAAAAGGGGTAACCCAACACGAGCATGCCTTGAGGGTCTGTTTGGTTATTGGGATGGGGTGGGTTGAAGTAACCTCCTGTGAATATTAGTTGTTTGGATGGTTATGAGGGTTGGAATAAGGAATGTGATGTGATGTCACATTGATATATGATGGAATTCCAACCCAGAAATGAAGGGGGTAAATCGGGTTCCCCGACCGTAAGTGTCTTTGGAAAGACCCATAAAGGGACGACTATATAAACTCACAATATCATGTCTTTTTTTTGGCATCATATATATAATCCAATCTATGATGGATTCAATTAATAATAATGGTTAGATATCAAACATAAATCCAGTGATAATGGGAATATCTAATATTTGATCAATCATATGCATTTAAAAAAAATGCAAAAGCTAAGGTAATCAACATAATTCAAAATAAATCTTATATCACATAAGTAACATAAAAATTAGATCAAATAGAAATTATGTTACATATTCTCTTCTATTTCAAGATTTAGAAATAATTGTAAACCAATGATATTATCAAATTCCCATAAAAATCAAATTTTAAATCAACCCAATAATAACCCCGCAATACAAACATCAAAATATACAAAAAGAATCACCGCTTGCTTACACTATCAAAAATTATTTATCCCACTGCAAAGTTTAACCTTACATCTAAACACACCCTAAACGCATTGCTCAATTGCCATGATCAATTTGCAATAGCTTGATGTAGAATCGCGCATCTAATATTTGCGGATTCTGTCATGCACAATCATCAAAATCAATTCTATTGGGCTCGTCGAGGCCGTCCCTGGCCCATCTCTAAACTGGCTACATATAGTTAGTTTTTATTATTTTTATTTCAAATACTAGGGATGAAAACGAATCAGATACGGATCAGATATGCTTATTTCTATATCTATATTCGCTTCATCTCCATCGAATACGAATACAGATACGGATATGATTCGGATATGCATTAAGGAAATCGTATCTTAAAAAGACGGATAGGGATACGAATCAGATATTTATCGAATCCGAATACATATTAAATAAAGAGCTAATCCAAATATGAACCAATGAAAGAGTGAATGCAAATATGGACCCAATGAACATGGAATCCAGATACGAGTCTATTAGTGATCACACAAGAATACGAACTGATATTTTAATCAAAGTTTACAATGATTTTAAAAATTGATAATGAAATATAAATAAGTTGCATCGTGACAAAAGGGATCGTCGAGGTGACATGCGTTCTTAAACAGAAGCAAAAGGGGGATATAGTTTCGTAACTTTTGTTCGTGCCCATCCTCAAATAAATGGAAGTTTATTAATATCATTGATATATTGTGTTGTATAATATATAATACTAATATAATAACATGGAGTTGTGTCTTATATTATATTAACTAATATATAAAATAATATTAAATGTTTTGATCTGATATCCGGATCTGGATATTCAAGCCATTACCATATTTGCGTGCGTATTCGAAAAATTTTGCAATCCATATCCATATCCGATCCGTATTCGATTAATATTTGGATACAAATATATGTATCTGGTAATTTTTTCGAATATTGTAAGCGGATATTCGGATATATCTGTATCCATTTTCATCGCTGTCAAATACCAATACAATGTCTACAGAGGTCCATTAATTGTTTACATTTGCATGTGTCTTTTGACTCTTCATATTTCTAAATGCCTAAAAAGCCTTTGAGTTCCCCGATGTCACATTAATATCTTAAAAGTTAAGACCCCACATTGAACTTAAATGTGTCCTTTGGAGACAAATATGACCTCCTCCTCTTGTGATTTGCGATTTTCGCTACTTCTGTAATTTCTCCCGCTTTCAATTTATGACTAATTGTTATTGTTGGGCACCCGCAAATCACGCCTCAGCTAATGGTATTTTTTTTAATATTTGTGCATTGTAATTTTTTTCCCTTAGGTCCACAAATTACGGTTATTTTTTTGGATTCGCACATCTACTCACCATATTTGTGTAATTGTAAATCATATCTTATCTTTTCTCTAAGAAATTACAAAACTGAAAGTTATTACACATTGTAAGAGATTAGGAATGTGGCGTTAACCACTTGAATTGTTGCTATTTTTTACAAAAAAATCACCTCTCATTACTCAATCACATGACATACGTCTCCCTTTTCAAAGTTTTTATTGTTTCAGTTTTATATTTGTGGTAAGAATATTTTATTGTTGGATTATGAATAACCATCAAATAATATTTTTAGGTAACTTATTTTGTTTTTCGTAAGACTAAATCTTTATTATTTAATTTAGGTTTCAAGATTAATGCCAATTGTGATTGAGAAGTTATTTTATTAACATATATATATGTTTGGATCTTGGACTGTTAGTAGAAATTATCAGCTTGGTCTGATTACCATTATCAAAATGACTTGATTATTTTTTCCATGACTATTATTTTATCGTCTGTTTAAATCATATATTATTTTTATTGTAATTAATTATTTAGTGCTTCTTGCTTGAATTTTATTATTCTCTGAGCATATTTTTTCGGCCCATATGATATGGAAAATAGACATTAAGAGATGAAACTCCTAATTTTTAAATATTTTTGTTATTGTACTCAATAGATATATATGCTTCTGTGCTTGAACGTTATCAAAAATCCTAACTTAAAAAAACAATGCCGTACATTATTTTGCTAGTCATTGCCCATAACTTTTGTTTGTATTTACATTCCTTGTATTGCATTATATCCATAGATGTCTATTTCGATTGTAGAAATTATTTTTTATAATTTTAATTCATTAATTATTGTTTGGTGCTCGTTGATCATAAACATACATAATTTTGTAACATTTAAAGAACTTTATTTATAAGAAATTTACAAATTAAAAAATTAAATTAAATTTTATAGAGGCCCTTTTCTTCTCTTTTGCCTAGGACCCATGGAATGTTAGGGACGGTACCGGGGCTCGTTAATATGGACGATAATATATACATGAAGTTTATCTCATTTTTGTTCCATTGGAAGGATAGAATGTGAAGAAATAAGGTGCTATCCAGACCAATTTGGCTGCTTGTTTACTCTTTGCTAGCTAACTATAATGTACCTCTCGTTTGATTCTGGATCACCCTCGGATCTACCGTGCATTATGTAGCTGGATTTAGTTTTGTGGGTCATACATTTTTTTGTTATAATACTCCGAATCAAGAATCGACTAGATTATCTATATTTTGGGGAATTCCTGTGATTCGCAGTAAGGAGAGCGAGGTCAGGAAGGGAGAGAAGCGATGCAAGAGAAAGGCCAGCCACTCCACACAGAAAAGTTGAGACCGGAAAAACAAGCCGACGGAACCATTAACAAGTAATCCAAATGTAGGGGGCTTTGTCACTTTCTAAGAAAACTGTGACCATCAAGAACATATTAAAAACATAAATATTACGAATATAACACGTAAACAATATGATATCACATCACATTAGTTTATACCATTATAACTGTCACGTCCCGGACATCGAAACATGAGGCAAATTGCGGAAGCATCCCAAAACAATGAAATTTTTTTTTCGAGTCCAGGAGCGAGACAAAATTCAATAATCATAAATAACTTTCAGAGTGCCATACATAATGGAAGAATAAAGGAAATTAACCAATAAATAAAAGACTCAACGGGTCTGAACAATACAATAAAGTTAAATAAGTCTATCCGTACAATGACTCAAGAGGATAGAAAATATCAAAGACTCTTCAATCCAGCCAACGGCGAACCTCGTGCTTCCTTCTAAGCTGCAAGGTTGTAATTCAATATTAGTCAAACGAATTTGACTAAGTATGCACCAATAATTTATGAGACATACCATCATAACTATATACAATGAGCATAAGAAATTACGATGACAATTCCGTATAATAAGGACTATAACTCAATAAACAATAACTATAAAAGACTTTTTCATGTATGCCCCTCATTATGGGATAGCAACGACCATTCAATCAATTTCCTTGAATATCACAAATTTTGTGACCATAATGTCAAAATCCATATCAAATATATATCAATCCCATCTGCCGACACCGGGCAGCCCGAGCTTGGATAGAAGCCACCCCGTTCCCTTAAAACAAAATTTTTAAAACTAAAACAAATATCAATACGAGGCCTCCTATCCAAACCCCAATACAATGGACATCAGTACTGAGTCAGCCGCCGTAGCGGTAAATTGTTCGGAAGTAGTGTAGGATTACCCGCCTACAACGGTCAATTGGCGGATTTAACCGTCCGCGCGGCACCCGGCCAGGTCAAAGCCTCTAATGGGCCAACAATGAACAATGTCTACTTCCTCACAATGATGGTGCCAAAAACAATAATTAATTTTCAATAAAAATATTTGAACACTTAAAATTGCAAATTAAACTATGTATCAAAAGACAATAATGTAACAATCTCTTTATCATCTAATAATGAATCCATAGACAAGCATTATGACAACATATCAAATTAGCATCTGACTATCTAGAGTTCTACTAAGGAAATATAATAAAAGAATTTTAAGAGATTAAATAAGAGCAACAATCAATAATTGGTAAAATCTAATGTGGGGTATAAACAACAATGGTACGTGACATAAGTTAATGTACATACCTTGACAAGAAACCAATATAGATTGATCCGTACGACTTTCCGTCCCCGAAATCAGAGGTCGCCTAAACACAAGAAATATATCTTAACCCAAGCACAAGCCATAAAACATCTTATCTACCCCCGGTTCCCGATTGTTGTGTTATTATTATTTTTTACCGATCATATTTGATTAGTAAATTAATTATAAGACTCTCATGATGGTTGGACCAATTCACGCACCCAATCACGTTTGGTTTAAACAAAAATTCTCTCCATAATGTTAGTAATAGAGGGTTGGTTCCATGTTAGATGAACCTACACATTAAATATTGTTAAATACCGCAGGGATTAACGGGTGTAAGGATTATCGGGTGTACAATAAAACTTGTGTACATTTTTTTGATAGGTTTAGATAGCTTCTTTTTTTTTAAAAAAAAAACTCATGGTTCTTGATATGGCTCCATACAACAACTCGATTTTGTGCAATCAAGATCAAATGGGACAATTCTGATTTCCGTGAAGTTATATCTTAAATAGGAGATAAATCCAAAGTAGAGATCACCAAACGTTATTCTTTGAATCGTATGATTTGTACAATTTTATAAATCAATACAATATTCTACCAATTCGATCATAATGTAGATTTTTTTTAAAAAAAATAGAGAAGATAGGCATCATGATTCTATCCTTAATGTACAACCCTTGTAAAACCATGTCTAACAAAAGAAAATTACCGATTTGACGACGCTCTTCTTCTACCTCGTGGCAGTTTCTGATATAATCCTTGCACGACATAGCCCACAAAATCAATGCGGTGGGATCAAAAGTGACGAGAACACAGATGGAGATGGTGAAATTTGACTGGAAATCCCGGAAGGGAAAAGACGCATATACTGGGATAAATAAAAGGCTCGCAAGTTGTGCCTCTATTAATAGCATTAGGGTGTGCGATAATGCACGAAAAGATGTGATGATTGGAAACAATTTCTGTTGTTTCTGACTTTGTTGCACAATGCTCGTGCCTGCCGTCTCAACGGCTTTACTATAATTATTATATATATAGTCTGGTTTGTTATATTCGATCTTTGTATGGGTAAATTTCATAAAAAAAAATCTTTTTAACGGCCATGCACTTGTGCCATTTTACTTTATTATTTTATATTTTTTTGTTCTTATGTTTACGTAATACCCCCTAGTTAATAATTTATATATATATTATCTTTATTTTCAAAACACCTCTAAAAAATCTTAGACGTTACAACTCTACCCCCCTTAAAAGAAATTTCGTCCTCGAAATTAAAAAAACATACCTAAAAGTTCGGGATATTTCTCTCGAACTTCATCTTCAAGTTCCCATGTGGCCTCCCTATCTGAATGATTATGCCAGGCAACCTTTACCATCTTAATAGTCTTCCTTCGCAATTGGTGCTCTTGTCGATCAACAATGTGTGAAGGGCGCTCTTCATATGATAAATTGTTATGAACTTCAATTGGCTCATAGTGAATCTGATGAGACGGATCATGAATATATTTCCGCAACATGGAGACATGGAAGACATTATGAATATGCGAATACTGAGGTGGTAATGCAATACGACATGCTACTTCGCCCACTCTGTCCAACACCTCAAAAGGATCAATGAATCTTGGACTAAGTTTTCCCTTTCGTCCAAATCTCAATACACCACGGGTCGGAGAAATCTTGAGAAAAACATGATCGCCAACTGCAAATACTAGTTCTCTGCGACGGTTATCTACATAGCTCTTTTGTCTACTTTGAGCAATTAAGAGCCTCTTCTTAATCAGATCGATCTTATCAGCACACTTTTGCACAAGTTCCGGTCTGAGCAATCTTCTTTCACCAACCTCGCTCCAACAAAGAGGAGATCTGCATGGTCTTCCATAGAGAGCTTCATATGGAGCCATTCCAATACTAGCCTGATAACTGTTGTTATAAGCAAACTCAATGAGCGGAAGATTCTCATCCCAACTTTGAGCATAATCCAAGGAACATGCTCTAAGCATATCCTCGAGAACTTGAATAGTTCTTTCGGATTGACCGTCTGTCTGAGGATGGAATGCAGTACTAAACTTCAGCTTTGTCCCGAAAGCCTCCTGAAGTTTTTTCCAAAATCTTCCTGTGAATCTTGGATCCCGATCAGAGACAATAAGACAGGTATACCATGGAGCTTCACGATATTATTCATGTATAAATTTGCTAAGCTCGCAATAGACTCTTTTTTCTTCATTGGCAAGAAATGGGCAGACTTCGTCAATCTGTCCACGATCACTCATATGGCATCATAATTGGTTGCATCGGTCTTCGGAAGACCCATCACAAAGTCCATAGTGATGTGTTCCCATTTCCATTCCGGAACCTCTAACTGCTCCAAAAGTCCAGCTGGTCTTTGATGCTCAGCCTTAATTTGCTGACACACCAAACAACGAGAAATGAATTCTGCAATTTCCTTCTTCATGTTTTTCCACCAAAAATTCCGCTGGAGATCCTTATACATCTTTGTGCTTCATGGATGCACAAAAAAATAAGAACGATGAGCTTCATCCAGAATCTCTTGCTTCAACTCTGCCTGAGAATGAATCCATAAGCGATTCCTGAATCTGATGCCACCATCTGGAGCAATGAAGAATTCTGAACTCTCTCCTTGACTCTTCTCAGCTAAAATATGGTACTCAGGATCTTCTTTCTGAGCTCTCAATATTTTCTCTACTATCACCGAATGAATCTGGATGCTAGATAAGATAATCTTGTCACCTTCCTTAAAAGGATTCCAAGAAACAAAGTCATCAATCAACTTCCACTTTTTGATCATCAAGCTAGCCGACAAGGCATAGCCCTTTCGGCTCAAAGCATCTGCTACAGCATTCGCTTTATCTGGATGGTAAGCAATAGAGAAATCATAGTCTTTAAGAAATTCCATCCATCTTCGCTGGCGCATATTCAAATCTTTTTGAGAAAAGATATATTTGAGGCTTTTATGATCAGAGAAGACCTCAAATTTCTCACCATAAAGGTAGTGACGCCAGATCTTTAATGCAAACATCACAGCAGCAAGCTCTAGATCATGCGTAGGATAATTCCTTTCATGAATCTTTAGCTGCCTTGAAGCATAAGCTACCACTTTCTCATTCTGCATCAACACACAACCCAAGCCATTCAGGGATGCATCCGTGTAGATGACAAAACCTCCATTACCTGATGGTAATGTCAAGACAGGAGCGGTAGTTAACCTCCTCTTCAATTATTGGAAGCTACGCTCACATGCAGAAGACCATTCAAACTTGGTTCCTTTTCTAGTCAACTCGGTTAGAGGAAGTGAAATCTTCGAGAAATCACGAATGAATCTACGATAGTATCCTGTTAAACCAAGAAAGCTTCTAATTTCTGTCACGCTCTGCGGTTGTTTCCATTCTAAGACTGCCTCAACCTTGGCTGGATCTACAGAAATCCCATCCTTGGAAATAATGTGCCCAAGGAACATGACCTTTTCCAACCAGAATTCACATTTGGAGAATTTAGCATAAAGTTGATTCTGCCTCAGAGTCTCCAATACGATTCTCAAGTGCTCCTCATGTTGCTCAACACTCTAAGAATAAACAAGAATATCATCCACAAAAACAATGACAAAGTGATCTAAGAATGGTCGAAAGACCCGATTCATAAGATCCATAAAAGCGGCAAGAGCATTAGTCAATCTGAACGGCATCACACAAAATTCATAATGCCCATAGCGTGTTCGGAAAGCGGTCTTCGAGATATCTTCCTCTCGAATCCTCAATTGATGATAGCCGGATCGCAAATCAATCTTCGAGAAAACCTTTGCTGATTGGAGCTGATCAAATAGATCATCTATCCGTGGTAACGGATATTTATTCTTCACAGCCACCTGATTCAGCATTCAATAATCAATGCATAAACTGAGAGATCCATCTTTTTTTCTAACAAATAAAACAGGTGCACCCCATGGTGATACACTGGGCCTGATAAATCCCAAGTCAAGCAACTCTTCAAGTTGCTTCTTTAATTCCACTAGCTCGGCAGGAGCCATGCGATATGATGCCTTGGATATTGGTGAAGTTCCAGGAACGAGCTCAATAGTGAAATCAATCTCCCGTTGAGGTGGGGGTCCAGGCAATTTTTCTGGAAAAACATCAGGATACTCCCGAACAACGTCGAGATCAGATAAAGATACGGTTGATGGCTCAACCCTAATAATACTGGCAAGATAGGCTTCTCGCCCTTTCAAGATCATGCGATGTGCCTTCATGGCAGAAATTATGCAACGCTCAGAGACGGCACCATGTCCTTTAATAACAATCCCAGGGAACTGATGGCTTGCAACGATCACTCTCTTCTTGCAACAATCAATGATACACTGATATCGGGAAAGCCAGTCCATCCCAAGGATGATGTCAAAGTCTGTCATTTTCATGACAATGAGGTCACTTGGAAACTCGTGACCTTCACATATTAATGGAGCATCCTGAATAAACTCCACTGCTTTTACATTTCCCCTAGTATGTGTGACAACCATCAAATCAATATCTAAAAGTTTTGGTTTGGCATCCATGCTTTTTACTAGTGCATCAGAAATAAAGATGTGTAGCTCCAGTATCAAAAAGAATCTTCGCATGCAAATTAGTAATAAGAAGAGTACCTTCGATGACCTTGTCTTCCTTAGCAGCATTATCCCCAGTGGTAAGAGCATAAACTCGAGCCAGAACCTTTGTCCTTTGATCTTGTCCTTGAGCAACGGGCTGCTTCCTAGGCTTCGGACAATCACGAACAATGTGTCCTTTCTCTCCACAGTTCAGACACTGGCCATTCTTGAGATAGCATTCTCCAGGATGGAAACGATGACAGAAAGAGCATTCAGGAATTCTGTTGTTTTGCCCCGGCTTGGAGGCTTGCTTCTGCTTCTGAGAAATTTTGAAATTTTTGTTCCTCCCGAATCGATTATTCCGATCATTGCGCGGCTTCTCCTCATTTCTTCGCAAGAAATCACGCTCCATAGTTGTGGCACTGGCTAGAGCATCCTCCATAGTCTTCGGCATGCTGGAAAGAACCTTCGATCTTAAAGCAGGATGAAGTCCCTCAATGAACTTCTGGGTCATCCGATACTCATCTGGACATAAGTGTGGAGCATACTTCAGTAAGCGATGAAATTTGTTGTTATATTCAGCAACATTCAGATCTCCCTGCTTCAGATTAATAAACTCCTGCTCCTTGATCAACTGCAAGTGTATCAGAATATAGTGCTCGCGGAAGAGTTTAACAAACTCATCCCACAGAATAATCTCTCTTTTTTCAAACTTCCGCAACTGGCAACTGGTCCACCAGTCCTTAGCAGGACCCTTCAGTTGATGAGTAGCAAAGGAGACCTTGCTATGATCCGGACATCTGATTGCATCAAATAATTTTTCTGTCTCCTCCAACCATCGGTCTGCTACCTCAGCATCCACTATATCGTCAAAGCTAGGCGGGTTCGCCTTTAATAATCTCTCAAAGGTGACATCATCACGTCGCTCCTCACGAAGACGCCTTTCTTTTTCAAGACGCCTCTCGCGACGTCTCTGATCCCTATCCTTGCTCTGGTGGTGATCAGCTTGATCACGAATCAGCTGGGAGAGCTCATCGACCGTCTTCATTAGTTTGGCATTCTGGGCTGCCAAATCCATGGAGCGACGACTCCTCTTACGATTTGAGATGGGCAACATCTACAATTAATAATGATCCTTTTGTCAATTACCTCAAACATTAACTATAAATACAATAGATCATCCTAAAATTGGATAAAATTCCTCTAATCTTCCATTTGACTCTGATACCACGTTGTCACGTTCCGGACATCGAAACATGAGGCAAATTGCGGAAGCATCCCAAAACAATGAAATTTTTTTTCGAGTCCAGGAGCGAGACAAAATTCAATAATCCATAAATAACTTTCAGAGTGCCATACATAATGGAAGAATAAAGGAAATTAACCAATAAATAAAAGACTCAACGGGTCTAAAAAATACAATAAAGTTAAATAAGTCTATCCGTACAATGACTCGAGAGGATAGATTATATCAAAGACTCTTCAATCCAGCCAACGACGAACCTCTTGCTTCCTTCTAAGCTGCAAGGTTGTAATTCAATATTAGTCAAACGAATTTGACTAAGTATGCACCAATAATTTATGAGACATACCATCATAACTATATACAATGAGCATAAGAAATTACGATGACAATTCCGTATAATAAGGACTATAACTCAATAAACAATAACTATAAAAGACTTTTTCATGTATAACCCTCATTATGGGATAGCAACGACCATTCAATCAATTTCCTTGAATATCACAAATTTTGTGACCATAATGTCAAAATCCATATCAAATATATATCAATCCCATCTGCCGACACCGGGCAGCCCGAGCTTGGATAGAAGCCACCCCGTTCCCTTAAAATAAAATTTTTAAAACTAAAACAAATATCAATACGAGGCCTCCTATCCAAACCCCAATACAATGGACATCAGTACTGAGTCAACCGCCGTAGCGGTAAATTGTTCGGAAGTAGTGTACGATTACCCGCCTACAACGGTCAATTGGCGGATTTAACCGTCCGCGCGGCACCCGGCCAGGTCAAAGCCTCTAATGGGCCAACAATGAACAATGTCTACTTCCTCACAATGATGGTGCCAAAAACAATAATTAATTTTCAATAAAAATATTTGAACACTTAAAATTGCAAATTAAACTATGTATCAAAAGACAATAATGTAACAATCTCTTTATCATTTAATAATGAATCCATAGACAAGCATTATGACAACATATCAAATTAGCATCTGACTATCTAGAGTTCTACTAAGGAAATATAATAAAAGAATTTTAAGAGATTAAATAAGAGCAACAATCAATAATTGGTAAAATCTAATGTGGGGTATAAACAACAATGGTACGTGACATAAGTTAATGTACATACCTTGACAAGAAACCAATATAGATTGATCCGTACGACTTTCCGTCCCCGAAATCAGAGGTCGCCTAAACACAAGAAATATATCTTAACCCAAGCACAAGCCATAAAACATCTTATCTACCCCCGGTTCCCGATTGTTGTGTTATTATTATTTTTTACCGATCATATTTGATTAGTAAATTAATTATAAGACTCTCATGATGGTTGGACCAATTCACGCACCCAATCACGTTTGGTTTAAACAAAAATTCTCTCCATAATGTTAGTAATAGAGGGTTGGTTCCATGTTAGATGAACCTACACATTAAATATTGTTAAATACCGCAGGGATTAACGGGTGTAAGGATTATCGGGTGTACAATAAAACTTGTGTACATTTTTTTGATAGGTTTAGATAGCTTCTTTTTTTTTAAAAAAAAAACTCATGGTTCTTGATATGGCTCCATACAACAACTCGATTTTGTGCAGTCAAGATCAAATGGGACAATTCTGATTTCCGTGAAGTTATATCTTGAATAGGAGATAAATCCAAAGTAGAGATCACCAAACGTTATTCTTTGAATCGTATGATTTGTACAATTTTATAAATCAATACAATATTCTACCAATTCGATCATAATGTAGATTTTTTTTAAAAAAATAGAGAAGATAGGCATCATGATTCTATCCTTAATGTACAACCTTTGTAAAACCATGTCTGACAAAAGAAAATTACCGATTTGACGACGCTCTTCTTCTACCTCGTGGCAGTTTCTGATATAATCCTTGCACGACATAGCCCACAAAATCAACGCGGTGGGATCAAAAGTGACGAGAACACAAATGGAGATGGTGAAATTTGACTGGAAATCCCGGAAGGGAAAAGACGCATATACTGGGATAAATAAAAGGCTCGCAAGTTGTGCCTCCATTAATAGCATTAGGGTGTGCGATAATGCACGAAAAGATGTGATGATTGGAAACAATTTCTGTTGTTTCTGACTTTGTTGCACAATGCTCGTGCCTGTCGTCTCAACGGCTTTACTATAATTATTATAGGGAAAAGGGAGCCTACACCCATGTGTAGGTAACTTACCTACACCCAACTATTTTTCCCTCAATTTTTTTTATTTTTTTGAATTAATTCCTTGGAGAATTTAGATCACAATATATCACCATATCGTCATTCAAATTTCAACTTATTTTGAGACTTCTAACTTATCCATCATGACAGTCAAATTTTAACGGTCTGAGATTTGCTGAAATCGGCCCCTTCCGATGGAGCTGCTAGGAATGTCTGTTTTACATGAAATTTGAAACACATATTCCATTTAATATTCTAAGTAAATCCCCTAAAGATCCATTTCAAAAAAAAATCAAAAAAATTAAGAAACAAGAGGTGGGTGTAGGTAAGTTACCTACACATGGGTGTAGGCTCCCCAATCCCATTATTATATATATAGTCTGGTTTGTTATATTCGATCTTTGTATGGGTAAATTTCATAAAAAAAAATTCTTTTTAAGGGCCATGCACTTGTGCCATTTTACTTTATTATTTTGTATTTTTTTGTTCTTATGTTTACGTAATACCCCCTAGTTAATAATTTATATATATATTATCTTTATTTTCAAAACACCTCTAAAAAATCTTAGACGTTACAACTCTACCCCCCTTAAAAGAAATTTCGTCCTAGAAATTAAAAAAACATACCTAAAAGTTCGGGATATTTCTCTCGAACTTCATCTTCAAGTTCCCATGTGGCCTCCCTATCTGAATGATTATGCCAGGCAACCTTTACCATCTTAATAGTCTTCCTTCGCAATTGGTGTTCTTGTCGATCAACAATGTGTGAAGGGCGCTCTTCATATGATAAATTTTTATGAACTTCAATTGGCTCATAGTGAATCTGATGAGACGGATCATGAATATATTTCCGCAACATGGAGACATGGAAGACATTATAAATATGCGAATACTGAGGTGGTAATGCAATACGATAGGCTACTTCGCCCACTCTGTCCAACACCTCAAAAGGACCAATGAATCTTGGACTAAGTTTTCCCTTTCGTCCAAATCTCAATACACCACGGGTCGGAGAAATCTTGAGAAAAACGTGATCGCCAACTGCAAATACTAGTTCTCTGCGACGGTTATCTACATAGCTCTTTTGTCTACTTTGAGCAATTAAGAGCCTCTTCTTAATCAGATCGATCTTATCAGCACACTTTTGCACAAGTTCCGGTCCGAGCAATCTTCTTTCACCAACCTCGCTCCAACAAAGAGGAGATCTGCATGGTCTTCCATAGAGAGCTTCATATGGAGCCATTCCAATACTAGCCTGATAACTGTTGTTATAAGCAAACTCAATGAGCGGAAGATTCTCATCCCACCTTTGAGCATAATCCAAGGAACATGCTCTAAGCATATCCTCGAGAACTTGAATAGTTCTTTCGGATTGACCGTCTGTCTGAGGATGGAATGCAGTACTAAACTTCAGCTTTGTCCCGAAAGCCTCCTGAAGTTTTTTCCAAAATCTTCCTGTGAATCTTGGATCCCGATCAGAGACAATAGAGACAGGTATACCATGGAGCTTCACGATATTATTCATGTATAAATTTGCTAAGCTCGCAATAGACTCTTTTTTCTTCATTGGCAAGAAATGGGCAGACTTCGTCAATCTGTCCACGATCACCCATATGGCATCATAATTGGTTGCATCGGTCTACAAGTGCTAACATTTTTTCGTGGGTTTCATAATTTGCTTCATAAACTTCATTTCTTCAAAGTCTATCATATGGCTTTATTTCTATTTTTATCAAGAAAAATGATGGAAAATACAAAAAAATTAATGTACTATGTAATATGGATAGAATAACTTCCAAGTAGTAATATGATTACTCTATTCTACTATGGTTACTTTATTTTATGGGGTTGATGGGGCTGCCCCTTGGGGGCAGCCAACATTGCTGCCCGCCCTATTTTTGGGTAAATTTTTTATTTTTTCGAAAACATATCGCCATGTATATTCATCCATATATCCCTCCTATATGCCATTCGAATTTGGTTAGAAACAGAGACTCCTACGGCCTCCATCCAGAAAAGTCGGTTTAAAAAATCCTGCGACTGTTAAAAAAATGGCGTCTGCATGGAGGCCGTAGGAATCTTTGTTTATGATGAAATTCGAATGGCATATAGGAGAGGGATGAATATACATGGTGATATTTAAAAAAAAAATAAATTTTTTTTGCGAAAAATGAGGTGGAGGCAGCCATGTCGGCTGCCCTAGGGGGCAAAACCCCATTTCCCCTTATTTTATATATACATATGTCATGCAATGTAGATCTACAATAAAGGCATTCACTTTTATAACATGTTACATAAAAAACAATAGATAATATTTTTTTAAGTGATGTTTATATAACAATAATTACTTTGTTTGTTCTCAATATGACAAAAAAGAGCATAAGTGATATTATATTATTAAACACAACGAAAGTTAATCTCACAAGTTATCAAGAAGCTTCCTAAGTCCCAACAACCATGGTCTTGTGGAGCATAATAAAGGAAAAAAATCACTAATAATATACATTGAGGTGAGGGGATATATGAAATACATATATCATGACAAACATTATTGTAACGAACAAAAAAATTAGTAATCAGATAAAATAGTTGGAGGCAAGACTATAGATAACTTAGAGCATGGAAAATAGTACCCCTTGATTTTTCTCCCACAATTATATGTAATATTATTTAAGTAGTTAAAAAATAAATATTTGTATTTATTTCATCTAAGATTTGTATATCTGTATCCATATTTGTATTTATCAAAATGTTAAATACTACATTTGAATTTGCATTTTTCAAATGTTCGATTTCAGTACTTTCATATTCATCCGATGTAAAAAATTACATCCATATCCTTTATAAACGGACGCGGATTCGAACAAATCCTAATATATATTTTTATATATTTTATATCTATCTGAACAGATCCTATTACCAAAATAGGACCAAATCATTCAAACCCGTTAGAACAAGCAGACCCGAATCGAATTTACCCGGAGCCTCACACATTTGGATTCGAACACTCTGTCCGCTAAACCCTAATCGCCACTCTCCTCCAACCTCGTTTGTCGTGACCAAAAAGCTCCGATCTTTGGTCGGAATGGCGTCGGTAGAGAACATCGGAGCTCAGCCGTCGCCGTCCCTGAAGCGGCGGGACCCTGCCTCTGGCAGGGACGCCGACCAGCTGACCGTCACCCCCCTCGGTGCCGGGAGCGAGGTCGGGAGATCGTGCGTCTACATGTCCTTCAAGGGCAAGACCGTTCTGGTAATCTTACCTCGTTCTCTCGTTTAGTCCCGTAGAGAATGTGAGAATGCGATTATTTCATTTCAGTTGATGCTCATATCGTCGTATGTTCATCTTTTATTTAATTTGAAGAGGTTGATGGTTGTGTGTTGGTGTCTGAATTTTGGTTCTGTTTATGCAATCAGTTCGACTGCGGGATCCACCCGGCGTATTCGGGGATGGCGGCGCTGCCTTATTTTGATGAAATCGATCCGTCGACCATCGATGTTCTCCTGATCACTCAGTGAGTATCTATACAAAATTTAGCTGAAATGTACGTTCGGATTCGTGATTTATTAAAGCAGTATGATATTTGAATGTTTGAATTTCTTTTTTTAAATTAGGATAAGTTCGTCAGTTCGCATTAGTGATTCCATAACGAATGTTCTTTACTAAGAAGAGTATATAAATAGCTTTTCAAAAAAAGAAAAAAAGGAACAATAGTATGTAAGTTCATGTTGGCCCAAGACAAATCCTACAACTTAGTCACGGTCCGGACTTATTCTTGTGACGGTGACCCCAATCACGAGGATAACCTGTTGCTTTTATCCCATTCCAAACACACCATCGGTGATAACCATAATTGCCATTGAAAACATTTTGTTGATGGACTCAGTGGAAAAGGTTCTATGGAGGTATGTTTATGTTAGGACACAAGGATTTAGTTATTATGACATCAGTGTTCTTTTTATTGGACCTGATTCTTGATGACATCGGTGCTCGGAAAAACAATGTTCTGATATTGTTCCCAATGAGTTCCTGGATTTTTTTTCAGTCTGAAATTATTGTTGACATCTGCAGTTCATGGTTGGTAATTTTTTTGATTAGGTTGCCACCTTGTTATCTTGAAGAAAAATTTCAGATTGCTAGAATTTTCTTTTATTCCTTTCTTTCAACAAGGGCTTTAAAACGTAAATCAAATCTTTATACATTCAAGAAGTAGCCGTGCATGAGAAGATGGGGGAATGATATGCTAAGGGAGATGGGGGAATAAGGAGCCACATGGATGGTTTCTGAGAATCGAAGAGGGTATCACATGTTGTATGCATTGTTTGGGAGAGTGTATGACCTCATAGTACAATGCGATCACGAGAGGGTCTGGAGATGTGAGGGATGCACATCCTTTGGGTGATGGATTTTAGAAATGGAGAATGCAGAAGCATCATATCATAGATAAATAATAAACATGAAGAACATTGAGATTTTACGTGGAACCCTACTCCCTAAGGAGCGGGATGAAATCACGGGAGGACGCATCAAAGGGTTGGTGTTTTCTATTCACTTTTCTCATCTAATACAATGGGTGTGAGTCTTCTTATATAGCCCCCACCGACTCTCCAAGTCCCACAACTAGTAGATGTGGGACTAAACATAAGAGGTATGGTAATTGGATCCTGAAGGGATCCAATTGCCCGCCTACACATTGGACGCATACTCTAACACTCTCCCTCAAGCTGGAGCATGCAATGCTCATCTTGGACACATAGAATGAAATCTGAAACTCACAATATCAACTCAACGCATATTCTACTGTCGGTTGCTGTCGATGACGTTGCTTCTTGTTGGAGTATATGCATCATATGTAAGATGGATAAATGGATCCTTCCATGATCCATCTACCACATCTAGAGTTTAGTCCCACATGTACCAGTGGTGGGACTTGGAGGGTCTGTGGATACTATATAAGAAGCCTCAGACCTCCTGTATCAAATGAGAAAGTCAATAGACACATTAGTTCTTAGAAGCGTTCTCTTATGGTTTCATCCCGCTCCTTAGGGAGTAGGGTTCCACGTTAAATCCCCGGTGTTCCTAAATTTTTATTCTTTTCTATGATATTCGCTTCCGCATTATATTTTCTTACAAGGTATCAGAGCGGGTTCGATTCTCGAGGAATAATTTTTCCATCGTTTGTTTGAGATTCAATTTTGGTTTTTTTATCTTGAAAATTGTTATTGTTGTTCATTCAAGTTTGAGACAATGTTCTAGGGTTTCTTTAAACCCTATTTTTTCCGTCATCGACGCCGATCACGACCTAATCTGGCTCGATTCTGTGCGACGAGCGACAGACCCCTATCAAAGAGGAAGACAGAAGGCGTCGCGCTGATCCATCTCTTCCATGGAGATCTGGAGCTTCTACAAATCCAGATCATGCTCCACCATCAAATACTCCCCCTCCAGGCGATGCGATATCACCTCCTGCGATGACGCATCGCCCGAGTCCTCCCTCTAGGCGGAGGTCCTTCTAAACGGAGGAACCTCCCACGCAGCATCGTCGCTCTATCTCCAGGCGGCTGCTCCAGCGCTCCTCTCCTCCAGGCGGCATCCCCAAGCTGCAGCGGTACAAGCAGCAAGCGCAACCCTCTCCCTCGACTCCAGACCCCCCAACATGCAGAGCATCAACGAAGGAGATGTCGGCTCGCCTCTTCCGCGATGAAGCTGCACCTCCCGTCCAACATGCAGAGCGGCGACATCGCCTCTTCCTCGAGAGACGACCTTCAGATCTCTCCAGGCGGCTCAAGTGATGCTCCTCCACCCTCCAAGCATGCAGGCGACGTGCAGGCAGAGGCACATCTCCAAAGCCCTTCGCAAGACAGATGCCCCATCGGGGCGACATGTTCGAAAGAGAAGGGGTTCCCAAGTGGGAACCCTAAATAAAGGAAAAATAAAAGAGGGGGCCAAGTGGGCTGATCGAGTGTTTAAAATACATATTTATATTTCCTATTTGGGCCAAATGAGACCAACCAAGAGTTAAAATAGAGAGAGAAAGGATTGGTCCTTCTGGCCGAGATATATTTGCAAAAAAAATGTTTTGAAAAAAGGCGCGCACAAAAGAAAAGCCGTACGCGAAAAAAATGCAAAAAAGGAAAATCCATAAAAAAATGATTGAAGTGACTTATTTAAAAAAGGGATGTGATGACTATTAAAAAATATTGAAATAGCCGGAAAAAAATTGACTGATTTGCAAAAAAAGAAAAACCGAGAAAAAATGAGATCGGCTAAGTGATTCATGTTTTCTTACCATCTTCATTTTCTTATCTTCTCCCAACTTTGGTCGACGTCATTGTTTTCCGACCAGTATGGGAGAATGTGGGAGTATTGTGTAGAGTTCTTCGGCCATGATTCAGATTCCTGGTCAGATTCAGATTTTCCCAATGCAGTTGTTCGGACTCTACAATTCAGTTTTCTGACTTGACATTCAGATTCCGAGTCCTCAGTCAAATGTGCACATGTTTGCCATCATTATTTTCAGTGGTCCCTATCTTTTATTTGTCAGAGTTTTCATGTGTTCCATAGGGACTCCAGATTAGAGATCCCATTCCCTATGCCATGTGGGCTAGAGTTTTCATGTGGTTTCATAGGGACTCACGAGTAGAGATCCTATTTTCTGAGCCAGTATGGGAGAGACCCAGTTCTACGACGAGGAGACTTTTTCAAACTCCATTCTCCAACGATTGTGGACTCCGACGAGGATATCTCCACGACTTTTCAGTTCAGCCCTTTCCGAGATGGAGCAGTTGTCCACATGTTGTGGCAGGCCAGAGTTCTCCAGGTAGAGTCTCATTTTCAGTGACTCTGACCGGCGTAATACAAAGAACATGCTCTCCGACGAGGAGATTCACTTTGACTTACACTCCAGCCCGTTTGTTCCTCCTCACATGCACGACATGAGAAGCAACGTCCTTGACAACAACCAACAGCTGTGCGCTTTGAGTTGATCAAGGTTGCAAAAGTCGGTAGTCAGTGCTCGACTACTTGGTCTGTCGGGTCACTGATGCATGATTAATCGACAGTCGGTCGATTAATCGGATTTAGTCAGGTTTTAACCGACTTTGATTTTTTATATAAATCATTTTTGTACATATGTTGTTATATATTTACATAGATTTATATATTTTTTTACTATCATAATGAATCAAAAGAAGTAATTAAATTTAAATAAAACATTAAGCGTATTAGAATAAGTTTGCTTTTAAAAAAAATTTGGTATCCTCAAGCAAAAAATGGTTGACTATTAGACATGGTCGGAATTAGTTGGCATTTTGTCGGACACCTCACTGACTAGATTAGTCGGACCTACTAGTCGGTCTAGTCGGGTTACTTTTAGAACATTGGAGTTGATATTGTCTATAGTGTCTTATATTGTGAGTTGAGATTTCTTTCTGTTTGTCCAAGCTGAGCATTGCATGATACAACTTGAAGGGGAGTGTTGGAATATATGCATCATATATAAGATGGGTAAATGGATCCTTCCAAGATCCATTTACCACATCTAGAGTTTAGTCCCACATCTACCAGTTGTGGTACTTGGAGGGTCTGTGGAAGCTATATAAGAAGCCCCAGACCTCCTGTATCAGACGAGAAAGTCGATAGACACATTAGTCCTTTGAGGCATTCTCCTGTGGTTTCATCCCGCTCCTTAGGGAGTAAGGTTCCACGTTACAATCCTGATGTTTCTAAATTTTTATTCTTTTCTCTGATTATTCGCTTTCGCATTATATTTTCTAACACTTCTCATGCTGTGCACGCGGGGAGGAACAAAAGGGCTGGAGTGTGAGTTGAACTGGGTCTCGTCATCGGAAAACATGTGCTCTGTATTGTATCTATTAGAGTCACTGAAACTGGAACGAGTCTCATCGTTGGAGTACTTTGGCCACCACATGTAGAAGACAATGCATCGTGCGGACAACTACTCCATCTTTGAAGGGTCGAACTGAAAAAGTCATGGAAACATCCTTGTCGAAGTCCACGGTCGCTGGGGAATGTAGTATGAAAGTCTCCTTGTCGGAGAACTGTGTCTCTCCCATCTGGCTCAGAGAATGGGATCTCTACTCTGGAGTACCTATGAAACCACATGAAACCCTAGTCCACAATGGCATAGAGAATGAGATTTCTACTCTGGAATCCATATCGAACACATGGAAACTCTGAGTCCAAATCAAAGATGGGACCACACAATTGATGATCGCACACATGTACGCATCAAACTGTAGACTCGGAACCAATATGAACTTCGAGTCTGAATCTGAACTGTAGAGTCTGACAACTGGCCTGTCATCTGGACTGGAGAATCTGAATATGAGCCACATAGCTTTACACAATACTCCCCATTTCTCCCATATTGGTCGGAAAACAATGACGTTGATCAAGTTGGGAGAAGACAAGAAGATGAGGAGAAACAAAAATCCACATAAGCTGATCTTATATTATTTTTTCCGACTTTTCTTCTCGCAATATTTTTTTGAATCATTTTTTTTTCAAATCAATTTTTACGGATTTTTTATACGATCCTTTTTTCGGCTATTTTTTAGCTGTTTTCTTTTTTTCCGCGTACGATTTTTTTGCATCGTTTTTTTTTTTAAATAAATATTTTTTTGAAACATAGGCCAAAACAAGGCCTAAAATTGCATCCCCTTATTTTTATTTGTTTTCTGAATTGGGCCTTTAAAAAAAATTAGCCCAATTGGAAATACTAAATTGTGCTCAGTATTACCCTCACCACCTTTTTTTTACCCTCACCACCTTTTTTTTGGAATTTGCAGCAATAGCCCACTGGGCTTTAAAAAATCATCCTATTTAGGGTTTCTCATTGGGAACCTACCCTCCATCACACAAAAATAGGGTTCCCTTCGAGGAACCCATCGCCGCTGGACCTCGAGATGATCAAAGGTGGCACCACCTGTGGTTTTCTGGGTGTGCTCAATGAAGATGATGGTGTCGTCGACGACAGGAGTTGCTATCTACAATCAGTGGAGGGCGGCACTAGTGCCGCCAAGCACGAGAAAGAGGAGACGAGGCATGGGTAGTGCACACTGCATGGTGGGTTGTGTTGCGCCACCTAAACATATGAGAGTAGATGCGATGTCGCTACCATGTGCGTTGGGGCGTTGGGGCGTTGGGGCGTTGGGGCCTGGAGGTGCACTGCCTGGAAAGGATAAGAGGGCGTGCCTGCTGGTGGAAGGCCGCCATCGCATGGAGGAGGAGCCGATGCTTCTTCTTCTTCTTCACCTACTAGGGTTCCCTTGATGGGAACCCGTCCTTTGCTGTCGCCAAACTGGGAAAGTGTAAGGGATCGATCGCCGGCTGATCCAGTCTCCTCCTGCGCGATCATCTTTCGCAGTCGCCTGTACCATGTCCTGGAGATGGAGGCCTCCTACGCCGCTCTGATACCATGTTAGAAATCGAGAATGTGGAAGCGTAATATCAGAGATAAAGAATAAACATGAAGAACATCAGGATTTTACATGGAACCCTACTCTCCAAGGAGCGGGATGAAACAACGGGAGAACGCCTCAAAGAGATGGTGTTTCTATTCATTTTTCTCATTTGATACAATGGATATAGCCCCCACCGACTCTCCAAATCCCACAACTAGTAGATGCGGGACTAATCATAAGATGGTGTGGTAATTGGACCATGGAGAAATCCAATTACCCACCTACACAATGGACACATACTCCAACAATGGATAATAATGTACAATTATGTGCAATGTAGATTCTTGGTTCTTGATAAAAAATGACAAGTTAATACAAGTTATCTAGTCGAGTTAACTAGTTGAGCATAATCAACTTGAAATCGATTCAATAAGGATAACAAGTTGGTTATCTCACTCGAGCTCATTAGGTTTTCAAGTCTGATTCATGAGCACTTTTCGTGTTGAGCCCGAGTTGAGTTCATCGAGTCTAAGCTTTCTTGACACCCTAACATGTAGATCATTGATTGAGATTACAAACTTAGAAAAATAGGTAATGATAAACAAATGATAAAATAGCACACATGGGCATAAGCTTACACGATGATATGTAGTGATATTCACATCTAAATCTAAAATGCACAATCATAACATCTAATATGTTGTTAAATTGACTATTACAACACACATAAAGGTTTTTGGCTGCTCTATTTATGGAGAGTGATAGGATGAAGGGGAAGAGCGAGTAAGGGACGCAGGGAGAAAAATGTAGATAAAAAGAAGGGGGGGAAGGAGTAAGATGGAAAGGTGCAAGTAGGGGAAACGAAAGGCCACCGGAGCAGGGGTGAAGAGAAGGTGAAGTGTAGGATACTTTCAACTATATATTGACTTTTATCATATACTCAGTTGGGATGCTGTAGAGATTAGTGGTCTTAACAAGGAGGCTTTTGGGTGTAGTTTCAATTCGGATAGTAGAGGTTGTATTTGTGGATAAGGGATCAATAACTACGGCTTTTGACGAGTGAGGTAAGCGGGTGTTGACATTTAGAGAGCTGAACAAATGTTGCTTATGAAGTTGGTGGTTATGTTGTATGGCTTGTAAAATACTCCGAGGCATTTACAACTTTTCTACTAATTGGACATGACATCTTTAGGAGTGAGATCATCCTCCCTGTTTTGCATGGGTATTTGCTCTGTGATCATGGACTCACTATCTTTCTTCTGTACGATG
Organism: Ottelia alismoides; assembly: GCA_037367405.1. Lineage (NCBI taxonomy): Eukaryota > Viridiplantae > Streptophyta > Magnoliopsida > Alismatales > Hydrocharitaceae > Ottelia > Ottelia alismoides. Next base: position 185,708 of record JAZKJV010001139.1, read on the forward strand.
CATGGTCATGGAATTTCTTTCATATTCCAAAGATGATTGGACATAGGAGGGTGCCTTTTATGACCACTTATTGAAACTGTTCACTGTGGCCATAGATAAGGATTCTTTGTGATCAAAGTGGACAGAAGCACGCTTAAAAACGTTAGATAAGGAATCTTCCCTCTTTGTTCGGTTTAATGGTTTTTCAATTGAATTTGATTGTTAAGTTTCTGGTTTGTGGGGGTAGGTTGGTTTAATATTGAATTATAGTTGCATTCAAATTGGATCTATGGTCTAGTGCATATACACTATATTGAATTATAGTTGCTTTCAAAATTGGATTTATGGGCAAGTGTATAGACACGAATATCGCAATATGCAAAATTTCCATGATGACCGGAATGTGAATTCATGATATTTTAATGGAGTTTAAGTGTTCTTTGTCAAGAACAGTCACGTGATTGTATGTGGGAGTTTGGAGTTTGTCGATTTGGGCTGAAGTCATTTTTCAAAATTGGATCATGGGCAAGTGTACAGGCATTGGTACTATCATTTGCAAAAAATTCACGATGATTAGATTGTGAATTGATAGGATTTTCATGGAATTTTAATACTCATCAAGAACGATCGCGAGCGTGTCCGTGGGAGTTTAGGGGTTTATCGATTCAATGTGTCATGTGTTTTGATCATGGTATGAAAAAACTAGCTTCGAGGCAGTCGAAACATACACATCGAGGTGAGGCGGTCCTATTTAACCTCGAGGCATGTGCCTCAGTCCAATCTAGTGAGGCGTGCGCCTATAGTGGTCGAGGCATAGCCTCGAGGCATTCTGCCTCGAGGTGATCGAGGTGTTTTGCGAGGCGTTTTTGCTTTTTATAAAATTTTTTATGGTTTAATGGTTTACTTGATAGTTTGAGAAGCTTATAAGTATCTGATTGTTTAGGATAATGATTATACAAGATAAATACCTAAATATGATGTTTCTTTTGTGCACATAGCTTCATATTTACTATTAGTTATTGTTGGAGTATAAGTTGTATGCATCACTTATGTAGGAGACAGGTAAATGGATCTCCAGGATCCATTTACCCATCCGGAGTTTAGTCCCACATCTACCATCTGTGGGATATGGAGACTCAATGGGGGCTATATATAGACCCCCCACCCTTTGTATCCAGATGAGAAAAGCAATAGACTATCAACCCTTTGAGGCGTTCTTTCGTGATTTCATTCCGCTCCTTAAGGAGTAGGGTTCCACGTAAAAATCTTGATGTTCATGTTTATCTTTTTGTTCTTCATGATCTGTTTATCATTTTCGCTTCCGCATTTCTATTTTCTAACATGGTATCAGAAGGGGTTCGATTCTCGCCGTTTTATGCTCTTGATTTATTCGAGATTCGGTTTATGAAGAAGATTCAATTCATGCTTGTTCTTGAAGATTTATACGTCGAAGATTATTATGGTGTTATACAATCAGTTCTAGGGTTTTCTTCGTGAAACCCTAATCCAAGTTCCAGCAGCATCTTGCGCCGCTAATGCATGAGATCCTTGTCTCCAGATCTGCTTCTGCTTTTTTTAGGCAGATGCCTTCTCCAGTTCGACGATGGTTCTCCAGGGCTGCGACCGGTGTTGCAATAGTCGACAGACTATCCCGAATAGTCGGTCCGACTATGCGGTGCGGGGGGTCCCCGACTGAATTGACCTCCTGTCGGTCAAAAGTCGGCCCGACCGAATAGTCGGCCGACTATTCGGCCGACTGGCCCGACTGGAGTTTGACTTTTGATATTTTTATTTTTTTATTTTCAATTTTCAGTTTTTATGGGTTACATTTTACCACGGTATTGTAACAAATGTCAAATTCTATATATCTATTATATTGATTGGTACTTTTATCTTGAATTTATGTTAACTAATGACCATATATGTATAAAAATATAAGAATATATGTATTATAAATAAATTTTATATTAAAAAATACAAAACCGAATAATTCCGAATAGTCGTCCGAATACCGATTTGTTCTCTATTCAGTGACCCCTCTGACTGAATACCGAATACCGCCTTCTACAACACTTGCGACTACTCTCCACTTTTTCCAGACTTGGCGGTGCATCTCTATCTCCACAGGCACCACGCGATTCCAGGAGCATCAAGTTAGGGCTTTGGAGCCCATGTTCTCGTCGCAATCAGCCGCAAAAGAAAAAAAATACAGGAGATTGAGGAACTACATAATGTGCTGCATCAAGCTCTCCTGGCGGAACTCTCATCTTCCCATCTCCAGGCCGCAGGAATCCTCCAGACCGTTCCTTCCCTCTAGGCCGCGCGATCGGCTCCATCTCTGGGCGACCATCTATCGTGCTGCAGGCGGTGGAGCCCCTCCCAGTCCTAGGCAATATCAGGCGACGTCACGTATGGTGACGTAGAGCCCTTCGAGCCCCTGCACGCGACCCCCAGGCGCGATAGGTGCGGCGATCAGAGCGACGCTCCAGAAGGTGGCGAAGCCCCGCAACTCCTCCAAGGTGCGCATGCGCGCATGCGATCTCCATCTCAAGCAGTACTCAATGCTCCAGACCGAGCTTTCTCCCAGATGCGCTCCTCGCGTCTCTCCTAGGCGCACCTCCCCGGACGGCTCAAGGCACTGGAAGCAAGATCCCCAAGCAGGGCAACAACTAATGGAGGAGGTTCCCAATCATGGGATCCCTAAGGGTAGTTTTAAAAAAAGAGCAAAGGGCCACGGCTAAAAAAAATAATATTTGAGAGCCCAGGTGTGCTACGATGAAAAGGAGGTTGGGCCATGTAAAAAAAACAAAAAGGGGAGAGATGTTAAAAAAAGAAAGAAAGAAAGGAGAAGAGAGGCCTGTTAGAAGGGGGGGGGATCTGTTGCAACTAAAAAAAGGAAGCACAGTTTTTTAGACCCAAAATTGGGCCAAGAGTTTTTTCTAAAATGTTTTGAGGAAAAAGGCGCATACAAAAAAGCCTTACACATATTTCCAAAAAAATGTGAGAAGGAAAAATAAAAAAAAAGAGAAACCGCTTTAAAAAAATTGTTTCAAAAAAATTGCAAAAAAAAGAGAAAAGTAAAAAAATTGAGTTTGGTTAATTGATGTTTTCTTTCCCCATTTAAAAAAATTGTTTCAAAAAAATTGCAAAAAAGAGAGAAAAGTAAAAAAAAATTGAGTTCGGTTAATTGATGTTTTCTTTCCCCATTTTGTTGTCTTCTCCCAACTTGGTCGATGTTGATTTTCCAACAAGTATGGGAGAAAGGAGGAGTATCGTGTAGAGCTTGGCCTCAAATTTCTGCGAAATCCGGTCGAATTTCTGTCGAATATCGATATCCTATCGAAATCGAAATTCGATCGAAATGATCGAAATATGGGGGCCCTATTACACAAAATGACTGAAATGACCGAAATTTCGGTCAAAATTCGACCGAAATTCGATCGAAATTCCGTTTCGGTCAATCAACGAAATGATGACCGAAATCGACATTTAGGTTCTTGGTGTAGAGTCACATGTCCATTTAGATGGCGGATTCTCCATACCAACCAGATATTCAGATTCTATAGTTCAGCTTTAAACTCGATGTCAAATTTCGAGTCCCTAGTTTCAGATGCGCACATGTATGCGGTCTTTTTAGATGTGCACATGTTTGCCATCATTGTTTGTGGTCCCCATCTTTTTTATGTTTTCGGCCAGAGTTCTCTAAGTGAAGACTCATTTCAGTTGCAGTGACTCTGACAGGCGCAGTACAGAGCACATGCTCTTCGACAAGGAGATTCGGTTGACTCACACTCTAGCCTGTTCGTCCTCCTCACATGCACGACATGAGAAGCAACTTCCTCGACATCAGCCGACAGTTGTGCGCGTTGAGTTGATATTGTTTGTAGTGTCATGTAGCGTGAGTTGAGATTTCTTTCTATTTGTCCAAGCTGAACATTGCATGCTCCAGCTTGAGGGGGAGTGTTGGAGTATAATTGTATGCATCACTTATGTGGGAGATGGGTAAATGGATCTCTCCAGTATCCATTACCCCATCTAGAGTTTAGTCTCACATCTACCATCTGTGGGATGTAGAGCTTCAATAGGGGCTATATATAGACCCCTACACCCATTGTATCCAGATGAGAAAAACAATAGACTATCAGCCTTTTGAGGCGTTCTCCCGTAGTTTCTTCCCGTTCTTTAGGGAGTAGGGTTCCACGTAAAAATCTTGGCATTCATGTTTATCTTTCTGTTCTTTATGCTCTGCTTATCATTTTCGCTTCCGCATTCCTATTTTCTAACAATTATGTCCAACTATTTCAACAAACTCTTATTATTTCACTCTTAATGAATGAATTCATAAATATCAATCCAACAATACTCGTAAACTTAATGAGCTTTGCAATATATCAAGCAAAACGAAATGGATAAGGTTCACGATTTTCATGTTGCTATATATTATATGTTAAACACATAACATAAATTTCTTCGATATATATTTAATCATTCTTTTAATTACAATATTATTTCTATTTGCTCGAAATGGATAGGATTCATGATTTCTCGTGCGGCCATACATTATATGTTAAATACATAACATAACTTTCTTTATCATATATTTAATCGTATTTTTAGTTACAACAACAAAGATAGATATGTTTTGTTTAATTCTTTCACGACATTTATAGACAATGAATTCCTCTTTGATTGGATGAAAATGTGTAGAAAGGGATATGATGTTATCCTATCTTCTATTTTGGGGTTTGTATCTCTATTATTTCATCATATCTTATAGTGTTAAGTATTATATGTTGGGCAGAGAACATATAATGACATTGACATATTATAGTTATAATTTTATGCACATTTTTTTCTATAAACCGAGGCTTACGCCTCGACCGCCTCGAGGCTACGCCTCGCCTCGATTCCGAGGAAAACGTCTCGTTCCGCCTTTCGCTTTTTCAAACCTTGGTTTTGATTAAAGTTACAAATCTTGCTTATTGCACAACATGATTGTGTAAAAGAGATATGTACATGGGTGGGAATGCACCCTGTAACGGGATTAGAAGACATAAGTATGGCAATCCAATTTGGTGGTTGAAGATGACTTGTGGTTTCCTTACTAAGATACAACTAAACACTGGTGATATGGGGTTTTCTTATCATGGTTCCTTTGGCAATTTAAGATTTCCGTATCATAGCCTAGAGGGTACATGCCATTTAATGTTTGACCAATGAGGGATGGATAGTCATGCTGAGGCATGGATCTGGTTTAGTGGTTGGGTCTCAAATACATGTACGTGGGGTCCACATGTATAGTTTTAAGTGATAAAGATTAAGCATAAGATACTATACAGCATTTTCTTGTTCGTACACTTTATACGACTAGGAATCCCTAGAACGAGGTTGCTAATTAAAAACTGTAAAAAAGGAAAGGATTGAAATATTCCTGAGATCCTCGAGCCTCGTGTTTAAAGACCTCAACAACAAAACTGTTCCACATGATTTCCTGTCTTAGGGTGTCCTCAGCCCAAAGTCAATAAAATGTAAAGTAATCTTGAAGCATGGATCGCTTCCTGATTGGATTAGAATATTAGAAACAACTAAAAAGAAAAAAAGGAACATATCAATGTATTCACGTTTTGAATCTCCATTTAAATACGTTATTTTTTTCCCAAAATAACCACACTTCTTTACTTTTATACTTCTACAGAGTAATTTGCTCTCTCATTGCCATTTTTTGTAAAAATCGAACATGTATGATGATGGTTCTAAGGATTAGAAGGATTAGACAAATGTTAGCTCTGTTTCCTGTTACTTACAAAGTGGGTGGACTTTGCTCTGTTTTAGTTTACATTGCCTTTCTGCTTATGATGTAAATTTACTTGAGGTTCCACAACTCCACTTGTCGAGTGAATTCTTTTATATATTTTGTTTACGTAATCAAATAGTTGAATGCTTCTTTTTGATAGCATCTTTTCCTACGTTTAGTTTTCCGAATGTAAACTATTAAATGTTGCATGATGTTATAGCTGGGTATCTTGATCCAGTAATGCGGGGATTAGATGATTCAGAAATGCGGGTCTTCCAGGATAGAAATCTCATGAGAGTTTGTGACTGTCAGAAGTTATGGATGTTCTAGATATGGCCTCAAATTTCAGCGAAATTCGATTGAATTTCTGTCGAATATTGATATCCTGTCAAAATCGAAATTTGACCGAAATGACCGAAATATGAGGGCCTTAGTACAAAAAATGACCGAAATGACCGAAATTTCGGTCGAATTTTGATCGAAATTCCGTTTCGGTCGGTCATCGAAATGATAACCGAAACTGACATTTAGGGCCTTGGTTCCGGAGACCGTTGGGTATAGTGTAAGGGGAAGTTCTTGGCCAAAAATGCATGCATGATTCTTATACCGTTGGGTATAGTGTGAGGGGAAGTTCTTGGCCAAAAAGGCATGCATGGTTCTTACTACACGGACTACTCATGGTTGTGGTAGTTGGCTAAGAACTGTAGATTAATCTGCAAAATTATTATGTGGGCTTGTGGCAGAAAGCCAAAGTGAAGACTGAGACTTTCAGGGCTCTCCTTTTCGCAACGACTAGGATCATTTGTCCCATGTGCCAGGGAGACCTGGAGGACATTAACCATCCATTCTCCACTCTTCACCTGTGCATCCACACATGGGATTTGGAGGGGTGTGGGCTTGGACTGGGTGAATACTTCTGTCACGGAGGGATTTCGTAGTAGGTTCGTTACTGCAGCCTACTGATCTACGAGGGAAAGAAAGAAGCCTTTTGCTTTCTTGTTGGCCATAGTGTTAGACAGGAATACTCTGGCTTCCCCAAGCGTTTCTATGTGGAGAATGTTGTAGCTCAATCAGAGTTCCCTTATGATTCCTGGACCTTGTGCATAGAAGTTTTGAGTGTATATATATTTTTAACAATCTACAGGATATTTATCAGACCCACTTAAATGGTCTGGTGGTAGTGCAGTGTGTCTACCACCCAAAAGACCAGGGAGGGGTTGCGTTAGGTAGTCGACAGCCAGCGTAAAAAATAGTTGAATCTTTCAACATGGATTTGAGCAAGAATCCATGTAGCCGACCCTACTCAGTGGGAGAAGGCTTAGAGCTTTTTTTACAGGATATTTATCCAAGTTATATACAATATATACATTTTCTTATATTTCTACTTAAATTATTGGTTCAACATGTCATGTAATAAATCATCGAAATTGATCGGCATACATAGTTCTTACGACATACGGACATAGACTGCTCATAGTGGTGCTAGTCTGGCTACGGTCTGCACAATGATTTGGAGATCAAATGCTCACTGAGGATCAATATCTTATTTGGACTTGTTACGGTCCACAAAGAGCCAAAGTGGCGATGGAGACTTTCAGGGCTCTCCTTTTCGCCACCAGCATCATTTGTCCTTTGTGCTGGAGAGAGTCGGAGGATGTTGACCATCTATTCTCTATTCTTCACCTCCGCATTTCTACATGAGATTTGGAGGTGTGGGATTGGACTGGGTGGATACTTCTGCCACAGAGGGATTTTAGTAGGTTGGTTACTGCGGCCTACTAATCTTTGATGGAAAGAACAAAGCCTTTTGCTTTCTTGTGGGCCATAGCTCATATGGTTAGTCAAGAATACATGCAAAAAGTCTAAACCTTTGATCCTTGTAATTATTTTTTGATTGAAAAATGTAAATATATAGAAATTTATAGGTGAGCTGTGGGCGTCTCCTCGACGTCATACACTTTTTCTCCTAAAAAAAGGTTAAGCAGGAACACTGTGGTTTCCTGTGAGGAGTGTCTCTATGTGGAGAATGTTGTAGCTCAATTAAAGTTTCTTTATGATTCTGGCTAGAAGTATATCTTCAACGTCCCCAAGCAATCCGTGTCCTTAATTGATTTAGAATTGACTCTATGTTAGGTATGTAGTGTAAAGATTTTGGATTACTTGATTTTATTATTATTTGTGAAAATAGTGTACATATGGTTAGTTTATGATTGATTTTAGATTTGCATATGTGAACACCCATGTCAACGGTTTGGTGGTAGTGTAGTTTGCCTACCACCCAAAAGACCAAGGTTCAAATCCCTCCTTGTGGGGGTTGTGTTAGGTAGCCGACAACTATCATGAAAAATAATCGGATCTTTAACATGGATTTGAGCAAGAATCCATGTAACCGACCCTACTTATAGTGGGAGAAGCCTTCACCATTTTTTTGATTTTTACAAGATATTTATCAAGGTAATATACAAGATGAACATTTTCCTAAGTTTCTACTGAAATTATTGGTCAAACTTGGCATATAAAAAATCAACGAAATTGATCAACGCACATAGTTGGTCTCAAAAAAACATACTAATCATGGTGGTGCTAATCTGGATAGGGACTGCAGATTGATTTGGAGATCAAATGCTTCATTGAGGATCAATATCTTCAATTGGACTTGTTACAAAGAGTCAAAGTGATGACGAAGATTTTCAAGGCTCTCATCTTCGCAACCACTGACATCATTTGTCCTTTGTGCTGTAGATATTAAACGGCATTGACCATCTATTCTCTATTCTTCGTTTGTGCATCTTCACATGAGATTTGGAGGGGTGTGGGCTTGGACTGGGTGGATACTTCCAGCACAGAGAGATTTTGGAGTAGGTTGGTTAATGCTGCCTGCCTATCTTTGAGGGAAAGAAAGAAGCCTTTTGCTTTCTTCTGGGAGATAAGGTTAGTCAGGAATACTTTGGTTTCCTGTGAGGAGTGTTTCCATGTGGAGAATGTTGTAGCTCAATCAAAGTTCCTTTATAAATCCCGGACCTTGTACATATATGTTTGAGTATACATTTCAACAATATACAAGACATCTATCAAAGTTATACAAGATGTACATTTTCTCAAGTTTCTACTGAATTAATTGGTTTGATTTGTCATATAAAAATCACTGAAATTGATCGGCATGACCGGCGTGATCTAAATTTCATTGTTGTGACGTTGAAGTTGCGGAAAACAAACCTTATATAGATTCCGGCATGCTAACTCATTGAAATGGCATGAAATATCAACATGCCGTTGGTGTGCTGTCAAAGTTTGGAACTGTAATCAACGTGGAAAGTTCATGCAGTTTGGATCAATATTTTTTGAAAACAACATAAAATGAGTTTCAACTTCCAATATATGGAAACATGGAGAGATGAAAAGCCTGAGAAGATAGATGAAACAGTCCCTCCAATGATAATGTTGGATGTTTTTGTTTCAAATTACCAACACGCAATGGCAATGCATTGGATACATGTCAGCTTATTTGATACGAGCAGCCTTTAGAGGAGGTTCTTGCTTCTTAGTCAAAGGTAGACTTGGCCAAAATGTAGGCCGGCCTGGCCCGTGGGCCGGACCGAACGGGCCGAGGTTCAAAAACCTCTGTCCAAAGCCCGCGATGGGTCAGCCCATGGTCCATTTTGTTCTTTTTTCATTGAATTTTTAATGGTATTTAATAAATATAAATTATTTTATTAATACCATTTATCCTTTATATAACTAATATAAGTAGTTTACATGTTACTTGACATGTAAACTATTAATTTTTATTTAAAACTAGTGTCACATATGAAAAACTTGAAGTGTATCATATTAATACATGTATTATTCAGCTTATATTTATATATATTTTATTTTTTACGGGCCGGGTCGGGCTGACCCATGCCTTAAATCTCCTAGCCCAAGTCCGACCCATGAGCGGGCTGGGCGGGTGGGCCCCCATCCCGTTGGGCAGGTCTAGTCTAAGGAATGGTCTTTGCATCACATATTTGCAAAGTCATCTGGTGCTCGTATCATATCATTTCTGTTCATGATGATTTCTCGAGTTCCTACAGGGGCTTTTCAATTATTGGAAATAATGGTCACCTGAGAAGATATATGAAATAGTCCCTCCACTGATAGTGTTGGATGTTTTGGTTTTTGGGAGATTGAGAACTTTTATAAGATTGTGTAGGTCCTTCAATGTGTTCTTATAGTTTTATTCTTGGTCATCATCGAGATACCAACATGCAAAGGCAATGTGTTGGATACATGTTAGCTTATTATTGCGAGCAGCCTTTAGAGGAGGTTCTTGCTTCTTAGTCAAATGAATGGTCATGCATCACATATTTGCAATGTTGTCCGGTGCTTCTTGTATCGTATCATTTCTTTTCATGGTAATTTCTCGAGTCCAAATCCCACTTCTTAGTCGAGGTACCCACTTCAATGGTCTGGTAATAGTGCATTGTGCCTACCAACCAAAAGATGAGGGTTCAAATCCCCTCTTGGGGGGGTTGCGTTAGGTAGCTTACAATCAGTGTTAAAAATAGTCGGATCTTTCAACATGGATTTGAGCAAGAATCAATGTAACCGACTCGACTTAAAGTGGGAGAAAGCTTTGCCATTAATAATTTCTCGAGTTCCTATTTGGGGTTTTCAATTATTGAAAATAATGGTCATTTATTATGCCCTTTTCAAGATTTTTTTGCCTTCTTATTGTAATTGGGCAAGAAAATAATTGCTCGTTGGCCATCAAGACTTTTCATATACATGTAGCCAAAGTGGGAGAAGGTCGAATCTTGTTGAATGACATATATTTCCCTTTCAATCACATTTTAATGTCTTCTTGAAGGGTTTTCATGCCATTTCTACTATCAAGAGGTGGTATTGGTCTATTGATTTCTTACTCTTGGTTTTGTGTTTGTGCCGGTGAGTTTTATACATATACACTATTTATTGCATAAACACTATTTATTTAATGGAAGTGATGGTTGGAATAAATTTGTCAATGAGGGAATGAAGGTTATTCTGCGAAATATGGTTAGGTCGATTTTTTTAAAACCAAAAAGGGAGAAAACTCTATGGTGTCCATCCCAAGTTTAGTATATTAAAACAATAGTTACAAGAAGACTTAAAGTAGCTGGGGCTCAAGGAGAGCCTTGGAATGAAAAGTTACATTAGTATAGTTAAAACACTGCAAAGAAAAAAAGTATATGTTGAGATAGTTACTATTTTTAGTATCCTCCTTTATGTAATTTTCTATTTTTTGTTTCTTCCTTTTGTAATTTGCCCAATGGTTCTTCTCCTATATAAGGGAACCCTTGGGCCTCTGATAATGCATCTCAATATGTTCCCTTAACATGGTATCGGAGCGACGGTCCTAGACCGGAGTTACCGTATCCATTCTTATCCTTAACCCTAACCCTACCCTCCACGACACGACACCTGCCCCTCCCGCGCCGCCCTGTGTGCGCCCCCTCGCGGCGCCCTCCCCCGCGCTGGTGCTGCAGGGCCGCCCGCGCGCCCAACGCTCCAGGCGATCGTCTCCGTGCTCCGCGTCGCCCCTGCGCCTACCCTCAGCCCCAACGCCCTGCGCTCCTTGTCCTTTTGCTCCTCGTGCCCTAGCACCCTCCCTCGGCCTCAGCGCCCTCGGCCCCGGCACCGTGCCCCTACATCCTCGTCCCTTGCGCCCATCATCCCGCGCACAGCACCCGGGCCCTGCATCCCGTGCACAACACCCAACGCACATCAGTCCCTCGGCTCCTGCAGTCTCCCCAACGCCCATCGGCTCATCAGTCCAGGCTCCTGTGCGACAAGGACTCTGCCAGACAGTCGGGGCACGTACGATCTGGACCCTGGCAGACAGTCTCCCCGTGCCCATTGCTTGCAATCAGTCGCATGTGCTCAGCGCCCCTTGCGCCCTTGCGCCCCTGCAATCAGAATCCCTCTTCGAGGACATGTGCCCTGACCTTGATTCCATCCGCATGTAGTTTTGTGATTTGATTTCTATCAGAGACATAATTTTCGTCAAGCACGAGGATTAGTACGGATGGTTGTATGAATATACACGACAACCAATCCTTCGTATGATTCTGTAGAATCGTTTATATTGGTCTACTTCCCAGTCGAATTCCGTTATTTGGTTATTTTATCATCATGTCAGACAACAAGGGTGACATCTTCTTATCCAGAGCCTTCAAGGGTCCGGCTCGCATCGCTAAGATGGATGGGACCAATTATGAGTTATGGTCCATGCAGTTTCTCACCTTCATGCAGTGCAACAACAAGGAGCACATCCTGACAGATCCAGAGCCAACGGATAAGACTGGGACGATTGCTTCTTGGAAGCAAGATGATGCGTATGCGCGAGTGTGGCTTTGTGGGACTCTTACTACATAAATAGCAAATGATATTTTATCTCAGCCCACTGCCAAGGCAATTTGGGACACTTTGGCATCCACCTATGCACAAGCGAAGAATGAGGCCAAGATACTTCAACTACAGTTTGATATCTACAACACCAAGCAGAATGACTGCCCTCTGCATGTTTATTACTCTTCGTTGCGTGGCATGCTTGAAAAACTCCATAGCTACATGCCCATTACGACGTCTATTGAGCAGCAGAAGACATATAGGAACTCCACGATGGTTAGAGTTTTCATGGCTGGACTTGATAAAGAATATGATGCTGCACGTACTCTTCTTCTTACTGGAGCAACCATTCCCCCTATAGAGGAGGCCTATAGCCATCTCAGCCGGCTCATCATCTCGTCGACAACCACGTCTTTGCACACCTCAACAATGGCCGCTTCTCGTGGTCGAGGTGGGGCGATCCCTTCCCGAGGGCTCACACCCCAAGGAATAGGCGGTGGACGCCACCGTGGTCCCTATACCTACTGCTCACAAGCCTTGCCCATCATCCAACACGCCTCAGGTATGTAATGCGCATATTATTTCTACTGATGGCACTACTGAGTTGACTGTACAACAGAAGGAGCAGATACCCTCTCAAGAGGGAAATATACGAGCCCAGGACTTGGCAGATGATCTTGATTTACCAATTGCTCTGCGAAAACAGAAACGAGCGTGTGCTACTTACCCTCTTGCAGCCCAGATTTCTTTGAGCAGGCTGTCAGAGGATTTCAGGAGATTTACGCTAGCACTTTCAGCCGTGCAGATACTACAAATGTATAAGGAGGCTCTCAAAGATAATCAGTGGAGGTTAGCCATGGAGGAGGAGATGGCTGCACTACAGTCACGTGGTACGTGAGTCTTGTTTCTGCTCCTATTGATACATCAGTCGTGGGATGCAAATGTGTGTTCACTGTGAAACACCGTGCGGATGGGAGTGTGGATCGCTATAAGGCGAGACTTGTGGCACGAGGGTTTACCCAGACATATGGGGTAGACTATCACGATATTTTCTCCCCAGTTGCCAGACATTCTATTCTACGTATTCTCCTTGCTGTTGCTGTGACACGAGATTGGCCTCTTTATCAGCTTGATGTGAAAATGCATTCCTCTATGGTGACCTACAGGAGGAGGTCTACATGCAGCATCCACCTGGGTTTGCTGCTGAGGGGGAGTGTCAAAAGGTGTGCAGGTTACACAAGGCTATCTATGGCCTCAAGTAGAGTCCAAGAGCATGGTTCCAAAAGCTCTCGGACTTGATAGAGCAGCATGGATTTGTGAGATCAATTGCAGATCACTCCTTGTTCATACAGAAGACTCAGAGAGGTATTACAATCATTCTTGTTTAGGTTGATGACATTATTATTATAGGGGACGACGAGCAGGGTATTCAGGGTGCCAAGGACTTCTTAGGTCAGCAGTTTGTGACCAAGGACCTTGGACATTTACGTTACTTTCTTGTAATAGAGTTTGCCAAGAATCAACGGGGTCTTGTAATGACCCAGAGAAAGTATGTTATAGATCTTCTTTCAGAGACAGGCATGGCAGATTGCAGACCTGCCACTATGACAATGATACTGAGGAGGTCGATAAGAGAAGGTACATAGAACTTATTGGCAAGCTACTATATGTAACTACTACCAAGCCCGGCATAGCAGCCTAGACAGGCACATATGGATGCAGTCCATATGATTATGAGATACTTGAAGACTTCACCTGGTACTGGACTTCTTGTCAGCAGAGGCACATCTCTTTCAGTGACATCATGCGTAGATGCAGATTATGCTGGGTGTCCAAAGGATAGAAAGTCTACGTCTGAATTTGTTGTGTTCATAGTGAATTCTCTTGTTTCATGGAAGAGTAAGAAGCAAACTGTGGTTGCTAGATCAAGTGCTGAATTGGAATACAGGGCCATGGCACATGCTAGTACAGAGATGATGTGGGCCAGATCCGTTCCGTCTGACCTGACCATAGAAGTACCTCTTCCCATGCACCTCTAATGTGATAATCAAGCTGCTCTCCTCATTGCAAATAACCTAGCCTTTCATGAGAGGACGAAGCACATAGATGTGGATTGCCACTACACTCGTGACATGATACAGAAAGGTATTATCACTACTACGCATGTCAGCTCTGGAGACCAGACAGTAGATATACTTACAAAGGCTCTAGCAAGAGGACCTTATCAGAGATGTTGTTCCAAGCCGAGTCTTATTGATATCTACGCTCCAGCTTGAGAGGGAGTGTTGAGATAGTTACTATTTTTAGTATGTTCCTTTATGTAATTTTCTATTTTTTGTTTCATCCTTTTGTAATTTGCCCAATGGTTCTTCTCCTATATAAGGGAACCCTTGGGCCTATGATAATGCATCTCAATATGTTCCCTTAACAGTATCGTTTCTAGCCAACCAAATTGCCCAAATAGAGGCAAAAGGACGTATAAGTTCCTATCTTGAGCGTTGCTTGGCCTGATGTATCGAATTCCAGAATCCAGAAAGAGTCCAAATTCTATAAGTTCTGCCATTCCAAGTTCAGTTCAACCTAGATAACTTATGTCTTCTTGTAGGGAAAAAGTGGTGCTCAGTCATCTCAATATGAATCTCACAAAGGGGGGATCTATTTTAGATATTTGAAAGAAGTCTGGCGCACCGATCTCTTGTCATAATTCGTCGTCTAAGCAGGAACCACAAAAAGAAGCCGATTCTTTTTGGCATCATAAGTTCCCAAACAAAGTTGCAGTCAAGCACCATGCTATCCGTCCTTGGCTTTTGGCAGTGTTCATGAAATCAGCTGCACGGGCTGCATATGCGGCCGCATATGCCCGTGCGGTAGGTAGACTGAACCGATTTCATGAATCGGTGCATTATGCGCCCTCCCCGCATATGCCCCGCATACTGCGCCAACATTTCCAACTTTCCAATCCTCTCATTCATGTGCTTAATACCGTAGATTTGCCTCTTCCTCTATTCAATTGTTAGAATATGACATGCATTTATATACAATTACAATGCATTATACCATTATATATACGCAATGTTTTATGTTTATCTCATGTATTGTTTTCATGAGTATATGCAATGTGTGATCAAATATTTTAATATATGCCGATTGAGGTTTTGCTCATGTAGTGCATTTATGTGTAATGAAGTTTTGTTATCATGAATCATCTAATATGTGAAGTTTTTATAGCTAAATATTTTTTATGATTAAATGTTAGCCAATTAAAAACATATACTTAGATCTTCTTTAACTCCACTAGATACATAAATTTAGTAGTAATGTTATCCATAAATATTTATTTATTTTTAAATAAAAAATTAGAAAACCGCGTAGAACCGCATATACCCCGCATATGCCCCCGCATACCGCTTATTCGATATTCGGTGGCATTTCCGAACGCATACGCATACCGCTTTCCTGAACCTTGGCTGCGGGGGTCTAGATATAGCTTTATAAGCCCGACTGATTGATAATGACTTGCTCTTCCAGACCCAATGGTCACGACCACCAGTCGATTTGTCAGCCTGACGAATAGATTCAAGCAGAGTAAGGAAATCCTCCAAACATTGGTTAGAGAAGTCCGTCAGGAATGAGAGCATCTAGTTTCTTTCTAACCAACAGTCAGAAACATACACATCACGGTCAGCTGCTAATGCAAAAAGGTGAGGGAATCTGAAGGAGAAGGTTCCCGTCCCTTACCAATTATCAGTCCAGAAAGCAAAAGATTTACCATCACCCAACGCAGATTGAAAAAGTTCCTGGAAGCGAGGCATCACAGAGTTAATGTCCTTCCAGAAAGCTGGGGGTGAAACAATGGGTGCTGAGTTATATACTCTCTGACCCCAATTTTATAAATTCTTCGGATAAGACGACATCACGAGTCCTCACTTCTTCTCCAAATTCTAGAGATCCATTTCAGAAGCAGAGCCTCGTTCATGGTTTCCATGCGAGAAATCTCCAGCCTCACCTCCTTTAGTGGCAAAGTAACAGTCTCCCAATCCACAAGATGAACCCTGGATCCATCGTGACTTGATTTGCCCCAGAGGAATCTTCGCATGATCAGCTCTAATCTACGTCTGCTACTTAATGGAAGGAATGAGAAGACATAAAAACACCAGGATAACTGAAAGAACGACTTTTATGAGCACCAACCGTCCACCTCGAGAAAGAATAGCAACCTTCCGACCAGAGAGTTTTTTCTCCATTTTCTCAACAATAGGCAGCCAATCAGACAACTTCTGTCTACTCGCAGTCAACGGGAGACCGAGGTAACAGATAGGGAGAGATCCATGTTCCGTGGCCAATATCGCACAACAAGCTTACTTCTCATCATCAGAAATGTCGAATGGTATAGCTGTAAATTTCCCACTGTTCAGAATAAGGCCAGATAGTTCCCTAAAAATTTCCACTGTAGCTACCATTCTATTCAGTTCATCTGCGCCTCCTTCAATAAAAAGGATAGTGTCGTCCGCATATTGTAACAAAGGGATTGGGATATCTCCAGCTGTATAACCTGCCGTTAGGCCACATTGTTGTACCCTGTCAACCATGCAAGGTAGGACATCATTTGTAATGACAAATAACATTGGTGCAAGGGGACAACCCTGCCTCGTCCCCTGTTAAGGTTGAAAGAAATGTCCCTTAGGTCTATCATTGACATGTACCACGTAAGAAGCCGTTGTGATGCATCGTTTCATCCATGTTATCCAAAGATCGGGGAATTCCTGCTTAGATATTGTTATCCATAAAAACCGCCAGTCCACCATATCATAAGCTTTTGTAAAGTCCACTTTTCAGAGAGCCCCCTTCGATTTCCGTCTTTTTCAATCTGCCATAATCTCAGTTGCCATTGCCATACTGTCTCCAATCTGCCTTCATGGGACAAAGGCAGACTGCAACAAATATAATATGATCCAGAACCATGTTAAGTCTACTCACCAGGACCTTTGCCACAATAAGGTAGATTGCATTATAAAGTGTAATCGGGCGGAGATCTTCTGCTCTCTTCGAGACCTACTTCTTTGGTAAATGGAAGGTAAGTGCCTTGTTAATTCTATCAAACCCCACATTTTCTCTTGTGAACTCTTTCACCACCTCAGCTTTCAAAAAAAAAACTCTTTCACCACCTCCACAACTTCGCCTTCTACCACTGACCAAAATTCCCGGAAAAAGAAAACCGAGAACTCATCAGGACCTGGAGCACCATCAACATTTAGATTCCAAACTGGTGCTTTTACCTCTTCTGTAGTAATGTCCTGAATCAAATGATTCACATACTGCTCTGGTAGCTGAGAACCACCAATGCCCGACCATCTCCACTGCCTATTCATGTTTCTTCTTGAGAACTCATGAAAGTGATCTGCCATTGTCTGCCCTATCATTGCCTACCCTATCTCTCGATCACCCTCCACCCTCCATCCATTTACCGGCATTGAATCTATTACATTGCAACACCGCTTACTACTAGCTATTCTATGAAAGTAAGCTGTATTTGCATCACCTTCCTTTAGCCAAGAGTGATGGGCTCGCTGTTTCCACTCCATTACTTGCTTTTTGTCCTCAGACATGATGATCTTCATATCTGATAGTCTAGCATATAACTCTTCAGGTAAAAGTTCTCTAGAATCCTCCAACCCATCGATTCTGCACAACTCAGCCTCTGCCTCTGCCTTATGCACCCTCCTAGCTTCTCTCTCTCTTTTTTGAAGTTACACAACCTTTTACGTAAAGAAGACAATTTATGGACCAAACACGATGCAACCGATCTTGAGACTACAATAGAGGTCCAATGATCGAATACCAGGGCTCTGAAGTTCTCCTCATGAAGCCAAGCCCTCTCGAATATGAAGAAACCCCTGCAACCTCCGTATTTGGAAGTACATGCCGAAAGGGAGAAGTTCTCAAGAAGCTCTGCAGAGGCCAAAAACGATCTAGCCGGGACTAAGAACCAGAGTTCCTCCATGTATCTAGTGTGTAGCATCAATCATCTCTAGTTCCAATTCATCGATCAGAACAACGAAATCTCTCGATCCAGGGTCCGGACCCCCTCTCAGTTGAGGGTGGTTTGAAGAAAACAAGGTGACATTGAAGTCGTCACACACCGACCAAGCCACACCCGAAAAAGGATCTCTAGTATTGCGGAGATCCTCCTACAACTCCTGCCTATTTACTTGCATACATGAACCGTAAACACAAGAAAACACTATCCTTGTGCCCGACCCGCCACATTGTAAGAGCACTGAAAGAACGTGTCTACTTTTCATTTCTGAGATCAAGGTAAAAACCGAATCCTTCCAAGCGATAATCAGACCCTCCCGCTACTCCAATTGCGTCCAGTGAACTGAAATTCAAGAGAGAACCCACTTACATAGATCTCCAAAAGAATTTATTAGATTCTTTTAATATTACTCCGTCACAACCCCATTCTACCATAAAAGCTCCAATCGAGCTCCTTTTTTCAGGGTCACCCAAGCCCCTCACATTCCAACTTAAAACCTTCATTTAGAGAGGTTAGAATAACCCGGAATATTGATCACACCTGCTATCGATGCTACATGGGACTTAAACTTCGAGATAGGTGTACATTCTCTGTTCGAGCTCTTGTACGTTTTCTTTGTCTATAGCACTTCGGTCTCCCCTCGCTTTTAATCTCCCAAAAGGATGGTTGGAAGTGCTACCTCGAATGATCTGATTTCCCTCTAGCTCCGTTGCGCAGGAGCAACATGCTGGTTTGCCACAAGCACATTTTCCAAAAAAGTTCACTGCCTTTTCAAGCTCGGAATTCCACGGAGGAAGGAAGCTCGAGTTCTCTTGCCGAGAGAAGGGTGATAATGGAACCACCCGGAAAGAGCGTCTGGAAGCCACTCCTATTTCCAAGAAAAGAGATGATGCTTTGTGAGCAACTCTGAACTCTGAAAGAAAACATTGTCGAGGAAGACGCTGAAAGATGGTGAGTGGAGTAACCCATTACTCTCTTCGACCCAAAAAGGTCATTCAGAAATTCCATCTCCTTAAAAGACCCCAACTGGAACTGCTGTGTTTTAATCTTGTCGCGAGGCTCTGGGACAGCGAGTTCCCAAAGGCTCAAATTTGAGATTATCGAGTTTTCCAAATAGAGGACACTCGGTCGACTCTCCTGGTAGAACCTGTTGGGCAGACCCTCCAACAAAGTCTTTATATAGGCCAGGTTAAGTGATGCCCGATTAGATCCACACGTGTAATCGAAAAAATAAAGAAATGTCCGGAGCCCTAGAACGAAGGGTTTCGTCATGTCGATGACGTCTCCTTGGAGTTTCTGGAAAGGGCATGTTACTAAACCGCAAGACTTGAGATCGACTTCTTTCGCTTGATTTTGAATCCAAAGATGGATATTTCACAAAATCCGTTACCGGATCCACCGTGATTTGCCCTGTTGAAGGAGACAACTTTGTTGAAGGCAGCTGAGCTTGCTGACGCCTCCCTCATCGGAGAAGGAGGCGGTGGCGGCGGAAGAACCTGCACCAGAAGGTCGAACGTCGCATGGCTCACTCTAAGCGAGCACTTGGAATTAATTGAGACGTTTGTTGGACATTCAATAGACACCAATCACGAACGGATCTGAGGCTGGGTGTCTGCTATCTGCAAGGATTCTTTTCACGATTCCAAGGCTCATCAGAGCCGGTTGCAAGGCTTCAATCGTTCAAGATAGGAAAGGTGCTGCCATTATACGCACCACTCCGTGCTGCTTGTGACGATCTTCTCCATCCGTGAATCACGGATCACGCTAGACTAGTCCTGACTTCCGATCTGATTGCATCAGGATGAAGACTTCCTCCTTTGATAGGCC
The DNA here is from genome assembly GCA_037367405.1 of Ottelia alismoides. Classification (NCBI taxonomy): domain Eukaryota; kingdom Viridiplantae; phylum Streptophyta; class Magnoliopsida; order Alismatales; family Hydrocharitaceae; genus Ottelia; species Ottelia alismoides. The sequence continues at coordinate 205,714 of JAZKJV010001139.1, forward strand.
CCTCACACAAAACGAGAAGAGTCCAGAGCAACAACATCTCCTGTGAAATGATCTAGAATAGTGTGCAGAGAGGCTATCTCCACCTCCATGTCAATCCCCTCTGAGCAGGCGGAACCCATGAGGATGTTATTTTTCTCTGTGGCTGTCTTCCGATCTCCTTGGCTGACCACCAACACAAAAGACCTAGATGCATCATAAACAACAATCCTCGTGTGATGGACTGGCATCTCCACAACTTCAAATCGTTCATCACAGTCAGCTTTCCGATGGCCCACCTTCGCACAAGCGAAACAACACGGCTGTAGAAGGCACGATGACACTTTATGCACATAAACACCGCTGCCTCGTTTGCGATGAGAGACCAGCATCTTCCTCCTCCTCGTATTTAGTGTCCCTCTCGTGCCTTTCACCATCCGTGTTTGTGGCCCTCCTCCATTCGATGCCTTTGCGAATCTCCCAACCAAAGTGCTCTCTCCATCTCTGACACCTTGCCCTCTCCATCCTCGCCCGCCACTTGCCCGGTTAGGCCAAAAATATATTTCTGATGCTAATTCTTGGATGGTGATACCAAACCTGATTTCAGGTATTCAAACACTTTTTCTCGCACCATGACCTTGTTTCATTCTTTATTGTGGCTTTCTTCTGAAATTCACCGTATACCATTATTTGTTTTGGAATACATCCATACTTGCGGGGAAAATGGGCTGGGTGCAGTTTAGGTTGGAACAATTCATAGCGTAGGTAATATCGGTATCGGTATCGTATCGATACGATATCATCATATCACTTATATTGGACCGATTTTGTGAAGAAAATAGTCTTGGAAGGACAAATATCGGCCATTTCGGCAATTATATTGGTCACCTGTCGATACCGATATATTGCCGATATATCGCGATATGGCTTACTAGTGGAATAAATAAAGTACTATATGCTGGTCTCAACAGAAATGCTGATTATCCTACACTACACGTTACTGTGCTTCGTATATGTCTTCAGTTTTGTGTTTCTTGTTCTTTCATCATGTATTTTCAGGCTATTTCAAGCTTTATTTTTTATGCATAAACGAAAGCTAAGTTTATTTAAATAACACTCAATTTTATCTTGCAGTTTTCATCTTGATCATTCTGCTTCCCTTCCATACTTTCTGGAGAAGGTATGGTAGTGCTTGTGACATTTAAAATTTGCCATCTTTCTTTTCCTCGCTAGAATTGTATTACTTAAGTCGTCACTTTTACAATTATATCTTGTTCTTAGACGACTTTCAGGGGGCGCGTGTTCATGACACATGCAACAAAAGCCATTTACAGGCTTCTTTTGTCAGACTATGTCAAAGTCAGCAAAGTTTCAGTCGAAGATATGCTGTATGATGAGCAAGATATCATTCGTTCAATGGATAAGATTGAGGTAAGAAGTCCTTGGCTTGGTTTCATAGTTGACCCGTGTTTTTTCCTTGTTGAGTGGTATCTAGCCCGCTGATTTGTCACCTCCAAATACATCTATTCAGGACATTTCTTGTGTTCAAAATTAGGGAATATGATGAGTTGGTGGAAAAATGAACTTTGGATATCATTATTGATACCTTAGGGCTCTCTTATATAGGAGAAAAGCCCTGTGTAAATAACATAGGAGGTATATGAAAGAAAGAGACATAAGAAATAAATATAAATAAATAGAAATATCTCAACACTCCCCCTGAAGCTGGAGCATATATGTCTATCAAGCTCAACTTGTAACAACATCTCTGAAAAGGACCTCTAGCAAGGGCCTTGGGGAAGATATCAGTTGTCTGATCCCCAGTAGAAACATGAGAAGTGGATATGAGACCCTTCTGGATCATATCTCTGGTATAGTGGCAATCGACCTCTACATGCTTGGTTCGTTCATGAAATGCATGATTATTGGCAATAAAAAGAGCTGCTTGATTGTCACTTAAAAGCTGCATGGGAAGGGGAACCTCGATAGCAAGATCAATCAAGACCGATCTAACTCACATCATCTCTATGCTCCCATCATCCCATGTGCCATGGTCATGTACTCAGATTCTGCATTGGATCTATCAACACCACTGTTTGCTTCTTGCTTTTCCATGACATGAGTGAGCTCCCAACAAAAATAGCAAAGCCAAAAATGGATTTCTTGTCTCTAGGGCATCCTGCATAACATGGCCTCAAATTTCAACGAAATTCGGTTGAATTTCTGTCGAATATCGATATCTAGTCGAAATCGAAATTCGACCGAAATGACCGAAATATGGGGTACCGAAATTCGGTCGAAATTCCACCGAAATTCCACCAAAATTCTGTTTTGGTCGATACCGAAATGGTGACCGAAACCGACATTTAGGGCCTTGCTGCATAATATGCATCGGCACAAGCTGTCACCTCAAGAGTTGTACCTCTGCTAAAAATAAGACTAGTACCAGGTGAATTCTTCAAATATCTCAAAATCATATAGACCGTATCCATACAAACCTTCCTGGATTGCTCCATGAGCTAGCTCACCTTGCTTACAACAAATGATATGTCTGGCCTGGTGATGGTAGCATATAGGAGCTTCCCAACAAGCTCTCTGTATGTCCTCTTATCTACCTCCTCAGTGTCATAATAATTTTACGCTTGGAATTGGATCAATAGGAGTAGTAGCAAGCTCGCACCCTGTCATACCTATCTCTAGTAGAAGATCAGTAACAAACTTTATCTGGGTCATCACAAGAACATATTGATTCATGGCGAACTCTAATCCAAGAAAATATCAAAGATTGTCAAGGTCCTTGATCACAAGCTGTTGACCTAGAAACTCCTTGGCTGCCTGAATGCCATGCTCATCATCACCCGTGACAATAATAGCGTCAACGTAGACAAGAATAACACCTCTATGTGTCCTCTGAACAAATAACGAGTGATCCGCAGTGGACCGACCAAATCCCTGGTGCTCTATCAATTCTGAAAGCTCATGGTACCAAGCTCTCGGGCTCTGTTCCATACTTCCAGGTTGTAAATCGCCTTGTGGAGCCTACACACCTTCTGAGACCCCCCTCAGTAGGAAAACCCGGCGACTGCTGCGTGCTGCATATAAACGTCTTCCTCTAGACCTTCATATATAAACACATTCTTCACATCAAGTTGGTAAATAGGCCAGTCTCATGAAACATCAACTGAAAGAATAATGCGCAATGTCGAGTGTCTGGCCACTGGAGAGAAGGTATCATGATAGTCCACACCATAAGTTTAGGTGAACCCACATGCTACAAGCCTTGCTTTGTATCGATCCACACTGCCATCTGCTTGTTGCTTCACCGTAAAGATCCATTTGCACCCTACAATAGAGGCACCTGGAGGGGTAGAAACAATACCCCGGTACCACGAGACTGCAAAGCGACCATCTCCTCCTCTATGGCAAGCCGCCAACTGCTATCCTGTATGACCTCCTGATATGTTCGTGGGATAATAATAGTTGAGAGTCCCATAACAAACCTCCTGTACTCCTATGAAAGATGGTCCAATGAAACATGCGTAGCTAAAGGATACGTGGCACTGTTACGACGCGTCTTCCTCAAGGCATAGAAGGCCATATCGATTTCGATATCGTTTCGATATCGTGTCGATACGATATTTCGACGAAATATCGCCCATATCGACACACTTTTGTTAAGGAAATGCCTGAAAAGGAGGAAATATCGCCATATCGGTACTCATATCGGTCTCATCTCGATATCGTATATCGACGATATATCGTCGATATATCGCGATATTTCCTTCCATGCCTCAAGGCAATATGTACATCGAAGTCATCGACCTCTCTGTTCTCTAGTATCAGCTCCTCCTATATAGTATCCTGTGGAACAAGCATATCACCAGTTCCATCAGTAGAAACAATATGTTCATTACATAACTGAGGCGTGTTGGATGACGGGGAAGACCCATGAGTAAAGGAGCAAGTAGAGGACTTGCTAATGTAAAATCGTGGTCGGAACCATGCCAGGGTAGACAGAGGTGGAGGTGGTGGAGGTGGAGGTGACCGAGACTCAACATGGGGGGTTATTGGTGGAGATGATGGAGGTGGTGGAACAAAGATATCCTTTCCAGGGTCAGCATTAGACAACCCGTCACCTGTAGGAGAAAAATACATAATAGAATAAAAAAATGCGACAACCTTAGGAGGAAAATACATAATAGACTCAAAAAATGCGACATCAACACTCACATAATATTTTCTCCCAACATGATCAAAACATCTAATACCCGTTTTGGATATGAGAATAACCAACGAACACACATTTGACAGCTCTAGGAGAGAGCCTGCCATGACCATGAATAAAATTGTGGACAAATGCCACATGCACAAAGACCATGGGGGTAAGGGAGAATAGGTCCTTCTCGGGAAACACAATCAAGAAAGGAACCTTTTCTTTAATGATAGTAGAAGGCATGTGGTTCACTAAGTAACATGCAGTGAGAACCGCATCACCCCAGAACGAATGAAGAGCTCGACTCTGAATCTAAGTCCTTGTGACATCCAAAAGATGACGGTGTTTGTGTTCAACAACACCATTCTGCTGCGAAATGTAAGCACAAGAAGTCTGATGAACAACACCAATAGATCTAAGAAAGTCAGATAACTGTAAAGTAGAAAACTCCAAGGTATTGTCAGTGTGAATAAACTTCACATTAGCAGAAAAAAATGTTCTTAATATCAATAAGAAAATATTAAATAACAGGACCGGCTTCAAACTTATTCTTTAACAAGAAAATCTAAGATAATCTAGAGGAATCATCCACAACAACCATATAGTATCGATGTCCGTGATGATCGGGAACATGATTAGGACCCCAGATATCAAAATGAACTAACTCAAATAACTGACTACTGTGACGACTCGGAAAAGAAGAATGATGGTGCTTACCAAGCTGACATGCCTCACACTCCAAGGTAGTACGAGCAGAGATCTGAGGGAGAATATGACGCAACTTCTGCAGAGGAAGGCGTCCAAAGAGAAGATGACACATGAAAGGAGAAACATATCCAGATGGAATAGTAGCAGCACCAGCACACGGAGGTTGGACCACTCTGTACAGTCTCTGTTCACGGCCACATCCAATCATTCTGCACGTGAGTATGTCCTGTAACACAAGAGAAAAAGGATCAAATATGACATGATAATGTAAATCTTTTGTAATCTGACTAATAGACAAAAGATTCATCTGAAATGTTGGAGCATGTAACACATTCTGTAGACGCATCGATGGAGTTAGAACAATCTTCCCAGACCAACAATGGGTAGATGAACCCCATTAGCAATCACCACTGATCTACCAGGAGGGATAGATCTGTAAGAAGTAAATCGAGCCCGATGTCCACACATATGATGAGAAGCTCCGGAGTCGATGATCCAGTCAGTCAAATCTGAACTGCTAGAACTGGTAAGAGCGTAAGCAATACCTGACGAACTCGTAGAGGCTCTGACAATAATTGCAACATTTGAAGATCCTGTTGTTGGGGCGGGTGGTGTAATCATCATCTTTCTCAATGTAGAGACAATATCATCAAACCTCGCATCATGAGAAGGAACTGGAGTAGTCTCTGTCTGCTCAGCTACACGGGCAGACACTGGATACCCATGCTTTAGATAGCATGTCTCCTCCGAATGCCCTAGGCGGTGGCAATGTGAGCATGGGCCACGCTGACGTCCTCCTCGACTACGGGGTCCACGTCTGTGAAACTGTGAAGTGCCCCCTCTGCCACGAGAAGCAACCATCGCAGAGGGAGTTTGATCCACGATAGTAGACGGAGTAGTGATCCTACTCAGCCTCTTGTAGACCTCCTTCATGGGAAGTATCGTCTCTCCTGTAAGTAGTTGAGTACGAGTTGCATCGTACTCTGAGTCAAGAGATGACAAAAAGACGCCTGTCATAGTGGCATTCCTGTATGCCCGTTGCTCTGTGGTAGTAGTAATGGGCATAAAATTATGGAGACACTCAAACATGCCTTTGAGATGCGATAAGTGGCATGCAGAGGCCGACCATTCTACTTGATCGAGAAAATATCATACTGCAACTGGAGTATTTTTCTCTCATTCTTCGCTTTCCCATATGTGTTAGCTAGACTATCCGACATGGCCTTGGCTGTGGGTTGATTGACGATGTCATTGGCAATCTCCGTGGTGAGCGTCCCAGAGAGCCAAATCCATGCATATGCATCATCTTGCTTCCATGAAGCATTTGCTCTAGTTTTGTCTGTCGGTTCTGAATCAATCAAAATGTGTTCTTTATTATGGCAATGCATAAGGGTGCGAAACTGCATGGACCACAACTCGTAGTTGGTCCCATCCATCTTCACTATAGGAGCCAGGCCCTTGAAGGCATCAGACGACGAAATAACGTCACCCTTGTTATATGAAATGATGGATTAATCGCCGGAAATCCAGATCGAAACTGGGAAGTAGACTTATTTGAACAAGTCTACACAATCATATGAAGGAATGGTTGTACGTGTCGACTCATACAATCATCCTCTCCATTCCTTGTTGTAGTCTAAGGCCGGAAAACATGATTTATATGTAAAAAATCACGTATTCTGGTCAAGATCAGTCCCTATGGGACGTGTTGTTGCTGGTGCGGTAGGCGACTGTTGGGGTGGCCGGCTGGCCGGAACTGCCGCTAGAAGCGACCGGATGTGCTGGCCGGAGGGAGGGGCCAGAGGGAGGTGCTGCTAGGGGCGGCCGGGCCTGCTGGCCGGCGGCGGCGACAAGGGTAGGGGTAGGGTTAGGGTTTATTGAGATATGAGAACCCTGGTCTAGGATCGTTTCTCCGATATCATGTTGGTGGAAAAATGAACTTCGGATATCATTATTGAGACCTTAGGGCTCTCTTATATAAGGGAAAGCCCTGGGTAAATAACACAAAAGGCACATGAAAGAAAGAGACATAAGAAATAAATATAAAGAAATAGAAATATCTCAACATGATGTCATGCTAATTATTTTGCAAGTTTTGCTCCATCTACGTCTCTTTCTTGAATTATAGCAGTTACTTGTGGTTAAGAAGTTTCTGGGGTTGTTTCTTTGACAACATTAATTTCTCATTTTACGTGTCTTTCATAAAGTTTCCTCTTTATATGTTAATATTCTGCCTTCCGATGCATATGAATGAAGTTCTTCATAGTTTTAGAGCAAAAAAATCTTTTGGTAAACATGAAAGCAGTCATATGCTTAAATAACTTAACATCTGAATGATTTGTAAGTGGCATGCCCAAATAAGCTATATTCTGTTGGACTGGACTTAGCAAGTGCTGCTAATATTCTTTTAGACGTGTAGCATAAAAGTGAAACTTCATGAAAAAAATTTATGGTAATTTGTAGTGGAATCTTGCTGAGAAATGTTGATGATTCTCATAAATGTCGTCGCTTTTATGTAAAAAAAATGTCCCACTTAGTGATGCAGTGAAAAGAGAAGGTTGGAGCTTGATTTTTTTAGAAGGTTGAAGCAAAACGTCATCCACATGCCAGAAGCTTGTACCTCAAAAAGAATTTATTTTTGTTCTAAAATGGCCTGACAAGTGCAGCACTCATTCAACTACTTGCTGCAAATGATGCAGCTATTTAATCACCCAAAATGGTTCCCAGAGTGTGTTTCATGCCACTGTTCAAGTAAAAACTTGTTTATCAGTCGATTCTGCTCGCTTGTTCATTTCTGAGCATTCTGAGTTCTGCATTTACTTTGAGTTGATTGCAAACATATGTAACTATTACAGCGTGAAAATGGCAGCAAATATGTTTGCATGTGCCAGTTATCTCGGTGGTTATCCATATGCGCAAATATAATAATTAACTAGGCTCTTTATGGCAATCTAAGTTTGTGATATCTTCTCAAGTCATACATTCTATTCATCCGAATTGTTTTTGCTTTTTGTACAGGTTATTGACTTTCATCAGACCCTTGAAGTGAACGGTATCCGGTTCTGGTGCTACACTGCTGGTCACGTTCTTGGTGCTGCCATGTTCATGGTAGATATTGCCGGTGTTAGAGTTCTTTATACTGGTGACTACTCCAGGGAGGAAGACCGCCATCTTCGTGCTGCCGAGGTTCCTCAGTTCTCCCCAGATATTTGCATCATTGAGTCCACCTATGGTGTCCAGCTCCACCAACCTCGTCCCATTAGAGAGAAGCGTTTCACTGATGTGATCCATTCAACTGTAGCACAAGGTGGTCGTGTTCTCATTCCAGCATTTGCCCTGGGCCGTGCGCAGGAGTTGCTGCTCATTTTAGACGAGTATTGGGCAAATCATCCCGAGCTTCACAACATTCCCATTTACTATGCCTCTCCTCTTGCGAAAAGGTGCATGGCTGTGTATCAAACCTATATAAATGCCATGAATGAACGGATTCGAAGCCAATTCGCAAATTCAAATCCATTTGATTTCAAGCACATCTCACCTCTGAAGAGTATTGAAAACTTTGACGATGTCGGTCCTTCTGTAGTCATGGCAAGCCCAGGTGGCCTTCAAAGTGGGCTTTCGAGGCAACTTTTCGATAAATGGTGTGCCGACAAAAAGAATGCATGTGTAATTCCTGGATACGTGGTCGAAGGAACACTGGCCAAGACAATCATTAACGAGCCGAAGGAAGTCACCCTCACGAATGGCCTCATGGCTCCTCTTAATATGAGGGTGGAATATATCTCCTTTTCGGCCCATGCAGATTCCGCACAAACTAGTGCTTTCCTGAATGAGCTAATGCCTGCAAACATAATCCTCGTCCATGGGGAAGCCAACGAGATGGCAAGGTTGAAACAGAAGCTGGTCACTCAGTTTGCTGACAAGAACACAAAGATCATCTCCCCAAAAAATTGCCAGTCTGTCGAGATGTTCTTCAATTCCGAGAAAATGGCCAAGACTATCGGAAAGCTAGCTGAGAAAACTCCAGAGCCTGGTGAAATTGTAAGCGGCTTATTAGTAAAAAAGGGCTTTGCATATCAGATAATGGCATCCGATGATCTCCACGTGTTTTCGCAGTTATCAACTGCGAACATCACACAGAGGATCACCATACCTTACTCGGGGGCATTCTCTGTGATAAAGCATAGACTGAAACAGATGTATGAAAGTGTAGTATCCCCAGATGAAACCGAGGTTCCAACAATTGTGGTTCATGAGAAGGTGACCGTTAAGCAGGAATCAGAAAAACATCTATCTATGCAATGGGCGTCTGACCCGTTAAGTGATATGGTCTCCGACTCGATTGTAGCCATGATCTTGAACATCAGCAGAGAGCTCCCCAAAGTGACAGCTGTAGACGAGACTGCAAACAGTGAAGAGGAGATGGAGAGGATGGCGCAGAAGGTTATCTATGCTCTATTGGTCTCTCTGTTTGGTGATGTCAAACGTGGCGAAGAAGGGAAACTGGTCATCACTGTTGATGGTGATGCGGCCAAACTGAATCTGAAGAACGGAGAAGTGGAATGCGAGAATGAGTCCCTGAAGGAGAGGATAAGAACTGCATTTCGAAGAATTCAGACCGCTGTGAAACCTATACCACTTTCCGTTACTTAATAAGCACCTGCTGATTCGGAGTGTGACCTTGTTCTAGGGCACGATAATGCTTTAACATGGTGGTTTGCTAAAACTTTAACTTCTCATCGTATCATGTCACGTCGTCGTTCAGCAATGTCCCATGGATTTCACTCTGTCCCTGCATGGAATTGAAAGCTTTTGGTAGAACTGCATATGGCCTGTTCCTCTGGTTTCTTTCCAGAATCGGCCATTGTGGCTGGCTAGATTTACTCATATGGAATGCATTTATGTATCATATTTGCAGTTGATGAGGAAAGAGAAAGGCTTCGAGCGGTGCGGCTCTTTTGTACTGTATATTGTGTTTTCTAGCATCTGATCCGAGAAGCACAATTTTCTTGCTTATCAGCTTTCATTCACTGGGAACTGAATGCTATTAATGAGATTAATTACAATTTATGTGTCTTTGAGATTTATGCCTTTTAGGATGGATAGGAAATCGATCTTTTCCCCAGGAAAATCTGATAAACCGGTAAATCCTCTGCCCGTGCTATTCTTATGCACTATGAAATTTTGAATGATTAATTTTGCCCATACATGGCTTTCTGCAGCAATTTTCATTGGGAAGATTCCAGGCGTGATCTTTTGGTCGGAAAGGTTTAGTGTTCAACAACTAACCTAACTGAGTGTCTTGATAGTGCAGGCTGTCCGCGATATCATTGTTATTGCAGTTATGAAGTGATGCATTGCATGGGGACATTGGGGAGACGTTATCATCCATTGGCTCGGCCAAAGCTCCTGGACCGGACGGCTTCAACGCTAATTTCTTCAAGATCCATTGGAATCTGTTTAAAGAAGCTATCTTCGCCGCAATGCGCTTCCTCTATAACGGAGGAGGTATGGTTAGAGAAGTTAACCATACCTTTATTACTCTTATCCCTAAAGTGCAAACTCCTGCCTCTATCGGAGACTACCGACCAATATCTGGGTGCAATGTTGTATATAAGATTTTTGCTAAGATATTGGCCAACCGGCTTGCTGCTGTGCTACCATCACTCATTTCAATTAACCAAACCGCCTTCATTAAAGGAAGGCTAATCAGCGATAATGTCCGCTTGGCAAATGAACTTCTGCATGGCTTTGATAGAAGAGGATCTTACAACAAGGCATGTCTTAAGGTTGACATTTCCAAAGCATTCGATTCAATTGAACACTCATTTCTTCTTGATGCTCTCACGGCCATGGGATTCAACCTTTCTTGGATAGCGTGGATTAAAAACTGTATTACTACGGCTTCATTCTCCATACTTATCAATGGCTCTCCCAATGGTTTATTTACCGGTACAAGGGGTTTGCGACAAGGGGATCCCCTTAGTCCCCTGCTATTCACGGTTGCTATGGAAGCTCTCTCTTCATTGGTCGAAATTGCCGCCAGGAATGGCCGCTATCTCACGTTGGGGCGTGGACGTACAAAGGCGCCCACGCATCTAATCTATGCGGACGACCTCCTATTCTTTAGTAAGGGTTCCCTCCGCTCGCTCTCTTTCATCCGTGACATCCTCCAGGATTTTGAAATGGTCTCAGGCCTCAAATTAAATCCCAGGAAGAGCAAGATTTACAGGCCAAGGGGGGATGATTTGGATTTCCCAGCCACCCTCCTTACGGGGATGCTTCAAAAACACCTCCCCGCAACTTATCTTGGTCTCCCGATGGCCTCAACCTATAGCCGCTGCTGCGATTCGCGTGTTCTCGAGGACCGAATCAGGTCTCTTATCAATGGCTGGAGTGCAAGATGTTTGTCTATGGCTGGCAGAGCTCAACTTCTAAATACGGTGATCCGTGGCATTCTTCTATATTGGGCGGCTGGCATTATTATCCCATTGGCTGCTATCAGGCGCATTGAAAAAATTTGTGCTCAATTCCTTTGGGGGCGGAATCGACATGATATTGCTTGGAGCAAGCTTTGCCTTCCGAAGAGGGAAGGGGGTCTTGGCCTTCTCTCCCCGCTTACTATCCGCAAATCTGCGATAGCCTCTTGGGTTTGGCGACTCCTCTCGGCTGACACATCGATTTGGGCCGATTACATGCGTGCTAAGTACCTTTCAAACGGCTCCTTCTGGGACTGTTCGCCTACCTCCTGCTCCTCCATCCAGTGGCGCAAAATGCTGGCTATGAGGCCTACTTTGAGGCAAGTCATTCGGGGCGACACTTCTTCGGCTTCTTGGCTCCACTCGCCCTCCGGATTTTCTTTTGCAAGTGCCTATGACCTCTTGCGACCTCATGCTGATCAAGTACAGTGGCATCCTGTGATTTGGGATCGCCATATTCCCCCTTCCTTCGCCTTTACCCTCTTCAGAGCGTACCTTGGAAGGCTCCCTACCACTGATCGCCTTATCTCCTTCGGATTGGACGTTCCATCAACTTGTGGGCTGTGCTCGTCTGAGGAGGAGTCACATGCTCATCTTCTCCTCCATTGCACATACGTTGCTTCGGTTTGGCATGGTGTGTGTCACTATTTGGGTTACCCGATACCCGTGGCGAATGACTTGCATGATATAGTAAACTGGATTCTCAACTTGCCTGCCAGGGCTGTGCGTACCTCCTTATCTACTCTCCTTGCAACTGCGGTTTGGCACATTTGGCGAGAGCGAAATAGCCGTTGGTCAAACATGGGTTGCTGCAACAGCGACCGTTTAATTTCAGGCATCATCAACACTTTCAGAGCCATCAAATTCTGAGCTGGTTCCTTCCCTGGAGCGGCTTCTTCTCTGTGTATTTTTTTGTTTGACTTTCCAAGTGCATAGTTTGCTTTACGGGCCTGTTCTGTGAGCCCATACCTTTTTTGTATCTTTTTGTAACCTTCTATTGGTTTTTGGGAATATATAGATTACTTACCAAGCAAAAAAAAAAAAAAGACATTGGGGAGACACATCTCCATGGTAACAATCATGATTGCGAGATAAACATGTCAGATGAATCCAAACCAGTTTCTTTGACTCGCGGATTCATCGACTTGTTTGGTGTTTGGTACACTGCAGTGGTCATGCAATTTGTGGGTCAACATAACAGTGTGGTAAACGGGTTGCCTTTGAACTGCAACCTCTTTAACCGCTAGCATCCAAGGATGCTCTATTATCATCAGTCTGGAGGTAGAGGTATTCATGGTGGTATATTCATGCCACTGAGCATGAGCATATGAGGGTGAGAGAAGGGTCACAAGATTCCTTGCAGAGTGCTCGGCTGTAAGAAGGCAAAAAGGGCGTGGTGGAGTTGGGGTGTCAGAGAGAGAGAGAGAGAGAGAGAGAGAGAGAGAGAGAGAGAGAGAGAGAGGCAAGGTGAGGTAAGCACAGCACACATTAAAAAACAGCCATCTGGAGGGGCACCGGATCTGACACTGTCCTCCCCCTAACGGGTTGTTGACCCTTTGACCGCCCCTCCCCCTTCTCTAAGATTCCTTCTTGGGCTGTCACTTTCTCCACAGGGTTTGTGGTTGTGCCCCTGTCATCTACCTGTTGCTGGATGGTTCAAGGACTGAACTGTAAATAAAATATTGGGCAGAAAAGATCTCAATGAGGGGAGCGGTTATGCCCTCACATCTCATTTACGCGGATGACCTAATTTTCTTTTGCGGAAAGACACCCGCTGCCTTAACTGGTGTTAGAAAAATCTTGCAAGAGTTGGAGGACATGTCCGGCCTGTCCATGAATGCGAAGAAGAGTAAACTTATTCTACCTCTATCCTCCTCCGCAGACTTCAGTTTATGCCTACATATCGGGCTCCTTTCGCAACCTCTGCCAGCGAAATACCTGGGCATCCCTCTTACCCCTGCTAAGGGTAGGACGGCAGCGGCTACCACTCTTATGGATAGGGTAAGGACCTTGCTTTGTGGCTGGAAGGCAAGGTCCCTATCCCTTGCCGGCCGCCTCCAACTACTTGCTTCTGTCATCTCTGGAGTCTCGCTATACTGGGCCTCGGGTTTTCTTATCCCTTTTGGACTGACAAAGAAGGTCGACTCTCTATTGACGGACTTCCTATGGGCGTACGGTACTCATCATGTAAAATGGGAGGTTATCTGTCTACCGAAAAACGAGGGGGGTTTGGGGCTGCGGTCCTTATGCTCCATTCGTGAGGCAATGCTTGCATTGTGGTGTGGGAGTGTTCTCTACAATGAGAACTCCATTTGGGCATCTTTCATGCGTGATAGATATCTAAAGGGTGGAGACTTATTGAATTGCACCAAGGCTCCGCGGGACTCCCTTGTTTGGAAAAAATATTTTGGATATCAGGCATAAGATGTTCCCCAATAGCGGGGGAGGTGCAATTAGGGTGAACAATATTCGGTCCTTATCTTTCTGCCATGCTTTCGACTTGGTGAGGAATAGAGCTGATGTTGTTCCGTGGGCAAACATTCTGTGGAATGCGAAGGTGGCCCCAAAACATGCTTGTGTACTCTACCGGGCCATCCTGAACCGACTACCAACCCTTGACAGATTATTCAGACGTGGCCTAGTCTCTGTGGAGGCTTGCCATCTTTGCAACATGTCGGAGGAAACATCTTCACATTTGTTTTTCAACTGCAACTTCTTGGCGGAGGTTTGGGAGGGGATAACTGCATACTTGAACATCCCAAACATGAGGACTCGGTGCTTGCATTCGATGCTGGATTATTGTACAAAAATCTGCTGCCGCAATCTGAAGATGAAGGCTGCTATCACCCTTGCTGCGGCTGCGTGGGCAATTTGGGAGGAGAGAAACCTAAGATGGACTGAGGGCCGGATCTGCTCTCCTCAGGAAACTATTACTAATGTCGCTAGAATGATCACCACTATTCTTGATTAGTCCCAACCGGGGGTGTCCGAATTTTCTGTTTCAAAACATTTTTGACTTTGGTCATAATGCCCAACTAGTGGCCCCGATGCCTCTTTTTTGTAAACACAAGTTGTTTTTGTTTTTTTGATAGTTATATACATTTACTGCTTAGCAAAAAAAAGAAAAGATCTCAATTATACGTCAATTCTGAATAAGAGGTATCATTTTTTGAATGTTATAAAGATGGTCTGAGCTTTCAAATTTAAGGTTTAATGTCGACGATATATAAGGGCTGTGGAAGCTTACGGAGGCCTGCACTTGAGATAAAAAAATAAGGTCAGGCGTATCTTTGTTATATTTGAAAAATAAGGTCTCTAATTGGGAACGATGCATAGTTGAGGCTTTTTTGTAAGGGATTTTATCACTTGTGCCCCTCCGAGATATCACAATATCAGTTATGCCCTTATCTTTTTGGTAATATCAGTTGTGTCCCTCACTTCTTGCTCCGTTATCACTTGTGCCCTTCCGTCAGATTGACCGTCAATGAGTTGACTTAACCATGATTTTTTCAAACCTTGGTGCAGTTAAGAGGGGTATTATTGTCCACAGATCTTCTTCATCTTCTTCCTCCTCCATTTGTTCTTCTTCCTCTCTTCATAATTTCTCTCTCTTAGTTGCACCTTCATGCATCAATCGAATCTTTAAATTTTTTGCATTTTCACGGATATATCACTCATTACGGATCAAATGGTGAATTTTATTGAAGTTTTCGGTGACTTTTCATTAATCAATTAATCAAAAATTTATCTAAATGCTGAAAGCCTGGGGGCTGACCTGGCGCGGCAGCCTATGGGCGACCTGGGGCACAGGGCGACGAGGCTTGGGGCGACCTGGGGGTGGGGGGAGGCCGACAGGGGGGCGACCTGGGGCGGCGGGGCTAGGGGGCGCAGGGAGGAGGCTGCCAGGGTGCGACCCGGGGCGACGGGGCTAGGGGGCGTAGGGGGCGCGGGTTTGGTCGGGGGTGAGGATCGGGGGGGGGGGGGGACGGGGTGATTGGTCGCGAGGGGGAGGGAGGGGTGTCTTCGGACGGGGCGGTCGACCGCGGGGGCGGGGAGCTTCGGGGATTGAACGCGAGGGGAGCGGGGGAAGGGGGGGGAGTTGTGTTGCAGGTCTGACCTCAAGCACGGATGTGGGGGATGTAAGTCGGGATCGACCGCGGGGGCGGGGGGCTTCGGACGGGGTGATCGATCGCGAAGGGGAGGGAGGGGTGGAAAGCGCGGGGCAGGGGCGGCGCGGGGAGAGGCAGGTGCGGGGCAGGGGCAGACGCAACGCGGGGCGGGGGCGGAGGTACAGAGGTGTGGGCTGGGAGGAGGTGAGTGCTGGGGAGGAGTTTCGGGCGGAGAGGGAGGAGGAGGAGGAGGAAGAGGATGGGGGAAGAGGAGGAAGAAGAAGATGATGAGGAAGAGGGCATAAAAATGACCATATAACCCTTTTTTAAAACTTAATACCGCTTATGTCCTCAAAGTTAACGTCCGTTTGCACTGTAGATGGACGGTCACTAACCCGAGGGGCACAAGTGATAAAATAGCAAGAAGTGAGGGGCACAATTAATATTACCAAAAAGATAGGGGCATAGTTGATATTGCGATATCTCGGAGGGGCACAAGTGATAAAATCCCTTTTTGTAATTTACACTAAAATATCTGTAGGCCCCTTCCATTCCTACTCAACTTCTCTTGTAAAAATACTTCTAAAAAGAAGGGTAAGAAATCATGGGCAAAGACAGATCTGTTATGAGAAAAAAAGGAATACAAGATGTCGAAAAACACCAGGAGGTGATGCGCTCTCTCGAAAGAACCTGCAATAGGTTTGTCGTACCTTGACACACATATAGATAGGGTGCAGGCAGTCGAAAGAACCTGCAATAGGTTTTGATTTTGGAGGTTATGACGCACATAACAAGTTTACAACGGTAACTTTTTTTAAATTAATTAGTAAAATAAGATCAACTTCTTGCAATGAGAAAGAAATGCGTTTTTATGTGGATGCTCTTGTTATCCTTTCTATTACTCATTTTCTTCCTTCACTCTGTCTTCTTTGTATCTTTATGTCTTTGGTAAATTACAAAAAAAGTCCCAACTATGTCCCAAATTCTCAATTAAATGCCTCATTTTTCAATGGAAATCAAGAGGGATTTGATTTCTTTCTCAAATACAAACATCCTAGGCTTCTGTGATCCTATATGCCGCCGTTAAAACCTAACCACCTTAAGCTCAAGCTCGTTCTCAAAGGGCACAACACGCTTTTCATCTCCATGTCACTCAACCCTATTGCCTCCATCCAAGCCCCTCTTCATCACCATCGCCATATCCCTTTGTTAATCACATTGAAAACCATTTCATCGAGTGTTTTGATCATAAGGTTTGAGATTTAACAAAGACCACGACCACCGAAAATGCTCAAAGCAAACTCAAATTAAATCGCAATACAGTCGGAAGGAGCAAGACACGATCATAGACGATCACATAAAGTCACATATGATATGCAAAACGAACTTTGCAAGGGCACGAGCTTGAATTGAAAGATGGCGAGGGGTTCCATTCAGTACCTAGGGCGACAAACATTTCATGAGTTCCTCATCTTGTATCTTTCTTTGGTTTCAATAGGTTAACTTGATATTTACCATAAGCCCTTATATACTTGTCATGTTCACACAAATACCCTTCCATCTTATATATATTAAGCCTAGAATGGGTATGCATGTAATTATAACAAATTTGTATGGGCATTTGTGTGACACAAATGATCATAGGGTTATTCTTATAATCACAAAATAAGTCAGGAGTATCTATGTAAAAATATCATTTTTTTAAAGTTCAACAGAAACAGAAAGGCGCGGACTTCCTCCTGTCTTTCTCTTGGCATATATGATCTCCCTCTTCCTCTCTCTCTCTCTAACACAAATATCACTTTTTTTTTGAAAGGTTTTTAATTGTATTGCTATAAGACCCAAAAAGTTACATGTAGAACAAATATCACTTTTAAGTATATTGTATCACATAAGCCCTTTTGGCATATATGATCTCCCTCTCCCCCCTCTCTCTCTAACACTGTCAGTTCTACACGAAAGTCGAGGACTTCCTTCCTTTACCCACCAATTATTACTCAAATTTTAATAAACTCATCATCAAATGCTCCCATCCCCACCATATCGATCTCTCACCACCCTCAAATCCGCGGAAAGGCCGGTCTTTTACCACCAATTTCGTAGATTTCACCTAAAGGTCTCGCCTTTCTGCCCGCATTCCCGGATCGAGCTCCCATCGACCACTTTTTCCCGTTAAATCCACGCTTTTGAGCTTGTTGTGATCGCCACTCCTCGTGGTTTTTTCTCATTGGAAGCACTAGGGATGGGATCAAGTGGCAGCAAGGAGGCATCGAGTGGAGCAAGAAGGGTCCGGTCCATTGGAACTAGGGTTTTCCGCCCTTCTTGTTTTCGAAGGCCTCAGGTGTCTCTGGACGATGGGGTGAGTGCCATTTGATGGGATCATGCTCGATGCATGTTGTTGGGAAAATGTGGGTACTTCTTGGATGATGCCAATGCGCTTGAAAATTTTGTGCTTTTTTAGTTCTAAATGCCAGAAGTTCTTGTTTTTTATGAATTGGGGGTTTTAAGGTTCAGTGTTTTGAGCTGTGGTGTGCGGAATTGCAGTTGAACTTGTGAATGGGGGTGTTAGCGGTCTTCTTCGTCTATTTGCGCCTCTTTGAATCAGAAGGGAATCGGCTTGATTGATTGCTATTGCTATTTGCTGATTTGTGTTTGTGTTTTGCTTGTGGCTGTGGCTAATGTCCAGAAGTTCATGTGTAATGTTTGAGTATTATAGATTTCTTTTGATTACATGCTTTCTCATGGTTCTGTTTATAGTACTATTTTTGACCAATTTGCCTCGAGTTCTTCTTCCATATAAAAAAGAGCAGTTTGCATTTGAAAAAAAAGTATTCTATGTCAAGCGAATCTTGTACCATTGCGGGTATGTTTTCTTTTTTGCTATTTCGTCTGCGGAATGTGGGCATTTTCAACTTTGGGTGTTAGTGCTGAAGTGCAATTTATGAGACTATTATTTATGGATTTTTTATTAATTAACCATGTATTCTTTCTCTGTTTTAATTTTATGGTCCAATGACATGAAAG
Source organism: Ottelia alismoides (assembly GCA_037367405.1). Lineage (NCBI taxonomy): Eukaryota > Viridiplantae > Streptophyta > Magnoliopsida > Alismatales > Hydrocharitaceae > Ottelia > Ottelia alismoides. Next base: position 224,223 of record JAZKJV010001139.1, read on the forward strand.
ATATAAATGCGGTTTTTTCTGTTTGTTTAGTGCAGAGAAGAAACCGGCCGAACCAAGGATGGGCATTTACATAAAATAAGGAAGAGTCACCAGGATCCAAATGACTCTAGATTCTTTAGTTTGCCTGACAACAGCGTTCAACAGGAACACGATATGCAAGAACATTCCTCGACCATTTTGTTGGATTCCTATAGTATCTCCGATAATCAAGCATCAGCACGATGTGCTTCTCTGCATTTGAATTCTTGTTTTGGCCTTCCGCACAATAACACTAAATTTGAACCTGGAGAAACTGCGAGTCTAAATTCTCAGGATGATGCCCGCCTGGTCGCTCAAGCCTTCGATTCTACTTCAGAGAATATGGAGGAACACCATGCCAAGAATATATCTTCCACTGAAGATGCAGCTGCAAGTAATGCTGATTTTGATGGAGATGAATGCCCTCAGGAAAACCATGCCATCGTTTCTGGCATTGAGCGGAAGCTCTCTCAGAGACGGCAAGAACCTCTGGAGGATACTGCACGCTTCAGCAGAACACGCAGCGTGGGTAGACTTCGTGAGCGGGTTTTACGTAGAACGTCGTTTCCTGAAGGTAGGTTTGGATTTTTGTTATCAGAAGAAAGCTCCGCTTACAGTCGTCAAGACAGTCGACGGCGACTTCTGGATGCTTTGGCTAATATACCGTACTCCGATGGTGGAGATAATGATAGGCAGTTGGTTTCATCTACCTGTCAGGCCTCCAACAATTTTAATGGTGCAAATAGCCACAATCATTTGACAGAGACATCTGAATTAAGGGAGACTAGTAGCCATGCCACTGCGGATCACAGTTCGACATTTCTTGAGAGAAGAAGGCGGATTAGATCTCAGGCATGCACAACAAACTTCTTGCCTTTTTAAAGAATATTCTGAAAGAGTTTAAAGAGATTAACTTTACTTTCAGGTTCGTGCTCTGCAGCGATTGGGTAGTCGTTATGAGAACATATCAGGACATGACAGACAGTGTATTTTGTCTGGTCAGCATAGAAGTGGCAATTGTGCATGTGGAACAAGTAACCATTCCAGAAATCCAGCTAATCAAACAAGTTCCAGAGCTAGCATTTCGCGGATAGTTATGCTAGCAGAGGCTTTATTCGAGGTTGTTTGCCTTGCATTCTGTTATCTTCTTTCAGATGGAGCATTATTACTATAGATTCCCATCCTAAGATTATCTAGATACTTGTACAGGTTTTGGACGAGATCCATCAGCAAGCAGTAGTTTTGGCTTCTCGCCCTTCTTCAGCTTCCCTTGCATCTGTTCCAGCACCAAAAGAGGTTGTAGATAGAATGCCTGTAAAGAATTATACAAAGTCACAGAAATGTCGAGGCAATGAGGCTACACAGTAATTACTCTTTCTCATGCCCTGAACTTTGTTTTTTCTATATGTTGTTAATACTTAGATGTTTGGTTCAACAATCAACATCTTCGTTGTGTGATCAAGAGGTCTCACATATTAATGTCATCGGGATTATATTCTTGCCTAATGCAAAGTGATGCTTGCTTAACTCCAAAAGTGTAGATGAACTGGAATGAACTTCCTATGAAATTAGTTCTTCATTAGCCCTTGGGGTGGGAATAAACACGTACAATTTTGATGCAGATCAAAATTTTGGATAGAGAGAAATTAGAGACCGTGAGAAAGAAATAGGAATGCGTCGGAGCACGATAGAAAGGGGGAAGAAGAGAGAGGAGAAGATGAAGAAACTCCTATCTTCAATATAACCCAATCTCCCTTTCTACCATGCCTATTAGCCCCTTTGTATAAACAAGGTGGAATTACAAAATAAATAAATGGAAAACAATAGTAAACCCTAACAAGCCCTAATTGTACTAAAATGTACTAAGCCTTCTCCCACTATAAGTAGGGTCGGCTACATAGATTCTTGTTCAAATCCATGTTGAAAGATTCGACTATTTTTTACGCTGGCCGTCGACTACCTAACGTAACCCCTGCAACAGTGGGATTTGAACCCTGGTCTTTTGTGTGGTAGACACACTGTACTACCACTAGACCATTAGGTGGGTTCAAACCCTAATTGATCCATAAAATTATTCACCCTAAATATGTTAGAATAATTATGTGGTTTAGTAATTATTTGTTTATTTATCCCTTTTCTTGTAATTTACCCATAGAGCTTTTCTCCTATATAAGAGAGCTCTAGGGTTCAATGGAATTTATCTTGCTCATTCCCTTCAACATGGTATCAGAGCGACGGTCCTAGGCCGGAGTTCTCGATACCCTAACCCTACCCTACCCCACCCGCCGCCCCTCTCTCTCTCTCGATCGATCGTGCGCAGGGCGCCGCCCTAGGTCGGCGGGCTTCTCCGCTGGTCGGGGCTGCAAAGGTCTTCTCCAACCCGTGCGCAAGGCGTGCGCAAGGCTGTGCCCTAGGTCGCCGCCCTAGGTCGTGCGCTGCGCCTGTCCCTTGCGCTGCGCAAGGCCCGTTTTGCGCGAGGCGAAGTTCTGTGCGCCAACACCGCCCTGCGTGCACTGCGTGCTACTGTGCACGTGCACCCCTGTGCGTCCCTGTGCACAGCGACCGCATCTCTGTGCATCCCTGTGAGCCAAAGTAGCGTGCCACACCATTCTCTGGTATGCGCCCCTGTGCATACTTGATCAAAGTAGCGTGCTACACCATGATGCTTGCACGCTAGCCGCGAGTTGTGGTCTCTGAAGGGCGTTGTGGTTTGAGTCTACGGACAGGCGACCCTCATCTATGTACACGTAGACATTATCGTCTAGTCGTGTAACCCCAGTCGCAGAATATTGTTGTCATCATGTCTGACAACAAGGTAGATCTTCCGTCTCTAGGTGCATTCAAAGGTCCGGCACCCGTTGTGAAGATGGACGGTACAAACTTTGAACTGTGGGCCATGCAGTTCATGAGTCTTATGCAATGCAATGGCAAGAAACATATCCTCACACAAGAGGAACCTGCTGAGAAGACTGGGGTTAACGCCTCATGGGAGGCTGATGACGCTTATGCGCGCGTTTGGCTATCCGGTACCGTGTCTATGGAAATAGCCAACGACATTCTGAGTCAACCCACTGCGAAGGCTATGTGGGATATCCTGGCAGCCACATATTCTCCGGCGAAGAACGAGTCCAAGATCTTACAACTTCAGCATGACATCTTTACCTCGAAGCAGAACGAACGTCCTCTTCATACCCTGTACACCTCTCTGAGGGGTATGTTTGATAAGCTACTCGGGTACATTCCATTGACAGCTACACCAGAGCAGCTCAAGGCATACAGAGACTCGGTGATGACTGGAGTGTTTCTAGCAGCCCTTGATCCGGAGTATGATGCCGCTAGAACACAGATTCTTACAGATGCCACCATACCTCCTATGGAAGAGGCCTATCGCAGGTTGAGTAGACTCACCATATCTCATGGTGGAGTTCAGACACCATCAGCCATGGCAGCATCCCGTAGCAGAGGAGGCTCTTCACATTTTCGAGGTAGAGGTGGTCGTGGCCGAGGAGGAGGTAACAGACCTCCTAGACAGCCCTGCACCTACTGTCGTAGGACTGGACACACTGAGGAAACATGCTATTCTACGCATGGGTTTCCTACTACTACGGCACATGTGGCGGAGCAGGCCCAGCAGGAAGGGGGTCCTTCCCATTTCCATGATCATAAGTTTGAGGAGTTAGTGGAAAGACTTCGAGAAATTATGCCAAGCCAGGGACCAGCTAGTACTTCAGGGTCTTCAGAGATAGCCGGCTCAGCTTCCGCATCCTCTTCAGGTACAACGTATGCTCTTACTAGTTGTTACAGAGCAGATCTATCAGAATGGATCATGGATTCAGGAGCACCTCACCATTTATGTGGTGACAAAAAGCAATTGGATGATTTTACTGCAACTTAGAAAGGACGTTCCGTGGTGATAGCTGATGGGACACAATCTCCCATTACTGGTCAGGGGGAGGTGCAATTGACCCCTGGGATACGGCTTCAGAATGTTCTTTACGCTCCTAATTTTTCCATGAATCTACTGTCCATTAGTCAAATCACTAAAGATTTACATTGTCATGCCATATTTGATCCATCTGCTCTTGTGTTTCAGGACATACTAACGGGAAAAGTGATTGGAAGTGGCCGTGAGCAAGGGGGTCTTTATAGACTAGTGCAGTCTCCTTATGCTGGTGTCTCTTCTATGAAGGCTGGTTCTGTCTCTCCTTACACGTGGCATCTCCGATTTGGTCATCTTCCGTTGCAAAAGATGACCCATATCCTTCCACAGATTTCTCCCAGGTCTACTTTCCAGTGTGAGGCTTGCCAGCTTGGCAAACATCACCGGTCATCATTTCAGAGTCGTACATGTCCAAGTTGTTATGGTCTATTTGAGTTACTACATTTTGATATTTGGGGTCCCAGTCGTGTCCCTGATCTTCAAGGGCACATGTTTTATCTTGTGGCTGTCGATGAGTTTTCTAGGTTATCTTGGGTCTTTTTACTTAAAAATAAGTCTGATGCTGGTCATGTTATCCAGTCGTTCATTATTGAAATAAAAAATATTTTCTCTGCTAGAGTGAAGTTTATACGGTCTGACAATGCTCTTGAATTCTGTAGCTCTTACCTGTCTAAATTCCTTATGTCTCATGGGATTGTGCATCAGACGTCATGTGCTTACACCTCCCAACAGAATGGGGTGGCTGAGAGGAAACATCGCCATTTGTTGGACATTACCAGGATCCTCTTGATTCAGAGCCGTGCCCCTCACTCCTACTGGGGGGACACGGTTCTAACTGCTTGTTATCTTGTCAACCGTATGCCTTCGTCGGTGTTAGGAGAAAAGATCCCGTTCTTGATTGCGTTTCCCGAGAAGGATCTTTTCTCACTAACACCACGCGTCTTTGGGTCCGTTGCATTTGTTCATTGCTTCTCTCCTGGTCTTGACAAGCTCTCTCCCAGAGCTGTCAAATGTGTTTTTGTGGGTTATTCAAAAACCCAAAAAGGGTATCGGTGTTTTGATCCAGTTAGACGACGGTACTATGTTAGTGCTGATGTCACCTTCTTTGAGTCCATTATGTATTTCTCTCCTACAGGTGACAGACTCACTCACTCGGAGGAAGGAGATGATGTCTATGTGCCTCCTCCTCCATCTGTTCCATGCTCTACTCTGTCTCCACCACCACCACCACAGCCTATTCCACCACCACCACCACCACCAGTTCCTATTTTTTATCCTCAGGTCTATCAGCGTCGACCCTCTACTCATGTGCCTCCTCCATCATCCAGCACGCCCGAGGTATCTAATGAATATTTGAGATCTACTGATGGCACAGGTGATTTGCATGCGCAGATAGATGTACAGGGTACAGATGATACTACCACTCCTCCAGTTGATGATCTCGATCTTCCTATTGCCCATAGAAGGCAAAAGCGTGCGCGGACAATGAATCCCAAATATGGGATGGACTTTGGCTCACATGCCTGTTTGGAGCGGTTATCACCGGAGTTTCGCCAGTTTGTTCTTGAGTTATCAGCTGTGGAAATCCTAAGGTCATATCAGGAGGCACTATAGAGCAGTCCATGGCGTTTGGCTATGGAAGAGGAGTTGGCGGCGTTGCAGTCGCGTGGTACGTGAAGTATTGTGCATCCTCCACCAGGTGCGTCCATAGTCGGCAGCAAATGGATCTTTACTATTAAGCATCGGGCTGATGGCACGGTTGATCGATACAAAGCCAGGCTGGTTGCTCGTGGGTTCACCCAAACGTATGGGGTGGACTATCAGGAGACGTTTTCTCCAGTAGCACGTCATTCTACCTTGAGGATTCTTATTGCAGTTGCTGTTGTCCGTGACTGGCCCCTTTTTCAGCTGGATGTCAAAAATGCTTTCTTGTATGGTGAATTGCAGGAAGAGGTCTATATGCAGCAGCCACCATGGTTTGCTGCTGAGGGGGAGTCCAATATGGTGTGCCGTCTTCATAAGGCCATCTATGGCTTGAAACAGAGTCCACGGGCTTGGTTTCAGAAGCTCTCAGAGTTGATTGAACAAGAGGGCTTTGTCAGATCTACAATCGATCATACTCTCTTTGTAAAGAGAGACCAGCGAGGTGTGGTAATTATTTTAGTATATGTTGATGATATTGTTATCACTGGCAGTAATGAACAGGGCATTCAAGCAGCTAAGGTTTTTCTTAGCGAGCAGTTTGTTACAAAGGATCTAGGTGCACTTCGTTATTTCTTGGGATTGGAGTTTGCACGAAATGGGCAAGGCATGATAATCATGCAAAGGAAGTATGTTACTGATTTGTTATCTGAGACAGGTATGGCAGAATGTAGACCAGCTACTACTCCTTTGGATCCTAATGTTAAACTTTATGATGATGGCTCTGATGAGGTGGACAAGAGACGATATATGGAGCTTGTGGGGAAGTTGCTGTATGTTACTATTACCCGACCTAATATATCCTTTGCAGTTAGTAGGGTAAGTCAATTCATGGAGCAACCCAGACAGACTCACATGAATGCTGTTTATATGATTCTGAGATATCTAAAGTCTTCTCCAGGTGCCAGTATTCTGTTTAGAAAAGATACCTCTATATCTGTCACAGGTTGTGCTGACGCAGACTATGCTGGGTGCCCTAATGATAGAAAGTCTACTTCAGGCTTTATTGTATTTGTTGGTAGCTCACCAGTAGCTTGGAAGAGTTAGATACAAACTGTAGTGGCTCGATCCAGTTCTGAGTCAGACTATAGGGCAATGGCCCAAGGTAGTGCTGAGATGATGTGGGTTAAATCAGTTCTGATTGATTTAACTATTGAAATACCTCTTCCTATGCATCTTAAATGTGATAATCAGGCAGCTTTGTTTATTGCCAATAATCCAGCCTTTCACGAGAGAACAAAGCACATTGAAGTGGATTGTCGTTATACACGGGACTTGATTCAAAAAGGACTCATTTCTACTTCTTATGTATCTTCTGGAGAGCAGATAGCAGACATGTTTACCAAGGCTCTTGCTAGAGGCCCTTTTCATCTCTGTTGTTCCAAGCTGAGCATGTTAGATATATATGCTCCAGCTTGAGGGGGAGTGTTAGAATAATTATGTGGTTTAGTAATTATTTGTTTATTTGTCCCTTTTCTTGTAATTTACCCATAGAGCTTTTCTCCTATATAAGAGAGCTCTAGGGTTTAATGGAATTTATCTTGCTCATTCCCCTTCAACAAAATACTTAAGTAGAGATTACTTGCAATTCAATTTATTTAAATAAAAAAAACATAAAATAACGATGGTCTCAGATTGGATGAAGACCTTAATCCAATCAAAAACCCTAATTTTGCCCTAATTCGAGCTGCATCGAGCATTGATCGACATATCATGATATGCTTCCATGTTGTGTCATGATAATTATTGATGATGTTCATTAAATGCAAAACACTAAACCATGCAGTTAGGCCCCTGGAACAATGGTGAAATCATGAAAGTAGTTGTGATGAGGTCACACGTTCAGCTATGGAAACAACCTCTTCTAAAGATATAACGTAATGCTGCACATAACATGAGCTTATGCTTGTTTATGTTTTTTATAAGTCACATGTAGTATTGACGTCACAGCCAATCATTTCACCATTTCATCAAGTGTGACAGCTGACAGGTTCGCATCTGTGCTTGCAACAATTTGGGTGCTATATTTTTATCGTTCTTCTGACAAAATCAATACCTCTAGTATAATTTAGTCCGTCCATATTATTTCTTCCTATTTCTTTCTTGAAATACATCTCTCTGTGAAAAATGCTTTGTTAAGTAAAATTAAGGATTTTTACCAGTTGTACCCTTCTGAGATATTGCAATATTAGTTATTCCCCTCCCTTTTTTGGAATATCAGTTGTGCGCCTGTCTTATTTCCGTTTTATCACTTGTACCCTTCCGTTAGTTTACCTGTCAATGAGTTAATATTAATCATGATTTTTTCAAACTATGACGCGGTTAAGAGGGGCATAATTGTCCAAACACCCCCTCCACCCTAGCAACCCCTCCCCCTGAACACCAGGATGATGATGTCCAAGCACTCCTTAGCCACCTCTGTGTCCTGGATCCCCATGGAGAGGCCCACATCGACCTCCTTCAACGTGTGAGGACACAGATCTGAGGGGCGGTCTCCAGCTATTGTTTACTGATGTACTCTGTGCCATCATCCATCATCTGTGCGGCCTGGAGGGGGAGGGGCAGCAAAGGAGGAAGACTTGGAGGGGGAGGGGTAGAGGAGGAGATGGTCGGAGGAGGAGCAAGGGCTGGAAGAGGAGGGAGGAAGAGGGGGAAGGAAGAAGAAGAAAAAGGGGGAAAAAGATAGTTCTATACTCCATATTTTATCTAATTTCTCTTGTGTCCCCAAAGTTAACGTCCATTTGGGATGTGGATGGATGACAACTAACCCGAGGGGTACAAGTGATCATTGTGGAAGAAGTTAGTGATGCAATCGATATTCCAAAAAAGGAGGGGCATAGCTGATATTGTAATATCTCAGGAGGATACAACTGATAAAAATCCTAAAATTAAATAGCGAAGTATAACCACTGTGTAATTTCTCCATGTATTTATTCTTTAGGGTCGCTCAACTATTGAAGTCATCCATTTGCTGAGGAGAACAATGGAAATTTATAGAGCTAAAAGGAAGAACCTCTATATGATCTTTATTGATTTGGAGAAGGCTTATGATTCTGTCCCACGAAAGACATTGTGGAGAGTTTTCGAGAAGAGACAAGTACCTGTCATATACATTAACCTTATAAAGGACATGTATGATAGAGCTTTATCTTGTGTAAGGACCCCGTCTGGGAAGACTGACCATTTGGCATCAACATTGGTTTACATCAAGGTTCAACTTTGAGTTCATTTCTTTTTTATTTTGATTATGGATGAGTTGACAAGTCACGTTCAAGATAAGATACCTTGGTGTATGTTATTTGCTGATGATATTGTGTTGGTTGATGAGACTAGAGATGGAGTAATTGAGAAGCTTGAGGTCTGGAGACATGCATTGGAGATTAAAGGATTTCGTATAAGTATGGCTAAGACTGAATATATAGAGTGCACTTTTGATGGAAGCAATGATAAAGGAATTGAGGTGAAGATTGGTGACGATAACATTCAGAAGAGGGATTCTTTTAGATATATGCGATCTATTTTGTAACATGATGGGGAAATTGACGGAGATTTTTACTAATAGAATAAATGCAGGCTGGCTTAACTGGAGAGAAGCCTTTGCTGTTCCCTGTGATAAGAAAATTTCTTTGAAAATCAAAGAAAAGTTGTACAAAGTAGCCTTGAGACCTGCTATGCTCTATGGATCTGAATATTGGCCTGTGAACTATAGATATGCGCAGAGAATGACAATAGCACAGATGAAAATGTTAAGGTGGATGTGCGGATACACATGTAAAAACTAGATTCGGAATGATGAAATCAGAATGAAAGTTGGTGTAGCTCTGATCGAGGATGAAATGCGATAAAATTGCTTAAGGTGGTTTGACCATTTGCAAGGGAGGTCAACTGATGCACCGGTTAGGAGATGCGAGTTTTGTGATGTTGAGCCAACTAAGATAGGGCGAGGAAGGTCCAAGAAGTGTTGGAATGAGACTATACAAACTTAGTTTTTTGGATCTAAGCCCGAGAATGACTCAATATAGATCTGAATGGAGGCAAAGAATCCATGTAGCTGACCCTACTTAATGTGGGAAAATGCTTTGTTGTTGTTGTTGTGGTCCACTACTGTAGAGATGGTTATTGCAGGCTGTGGTCATATTGGTTATGTCAATGGCCACCATCCCCATCTCTGATGTTAAAGAGACGTCATGGGAAAAATGGTACCTTGAGGACAACCAAGTAAAACTTTTTTTTGAAAGGAGTTAGGGTGGAATCCCGAGATGGGACTCATCAAGCAGTATATTAATAATAATAAAGGTACAATACATCATCTTACATTAAATTACTCCATGACATGCATAACACCCTACAATGCTCGGTTACATTTTTAGAGTAGAAAGTTTGCCCATGAAAGATGGGATCATTCCTACCACACCAGATTGCCTACAAGATCGCAAAGCGTGGGAGCTATCGTCATGGCCATTGCCACGCACCGACTGTATGCACCTCCAGAAGGTGGCACAATCATCCATCGTAAGCTACAGAATGTTGGCTCTCCTTCAGACCCATGTCGAGTGAGGACATGAAAATAACATATATTCAAGATCTTCCTCCGCAAACTACATCTATCGCAACTATGATCCTCAAGATGTAACATTTGGCCCTAGCGATAGTTGGTCAAGATTCTGCCCAGTCTGACCAACCGCAGAAATACCTTGACCCTATTCGATATTCGACTCCAAATGATATCGGTATCTAGTCTGGCATCATCCGACGCCACCTCCCTGTCCTTTACAAAGAAACGATATGCCTTCTTCACCATGAACCTCCCATCCCCCCACACAAAATGATCACTGCCAGCAGTCGGTCCCTCCAGAGGTGCCAACTTACTTTGCAATCTCAGGAGCTCCTCCAGTCTGGTCGGACAATCTTGAGGCGAATGTTGGAATCTACATGACCTAATCTGACATATGTTGAACCGAATCGTCTCTGTTATGGGCTATGGCAAAGAGCCTTGGGAAGCGCTCTCCCAAAACACCTTCCTTCCTCCAATCGTCTAGTCGGAATCTAAAATTCTCACCATTCCCAAGGACGGGTTGCATCTTACCTGCAAATGCTGGAAGAATCATAGCCACACCTTGCCAGAGCAAAGATGGAGCACACACTCGGATGGCCTCCATCCAGAGATCCCATAGATTTTCCTTAACATGTGACAAACGAGATTCTCTGAGTTCCCTCAGAGTCGCGCCACCCATTTCACCATAAGTTCCTTATTCATTCCTTCCACCCTCAGCACTTCCAAACCTCTCTCGCCTCCTGATCAGAGAAACCAAAAGGCACCACGATAAACTTTTCTCCATTAATCTGCAAACCTGAGATGTCCCTGGAGATGTCCATAATAAGTGACACCTGACGGATCTGCTCCGTATTGTCCCCCAAGAACAATATAGTACCATCAACATACTGCAACAATGGAATTGAGGTATCGTCTTTCTATAACCAGAGCACCAGTCCGCATCCGATGCCAAGCGCATCATGACAACAAGTGCATCCGCTACAATGACAAGCAAATTAGGAGCAAGTGGGCAGCCTTGTCTGGCCCCCCTCTGTAGCTGAAAGAAACCTCCCTCTGGCCTTCCATTGGTAAGCATAATATAGGACGAAGTCATGACACACCGTTTAACCTAGGAGATCCACACATCAGGAAAACCCCTCTTCTCCAACGAGGCCCAGAGGTATCGTCGCTCCACCCAGTCATAGACCTTGGAAAAATCAACCTTGGATTGTCAACTTTGTTTCGAATGACATACAACATCCCATTCTTCGGAGGAGATCGGCTCGAGACATGTGGACGGTTCTTGAGAGTATTCATGATCAACGGAATAAGGAACTAAGAATTTATCGATTGATTTTGGAAATCTATTATCTTCGTCAGGGAATCTCTGTATCTGCCTATTATAGTGCCTTAATTTCGAAGTGAGAAGACCTTGATTACTATTCTGAGGAATCTTGGAGGTGCAATACAAATCAGAAGATCTAATGGGACATAGAATGGAAGAAACGAACCTTCATTTTCTTATTTTCTTAGGTAGTCTAAACTCCGAGTTTGAAAAATGTAAGCCATATATTGAATTTTGTTACTATTCCTAATATTCAAGATGTTTATCATTTGGTTGGCTGAGGAATGGAGAAGGATACACAACACTTAGATGGGTAAATGAATCCACGCCAAGATCCATTAACATATACAACCACTAAACAAGTCCCACATCACCTATTATGGGAGAGTAGTGTGAGTGGGACCTATATATATGGGCTTACACTACAAGTTTCAAAGAGAAGAATCATTCTCCATTTTTCATCAGTGGCTGTCTCTTTCTTGTGGCAAATATCCCAGACGTGCGGTGGAGATATTAAAACATAGAACTGCCATTTAGTTGTCATGGCTTTTGTATCTCTTCCACATACTTTCCATCTAACTAAAGATATTTTGCTCAGTGTGCAAATATGTACACTTTCTCATGATGGTAATTTTGACCTGTATCACAAAGAAATCAATCACAAGATGCAACAATTTACGTGTAAAGAGTCTTTAAAGTAGAAGGGGAAAGACCATGAATCAAGAGAGCTTCCACTATGTATGATAGAGGAGTTCTCACACAAAGTTATAGGAGAAGGATTCACCCAGTATATCATGCAATAAATTCACATATCTTACCAAACACGTGCACACAAAAATCCACAACCGAGGTGCTTCATCTTTTTACACATGGGCAGTCATGGCGTAATCAACAATAATGATTGATGGCTTGCCTTTATCTTTATGTAAGGTTTTCGGAAGTATTGGCCGCTAAGCATGGAAAACTATTTTTGGTGGGAGGCATTGTGTACTGATTATGCATGTCTGAAATGGCAATATACATTTTAGACACAAGCATCCGGGATCGGTTTTTATTGTGCATGCCTCAAGAAAGGTTAATCATTGTATGTACTCATGAAGTCCTAGAATTTGTCATGAATGCTTTTATGCTAAAGCTTACTCGTGCTTTTGTTATTTGCATGTCGAGAGAAAAAACTAACTAAATAGAAAATTTCTGCCAGATTCATTTCAATGATAAGAGTCTAACCTGTGTGTGCTGGCATTATTCTATGCAGGTGTTATATATGTCTGGTAGAGTATGAGGAAGGAGATGCCATGAGGATATTGCCGTGTCTTCATGATTTCCATCAATCTTGTGTAGATAAATGGTTAAAAGAGATTCACAGGTATTCTATCCTCAACTTATAATTCTCACAAGGGATTCTTTAGATTTCATTCAGTCTCTTGTGATTATTGACCATCGTAGTTGGAAGTGTTGCTTATGGCATACAAGTCATGATAATTCATGCTATTATTTTTAACCTTGCAAGTAGTATGAGCCTACTTAATATTAAAGACTATTCGTTATGTTCTGTTCCATGTAAGCAATTGATAAAATATCCAAACACATCACCTTCTAGTAGGGTAAGGGCAGTGCCAGGTTCATATTTTGTAAGGATGGGCGCAAAGCTGCCACCAGCTAGTGATAACTTTTTTGAGGGCCAAGGGGCTTCCATTGTTCTTTCACATACTTTATAGTTTCATTTGGTGACACCTACGGGCCGTGATTCAACCCCAATTAAGAAAATGCGCGGGATGCATTTGTGACATGCTTGCTCCAGATGCCTTGTTTGTACTTTATAATGCCTTCCAATTAATATTGAGACGTTTATTAGAGATGCATTTCAATGACGATGCTTATTTATGTTATATGCTTTCTAAAAGCTGTATCTAGAAAAATGAAACTGGAGAGGAGTTTTCAAATGAGAACTTAACCATGCTTTCAATGATGCTACCTTGATCATACCATTTTATGGATCCGATCCTCGGTATGATCTTGTGCTGACAAATTCATATAACCAATGCTATTTATTGTGCTAAAAGGCTTACATTTGTTCGCATTGGAGTGTAGTGTTTTTGGTTTTTTTGAGCCAATATAGTGTAGTGTTTTTGTGGTTTTCATTTGTGCAATATAATGTTCCTTCTTGGATTTCAGGGTTTGTCCTCTATGTCGCTATGACGTCTGCTTATCTGATGCTTCCCATGTGAATGGACTCGATTGAATCATGTCTTCTGGCAATTTTTTTGGGCCAGCTACTTCTGCAAACAGTGTCCCTGCCTCCAGATTCGGCATCTTGCACAGGACTGGAGGGCATCTATTCTAAGGTTCACTCGAAATCTGCTCGCCATTTTGCTGCATGCTTTTAGTTGCACAAGCGTTAGTTTCAGGCTGGGTTCTTCGGATACGGTGGCTGTTGTGGTTTAAATTTGTTCGATTTCTTTTTTTTCTTCTGTATTGAGTGGAGTGAAAATGATATTCGATGTGTTGAATCGTTTGATCATATTGATCAATTTATTTAAGATGTACAATTCAACCCTCCTTGTAGATTTCTATGGCTATTATCAAGATGAATATTATTGAGATGGTAGATATGATCATATGGTGTTCTGTCTTCACATTAAATCAGACCCGTGGCACTTGTCTTTCTGTACTTGTCTTCTGTCTAACAACGTCAAAAACACTTTGTTCTCAACTGAGTTGGGGCTCTTCCTTCACATTTTCAAAAAAATATAAGAAGATTTGTCCTTTCTTTAATGTGACATTTCATGGGAAAAAGGTTACCAAAAGTTGTCTTTTGCCAAATGAGGCATTTCACGGTGGAAGGTATCTTTCTACTTCCGAAGTATTTACCGTGACATCAGTATTTCATCTTTTGGCAGGAATAATCATATGGGAAAAGTGGGTCTACAGCTCTGGTGTGGACAAATCCCAAAGGACTTGTCTTTATGAATAAGGCCATCATCATTATCTATCCTTGTCATGTTGGATGAGCAGTTGGAAATGCCCAAAAAGATGGGGTCTCAGACAAAGAAAACAGACTATTCTGCCAGACAGCAGCACCATTTCCATTTTGGTCATGTTGCTGCTGCTATTAATTTACTCCTCACCTAGAAATAATCCTCCTAGATGGTAGATGGTAGTGAATTATTGTCGGTGCCACACATCTTAGACATGTCTGAATGCTATAATGTCCCCTTTATATTATTCAGATTGGCTGCATTGGTGGTTATTATGCCTCATGCCATAGTCCATCCATACAATATCACAATATCAGAATCTCCCTGAAGGTTCATGTTTTCATCTTTATGGATACTAGGATTGTTGTAGTTTACTTATTAGTCTATGCGTTTGTTTGTGTGTTTCAGCCTGAGTTGGATATTTTTGTAACGGTCGAATAACTAGATTTAACCCGTAGCGTTTCAACCTCTAGCAGTCATGCCGTGCGAAAATCTTGGAGCAACGAAAAGTTCAGTCTTCAAAATGTGGTTATAAACCGAGTGGTGCCGCAACGGGCAATATGGTCTGCATTAACATGTCGGGATAAGGAATCTGTGATTCTGAAACATATTTTCGGTCACTATTTAACCAGGAAAAAACCTTCTTTTTGTATGCACAACTAGGCAATTTATTATACAGGGAGGGACATACATCCAGCACAAAGGAAGCTTAATATCTCAGTGGAAGTTATATGAGAGAAGGATAAGATAAAATGAACAGTAAGGAGAAAAAGTTAATGACAAAACACTGGTCCATTTGCCACTAGTCTAGGTAGCAATTTAATTGCCAAGAAATTCCTCTTATTTTTCTTTTGAGAAATATTTTATAAGAGATTTGCCATCTCTCTGTTATAGTTGTCCAAAAAGTTGGATGGACCTATAACTAAACAAGAAAAGGGTTAACCCAACCCTACCAACTTATACTAAATTATGCTATAATTTTTGTCATGAGTTGAGATGTAATTTTGTACTTTCCCTGGTTTAACCATTACAATACTTTGGAAGGAAGTATTTCTTAATGCAACTATATTTTTGATAAAAGATAATACCAATTATCATATAAAAACTAGTGCCATTGAGGCTAGACTTTGTGATTTGTCAGGTTTACTTTGAAGAATGGTATGGATCATATTAGGAAATGACATTCCAACAAAATATGAAGTGAGGTATCAAGTATGTAATTGTCAGGAAACCCCGAAGGTTAGACACGAACTCATGTCACGTGTGGTCTCACAATTTGACCTAGCGCCTTGCTCGACATTCGACCTTGACTTCGCTAAGCACAACATGGAAGGATAGTTCCACACCTTGTCTGTCACTGAAACTTCTCTTGGAGTTTGACATGACTAATTCATTCCCGCTTTTCATTCACTTTCCTTGCTTCCACTTCCTACAAACCTATATTATGTATGAAATTGACTTATCTCAATATATGACCTTTGAGTACATTTTCTAATTTGATAGACTACTTAACTTGTAACTTGATGTCCAATCACATTTCAGGATATGTAGGGGATGCCTATCAAGTTGAACGAGACAAGTTGGCCCGGATATAAACTTGAACATGATCATAATTGGGTTCTAACTCAAACTCGAGAACTTGGGATGGCTAACTCAAACTGCTCAATAATGATGATGCTGATACATATTTTGTTTGAAAATATAGTTAAAGATGATAGGAAGGAAATCACATAATATTTTTGTATTGTGTTGACTGTGTGGTTAAGCTCAACAATGATAATGATCATTTTTGTTGCTCGACGACATGAAAGGTGATGACCATGATCGACAATGGACTAATGGTGATGCTTTTGTATGTCCACTCTATGATACTTAACAACCACATAGGATGGAAATGCAAGGGAGGAGCGACAACATGAGAAGAAGGGTTAATGATAGTAGGGGTTGACAAAGATAAATATGAGGAGGTCACATGAGGTATTGAATGTAGAGTTGGGAGGAGGGCAAATGAAGGGAGGAGAGGAGGGCATGGAGGTGGGGAAGAGATCGAGGCAACTCTTGGGTATTGTTGGGAGAAATTGAAGTTTTGCTCTTAACCTCTTATGCCTTTTGGTTTATACTTATGACCATGTATATTGATTAATAAGAAACTTTTAACTTGATGGAGTTATCGAGATAGTAGTTTGTGCATGACGTGACTCAAGCATGACTTGATAACTATATTAAGTTTCTATCTAACTTGTGCTCGAACTGGCTAGGTATTTGAGCAGTGAAGCTCCTAGAGTCCGAGGCTCCGAGCTATCCTGACATTCGTAAAGATAATGTACTTTATATATGCAATAAAACTTTTAGAACTTGATTTTGAATGAGAGCATTGATATTTTATGTTGGAAATGATAAATTAAACCTCATAATACTCATCGCTTGACTATACTCTAATCTCTCTCCTTGTTTTTTAGCCGACCCTACTTAATTGTGGGAAAAGGCTTTGTTGTTGTTGTGTTGTTGTTGTTCTTATACAAGGGACTATTTGGATACACCTATATCTTTAGAAAATTGCTTATCTGAATTGATGCTTTCTAAACACATGTTGAAACTTTTTAGCATTAGAGGCCAAACTTTCCGAAAATAAAAATTGAAACATCCTTCCTTGATGAATTTTTTTGTTCAAAAAGCAAAGCTACATCCCTTTGAGTTGTTTTCGAGGTGCATTCAAATTATCAAAGAAGCTGGAGCTCTCAAAATGCTACATATAATTAGGTATTACCAAACAACATCTAAACATAGTGGACATTACTAACAAAACTATACTTATAGCAATCCATTGAAACAATCACAGAAGCAACCATACAAGCAATCACTAAACAGATGAATTGAGCAGACCCTCCTTATTAGAGAACTACAACGTGTGCCAAAGTTTGGCTTACTTAGGGTTTGCAAACTTTCACTAATGGGAGGAGTTCTCTCATTTAAGAAAAAAGCATATTTACTCTGAATGCATTTTAACCAAAATTACGATAAATAAATTAAAATTTATAAAGTATCCTAAATATAAAGCAACAAAATAATTTCAAATCTAAAAAATCAGAGTAGAAAGCTTAAAATGGAAGCTTGATAGAACATCAGAACTAAGCTTTTCAAAATAGAGCTTTTTGAGGATTTTATTGAGCTAAGATACCCACTATTAGGTGATGTATTGACGAATGCGAAAGTGTTTATGTTGATCTAAGAAGTACATGAGGCCCTCTTATAGGTGTTAGAACTCTCCAAGGATCGTATGGATACCCTCAATAGAAAATCCTAAATGATTTAAAAAAATGCACAATGAAATTCAAATAGGTGTACTAGTGCATGAGTACGAGCAAGAAGTGTATACCTGCACTTGATAAAAATGTTAAAAATAGCAACTCAAACAACTATTAAATTCAAAGTGTGTACCGATACGCTCCATAAGTATAGCGTTGTATACAAGGTATACAATGTACATGTGCATGTACTAGTACACTGTGAGAAGAAATGAATTTTATGCTTCAATGCGTAGCGGTGCATTTAGGTGTGTACCACTGCATTGAGTTATACAATAAATTATACGTTAGGTATACAAGAGCATAGGGCACGAACATCGAACCAATGATACATTGAGCACATATAAAATCCAAGTTGTGTATATGTGTACGATATGATTTTTGAAGACCTTGTACATTCAAACCTATGTATATTTTATTGCAATATGATTCCGTAAAACAAACAAACATTTTCACTCTTTGAAGTAACTTAACTGAATTTAGTACTTTGAGATTTCTCGAAATACTAATATTACAAGGAAAATATGTATGTTGAACACATAATATCATCATCATCATCAAAATAAGATTCCAACAACATTTTCTCAAGCCAAAGGCCATAGATTGATGAGAACCAATTCTCTCCTTTGCATCCAATGACAGCTGTTCTTACTCTATTCAAGCAAGCATGCATTCCTGTGGATTTCCCAAAATACCCCATGCTTTTTTCCTCCAATACGCACAACCAGAAGGGTACTTATGCCAATTCAAGTCCCCCTTCCGAAACTCCCAACATCCCCCACCAACTCCAAAAAGAAGCTCACGGAAAGGAAGCACAGATAGAGAAGAGCACAACGACCACTCTCTGCGCTTTCTCGCTCTCAGTCCATACAGAGAGATTCGAAAATGGCGGTCGCCAATTGCAGTTAGGGTTTCGGCCATGGACCCCAAGCTGGACCTCGACCCCTCCCCTCCACCCCGCCGACCCCGCGGCTTCGCTGCCGCCGTGGAGGAAGGCGCCGCGGCGGCGGCGGGGAAGGGGAGGAAGGAGCGGGAGAGGGAGAAGGAGCGCACGAAGCTGCGCGAGCGCCACCGGCGCGCCATTACCAGTCGCATGCTCGCCGGCCTGCGCCAGCACGGCAGCTTCCCCCTCCCGGCCCGCGCTGACATGAATGACGTCGTCGCTGCCCTCGCCCGCGAAGCCGGATGGGTCGTCGAACCTGACGGCACCACGTATCGCCCCTTGGTTCCCGCACCGCGGCCGCCTGCCGCTGCTCAGCTGGTAGTTGCCCGTCTTTCTCCTGCTTCGACTGGCCGTTTGTGGCTGAATTCTCTGCTTATGATTTGGGAATAAGATGCCTGACAGTGGCGTGTAGTTGGATCTCCTGATTTCTTCTGCTCCATTGAATTGGTGCGCAGTTGCTAATGCGATGCTTAATAATGCAACACCCCAAAACATAGTAGTCGGCACAAATTGAGAAGTGACTTATATGCGGCACTTCGAGATTAAGCATTTTTCCATTTGGTGTCAGAAATATGATATAGAGTAAGTTACATAGAGGGTCACAATGGCTGGAATTTGGATAAATAAGGTCTTGATAATCAGAATGTAATGTTTTTGTATCCAACACATAATAATTGTACCCCTTAGGTTTTTCCATTAAGCTTCTTTTGGAGATTAAGGTTGTATGTAGTTTTGTGAAGTCATTTGAAAAGAGGTCTATCCTTTAATTCCATATTCGCTCTTATAAACCCCCAATCAGAAACTCATATTTATGTTGAGAGTGAGCGGAGGATCTGAGTGGTTGAGGTATGATAAAAAAACATGATGGGTGAGGGCTAATCAGGCTATATTAAGTAAAGCCCTGGGGAACATTCTGTATCGGCAATATGATGTTGAAAAGAATGTATTGTTAGGTTGCCCAATATATAAGAATTGTATCAAGTAGGTCCTTTTGTTAGCCTTGGGTTAGTTATTCATTTTATTTGCAGTCTCATAGTCATTTAGAAAGAGATCTTTCTTTTTTTATTCCATATTTTCTCTTCTACACCCCAACCCCAACTTAGCACTCAGCAGAGCAAGGGGATCGGAGAGGGTTGCGGTGTGATGACAAAATGACGGATGGGTAATTTAGGCCATGTTGATTTAAGCCTCGGAGGGGATGTTCCATATTCACAAGGCTGGATTTGTCATTTTGATAAAAAAAATAACATCTTTGACATGGGCTTCTAACATTAAGAATATTAGGCACCAATTCATACCTTTTATTAGAACTATTATTTGCATAAACCTCCAATTACGGGAATCTTTACACAGCTTCCTCAATAACAAAAAAATGACCATTGCTATCTTTAAGGTTATTTTTCTTTCTAAAATTTGATAGACAGAGAGTGATTTATTTATATATTACAACATGGACCAACTTTGTTTTGTTAAGAACACCATCTACTAATTTATGCACATACTTGGGATTCCAGTGTTGATTGGTAAAGTTACTGCCTGCATTTATTTTCTTTATGTTATGCTTATACGTTCTTCATTTCCCGGTACAAGCGATTCATAGTTGCTCTGAGATTTTCATTGCAGGTGTCTTTTAGGTCTGTAGAGAGTCCGCCTGTATCTTCTCTAAAGAACCAGAACCACTCTACCAGGACAGTGTTGGACTGTGAACCTTCCATTCTTTGTCTTGATGATAGTTTATCACCTGGATCATTTGATTCGATTGTTGTTGTTGAAGGTGATATGAAGGATACCCAATTTGTAAATGCTTCCCCTATTAACTCTTCAGAGTGTATGGAAGCTAATCAGGTAAAACATGTCTATAGAAGCCTAGTAGCAATGTCTGCTCATTTTTTCAATAGATTTATATACTCCATTCGGTACTTCTATTTCCAGTGTGGTGAACTTTTTGTTATCGGTGTAGTGCAGCTAGTGCATGATATTCAAAGCGGGGCACACGATGCTGATTTCTCTGGAACTCCATATGTTCCTTTTTTTGTGATGCTTCCTGTACGTCGCTACTATCTATCATACCCATGTTGCCATTACGATCACTTCTCTTATAATCTGTTGTTATCTGGATTTGCATTTTTTTTAAAAACTGGCCTGTGTTATATAAAATGTTGCTCGCATTTATTCTCTATTTGCCAATGTGGGATATACTAAATTTGATATTAGGTATGTGATATGTTATATTTCTTCTGATCGTCTACTGTCATGGTTGCAGATTAGTATCATAAATGGCTTCTGTCAATTGGTTGACCCTGAATCTGTGAGAGAAATTCTGCATCATCTTAAATCCATGCATGTTGATGGAGTTGCAGTGTCTTGTTGGTGGGGAATTGTTGAAAATTGGAGTCCACAGAAATATATTTGGTCTGGCTACAGAGAGCTGTTTAATATTATTCGAGAATTCAAAATCAAATTACAGGTAGTGTAAGAAAATATGGATTTTCTTGTAATATTCTTCTATTTCCAGGTAATAGTATAACACATTCTAAAGAAAAAAATGAGCAAATAATTGGAATTCTATTTTCTAAAGACCGACCTTATTTTTGGGTAAGATGGCAACTTCTTTTCTTTTTAGGATATTGCTCCTTAAAAAGGTTTTCTTTCCTAAAGATGTTGCGATGGATTTATTGTTCACTTGAGCATGGTTGGGAAGATAGCTTTCAAGATGCAAAAATAATGGTGTTTCCATTTTCCTCTGATTATTTAAGGTTTTATATCTTCCCTCTTTCTTTCTTTTTCCATAGGTTGTCATGGCATTCCATGAGGGTGGCAGTGGATCTTGTGAAATTCCAATCACACTGCCAAAGTGGGTAATGGAGATTGGAAGAGATAATCAAGATATCTTTTTTACAGACCGTGAAGGGAGGAGAAACACTGAATGCCTTTCATGGGGAATCGATAAGGAGCGTGTTCTGAAAGGGAGAACGGGTATAGAGGTATTGAAGTTTTATTTTATTTATTTCTAATTACGAACGTTAGCAGGGAGATTTTTTTTCTCAAATATAATAGAAACAAGGAACCGGCTCTTTTTATCCGTGCTAAGAAAGAATGATCTATATTCTTATTTATATTTCTTTTCTTATATTTTATTATGCCTTAAAATATGAGTAAGAAAGGAAGAGCCATGCCGAGATCACATATGCATTCCTAAATCATGGTTGGGTGTAATTAGGCCCGATGAGAGTTTAAGGTGTCATGAATGGTATTAAATATCCCCATTAATGGAACAATCACAGTCATCGCTTCAATATCTCCTTGATAGAAATTTCTTATCATTTTTTAAGTTGGTGTCTGAACATTTTATAATTCCCATCCGACACAGGAGCTTTTTTGTTTTTCTTCAAAATTTTTAGTTTGATATTGTATACTTAACTATCACGTGCATTTCTTTTCAAGATTCTTGGGTTCAGTATACCCCTGCATATATCGAGTGGATGCTTCATTTTGCTTAACGTAATTTTCTTCTGCAGGTATATTTTGACTTCATGAGAAGTTTCCGCATGGAATTCGATGATTTGTTTGCAGAAGGCCTGATCTCAGCTGTGGAGATAGGACTTGGTGCTTCTGGAGAGTTGAAATATCCCTCGTTTTCAGAAAATATGGGCTGGAAGTATCCTGGTATTGGTGAGTTTCAGGTATTTAATTCAAATTATTTGATATTCTATTTGGTCGCAGCCTTGTAAACCGTGAGTTAGAAAAAACCTTCCATACAGATGGAGTGTGTCACTATAAAGAGTGTTCTCTTGTATTGTCTTGCAACAAACTTCCCTCAACACTGAACTACATAAACTTATATATTCGTTGGAGTTATATATTTTTATGGGTAATTGAATATCTTCTTGATCCAATCACACTACTTTCTTGTTTAGTCCCACATTGCTAGACAATGCAATTGTGTAAAGTGGTGGGGTTTTATATAAGGCCCCACACATATTGTAATCCTTGGCAAGATCAATATTAAGATCAAATTCCATTCGGTCGTTTTTAGTCACACCTATTGTGCTTAATATTCACAATTGGAGAAGGATGGTTCTAGGGTTTCTTTGTCTCGATTCTCGAGGTTCATAATTCATTTCAATTTAAATTCTAAAAATTCCTGTGTTTGTTATTCTTTTTGGGAGAGCATGCAATGATTGCACTCATCGAGATTCAACATTGATCGTGTCTCTGTCATCTCTTCCACATTGTCCCTTGGTCGTAGCCCGTGTAAATTAACAACCTACTCCATGTCCATACTGACCTCCATCCTCCCTCCTAGCTCCAAGCATTATCACCCTCATGGCAATTCTAGCCCTCAGACTACTCTGCCTCTTGATCTTGGTGCCTTCCACAGTCCTAGGACATCAATCTTCGTGTAGGCCTCTTCGATGTGACTCGAACAATCTCCAGTGTACCTTTTAGGCACAAGTCTATGTCATTGTTAGGTTCTTATCCTCACTGGTGTTGCATCTCCCAATGGCAATCTCTAGCAATGTGCGAGCGATCCAACCTTTGCAAGGCACCCAAGGTGATGTTGCATAGGTCCTTCATCCTTTTTGACTTTTCTTCTTAACGACATCTCCACACATGCAAGGTTTTAAAGAAATTTAAAGTGGAACGAGGCAATTTTCTTGGAATCGAGGTGAGCCTTTATATTCCACCAAAAAAATTGCAATTCAATAAAAAATACTGTAACAGTATTATGAAAACAATATTATCAAACAAATTTTCGTATATCCTTTGCAACACCTTTACAACTCCAGTACATGACTCTTCTTCACAACGACACCTCCATATGCAAGGTTTTAAAAAAATAAAAAGCATAATGATGATGTCTTCCTGGAATCAAGGCGAGGCATAGCCTCGAGGCATAAGCCTCAATATTCCACCCAGTATGTGTTTTAATAAAAAAACATTGTAATACTATAAGGAAGATAATATTATCAAACAAATTTCCATTTATCTAAAGCAATTAAAGGTTTTTTAGAATAGATTTTCAATGTGGAGAGTAACAACCATTACTGTTAAATTGCATGTGCTAAACTAAAAGTCAAAGTCAAGAGAAAAGATTATAATGATTACAAAATGTAATATAAGTTCCAAGTTTCTACTTCTAGTCCATGTAAAAGAATTCAACTTTTATTCTAGCACTAATACATATATGATTCCAATAAAGACAACTTCCAAGAAAAATTATTCAACGAACTTGACACCAGAAACCTAACAAGGAATTAAGGAAACAACGAAATAGGATGGATGTATGCTTACTAGGTTAGGAAATGAGCATCAATTGAGTGCGACGAGGCTTGCGCTGTTGTGATGGACCATTGGCAGGAGGTGGCGGTGAGCAGCAAGAGGCAGCGATGGCGAGGCAACCTGTGGGCGACAATGGTGGATGCTTGTTGATCGGGCTGGGAACTGGGAAGGGGATCAAGTCTTGACTATGGGGCAGAGAAAAGGAATAAAATGAGAGTCCCGGCTGGGGGTAGGAGGTAAACCCGAGTTGGGCTCACTTAAATGCCTTAAACACGAGCTATGTGCCTCGTTTAGCCTCAACACCTCACTGCTTTTCCACTGCCTCGAGCTATCCAGGGGCACGCCTCGCCAAATGGACTGAAGCACCAAGCTTTTGGGCGTTAAGCTGTCACCTCACCCCGAGCGCTTTAGCGCCTCGGGCGCATCTTTTCATTCCATGCACACATGTCAACAACCTCCATGAGAAGGAAACAATGACGATAGTGAATGGTTTATCATCATTTCCCCTCACATTTGTTTGTTCAACTTTACCTATACCGTTGAGCTTGGCAATCTAAGCAGACTAACAAACCTTTGCATTCTTGGGACCAACCCTTGATCACTTGTCTATATAAGGCTGTTAGGGTTTTATTATTTACTTAATTATCATATAACCCCATTCTCTCTCCTATATAAAGAGGTGTTGATAGGTGGAACTTAATGGACATATTTGATTGTATTGAAGTTTGCATTTCTCCATTCCCCCTTATCCTCTCAATGCGCATCTTCGTGTTTTCTCCACTAGAATTCTCGAATTCCGACGTGTTCCCATTTTTATCTCTAAAACAAGGACCTAAATGTCGGTTTCGGTCACCATTTCGGTGACTGACCGAAACAAAATTTCGGTGGAATTTCGGTCGAAATTCGACCGAAGTTTCGGTAATTTCGGTCGAAATTCGACCGAAGTTTCGGTAATTTCGGTCATTTTTGTATTAGGCCCCCATACTTCGGTCATTTCGACCATTTTGATCGAATTTCGATTTTGATAGGATATCGATATTCGACAGAAATTTGACCAAATTTCGCTGAAATTTGAGGCGATGCTCTAAAATGATTTCCGGTATGCATTAAAGATTTCAATAATGGAAGAAGGAGCTAAGAAGGGTGAATGAAGGGTCATGGAAGGGATGTACTCAAAGAGAGGATGATGAGAACAATCAATCTAAGAGGAAGGGAAGAGAGGGTCATGTGAAGGCATCATCATGACATAGTTGGAGCTTCGCTAGAACAAGGATGATGCGACCCATTAATGATCCGATTTAGTACCATTAGAAGAATCTAGATTTTTTTCCAATTTGTAAAATGTTAAATATAGAGGGTCTTGCTAAAATTTTATTTTTTTGTTATTTTAAGGGGGAGGCAAGGATCTAGAATCATCTTCATCATCCTCTAAGTTAAGAGACTTTAGAAGTTTCTTTTTTTTCCTTTTCTCCATAGGTGTAAAATGATCTGGAATAGTGTTGTATCTTCCTCATCCTCTAAGTTAGGAGACTTTAGAAGTTTTTTTCTCTTTTTTCCTTTTTTCCATAGGTGTAAAATATTCTAGAATAGTGTTGTATCTTCCTCATCCTCTAAGTTAGGAGACTTTAGACGTTTTTTTCTCTCTTTTTTCCTTTTCTTTGTATCTTCTACCATGTTGTATGGCTCATCTATAAATATGGTCCTTTCCTAATTGAATGTATTAGAAAATTTACATGGCTTTGACACCGTGTTAGAAAACTCCGAATGCAGAGGCGTATTAGAAATAAATGACAAAGAACGATGAAGAACGTGGAATTTTACGTGGAACCCTACTTCCTAAGGAGCGGGATGAAACCACGGGAGAAGGCCTTAAAGGGCCATATGTTGCATTGCACTTTCTTACTGAATACAAGAGGTCCGAGGCTTTTTATATAGCCTCCACAGACTCCAAGTCCCACCATTGGTAGATGCGAGACTAAACACTGGGATGTGGTAATGGATCATGAAGAGATCTATTTACCCATCTACATAAGTGTGACGCGTATACTCCAACACTCCCCCTCAAGCTGGAGCGTGCAATGCTCAGCTTGGACAAACGGAAAGAAATCACTCAAACTCACAATACAAGACACTATAGACACTATCAACCATGAAAGGACATATCGATATCGATATCGTGTCGATATCGACATATCGGCGATATATCGCCGATATATCGCCGATATATCGCTATATCTTGGAACCTTTCTGAAGAAAATGCCTGAAATCGGATATATCGATATATCGATTTCGATATCGGTCCCATGTCGATATCGATATATTGGCGATATATCGCCGATATATCGGGATACGGCCTTCCATGCTATCAACTCAACGCACACAACCGTCAGTTGCTGTCGAGGACGTTTCTTCTCATGCCGTGCATGTGAGATGGAACAAATGGGCTGGAGTATGAGGCAATTTGAATCTCCTCGTCGGAGAGTATGTGCTCTGTACTGCGTCTGCTAGAGTCACTACAACTGGATACGAGTTTCCACGTAGAGAACTCTGGCCCACCACAATAATGTGGACAACTGCTCCATCTCTCTGAAGGGACAAACTGAAAAGCCGTGGAGACATCCTCGTCGGAGTCCACGATCACTGGAGAATGGAGCCTGGAAAGCCTCGTCGTCGGAGAACTGGGTCTCTCCCATACTGGCTCGGAGAATGGGATCTCCACTCTGGAGTCCCTTTGAAACCACATGAAAACCCTAGCCCACATGGCATATGGAATAGGATATCTACTCTGGAGTTCATATGGAACACATGAAAACTCTGACCAAGACAAAAGATGAGGACCACACAAAATGATGGCAAACATGTGCACATCAAACTGAAGACTCATAAACATCTGAACGTCGAGTCTGAACATCTGTAGAGTCTGGAAAATCTGGCTGGCCTGGAGTCTGGAGAATTTGAAAATGCGGTATGTAGAACTCTGCACAATACTCCCCCTTTCTCTCATACTCGTCGGAAAACAGTGACATCGACAAAGTTGGGCGAAGATAAGAGAATGGGTAAAACATGAATCACATACGCCGCTAATTCTTTTTCGGCTTTCTCAATTTTTTAATCATCATTTTCTCGGCTATTCCAAATTTTTATAGCCTTCTCTTCTTTTTTTCTCAAATAAGCTGTTCATATTTTTTTGGCTTTCAGCTTTCAAAAAAAATATTTTTTTGGCTTTTCTTTTTGCAAATTTTTTTAGCGTACGACCTTTCTTTTGTACATGCCACCCTCTTGTTTTTTTTTCAAAAACAAACACATTTTTTAATGGGATTTTATCACTTGTGACCCTCCGAGATATCGCAATATCAGTTATGCCCCTATCTTTTTGGTAATATCAGTTGTGCCCCTCACTTCTTGTTATTTTATCACTTGTGCCCCTCAGGTTAGTGACCGTCCATCCACAGTGCAAACGGACGTTAACTTTGAGGACATAAGCGGAATTAATTTTTAAAAATATGTTATTTGGTCCTTTTATACCCTCTTCTTCATCCTCCTCTTCTTCCTCCTCTTCCCCATCCTCTTCCTCCTCCTCCTCCAACCTCCTCCTCCTCCCTCTCCGCCCCCGACCCTGCCCCGCGCCGCCCAGCTTCGCCCCGAGCTCCCATCCCCTCCCCGGCGCCGCCCCCTCCTCCCCCCGCACCTCCTCCCCTTGCCGGCACCGCCCCCTGCTAGCCCTCCCCCTGGGCTGCCCCCCTGCTCCGCCTCCCCCTGGGCTGCACCCCCTCCCCCGCACGTCGTCGCCCCCCTGCTCCCCCTTCCCTCCCAGCCCCGCACCTCCTCCCCCCGCACCTCCTCCCCTTGCCGGTGCCGCCCCCCTGCTCCGCCTCCCCCTGGGCTGCACCCCCTCCCCCACACGTCGTCGCCCCCCTGCTCCCCCTCCCTCCCCCATCCCCTCATACGATTCATACTGCGGCCTGTACCTCCCCTCATGCCGGCGCGACCCTCCCGGCCATGTCATCAACCATCCACTCACTCTCGCTTCCAACGCGACCGTCCGCAGTTGGAAAGTCAAGCCACATCCGAGGAAGGACTCTGAGTACACCATGGCTCACGTACGCGAGCTGCACATCACCGAGCTCCAGTCCTCACCCCTCCACTGCCAAATCAACCACACTGTCCCGGCCATCGTCTTCTCCACCAACGGCATCATCGGCAACTTCTTCCACAGCATGGCAGACCTTCTCCTTCCCCTCTTCATCACCTCCCATCCCTTCTCCCCGGATGTCCAGTTCCTAGTCACAGATTTCAATCCCTGGTTTACCTCCAAGTTTAAGCCCGCTTTCGACAAGCTCACCCATTACGACATCATCGATCTCAACACCGATGATCAGATACACTGCTTTTCCCAGGTGATCGTCGGGCTGAAGCGCTCCAACACGCGGGAGCTCAGCATAGATCCATCCAACAGCGAATTGACCTTGAGGAATTTCACGAGATTTCTCCGGTCAGCCTTCTCTCTCAGGAGGTCGCACGTAACGAATTTCACGAATGGTCGGAGTCCGCTCCTTATGTTGATATCAAGGAGATAGTCAAGGAGGCTCGTGAACATGGAGGAGATCGCGAAGCTGGCGCAGAGCGTGGGGTTCGACGTGATAGTGGGCGATGGTGTGGGCATCGCGGAGTTTGCGAGTGTGATGAACGCTTGCGACGCGTTGATGGGGGTGCACGGGGCGGGGTTGACGAACGAGATGTTCCTGCCGGACGGGGCGGTGCTGGTGCAGGTGGTGCCGTTCGGTAATTTGCTGGACTGGTCGAGGGAGTGCTACGGGGAGCCGACGACGGCGATGGGGCTGAGGTACGTGGAGTATGAGATAGCCGTGGAGGAGAGCACACTGCTGGACCTCTACCCGAGGAACGACACGGTGTTCGTGGATCTGCAGGAGGTGGCGAGGAGAGGCGATTGGGGGGAAATCTATATGAGGAAGCAAAACATGAGGCTCAACGCCACTCGATTTCGAAGCGTTCTGTCGGATGAGCATAGGAGCTCATGTTGGATGAGCAGAGGAGTTTTGCCAAGAAGAGTGGAGTGGAAGCTCCAAAGCTTATTGTTGAATTTAGAGGGGCTGACCATAATACCCCTCTTAACCACACCATAGTTTGAGTAAACTATGGTTATTTCAATTTTTTGACGGTCAATCTGACGGATGGGCATAACTGATGACGGAGAAAGAAATGAGGGGCACAACTGATATTACCAAAAAGATAGGGGTATAATTGATATTGCGATATCTCGGAGGGGCACAAGTGATAAAATCCCTTTTTTAATTGAGCCCAATTGGGCCCAACATACAATGCAGCTCCCTTTTTTTCAACACGGCTTCAAATTTTAGAGCCCAACACACATATTCAAAATTTAAAGCCCACTTGGACCCAACTTCTTCTCTCATATATGATACCACGAAAGAACGAAAAAGAAGCCATTTTGAGTGAAAGAAATTTTGTTCTCCAATTCCTCTCTTCCCTTCCTGTCTCTACCTCCCTCTTATGTTTTCCTTTCCTCCTTCCTTAAGGTTTCCTTCACTTCTCTTCCTCCTTCCTCTCTTCCTCCTTCCTCTCCATCTTCTTCAAAGTTCTCTCTCCCTCTCTCCCTTTTCTTTATAATCAAATATCTCCCTTTCCCTTCCTTGCTATCCTATCTCTTCTCCATCTCTCTCTCTCTCCCATCTTTCCATTCTCTTTCTATCATCTTTTCCATTTCCCTCTCTAACACTTCTCTCTTATTTTGGTTTTTTCTCCCTCCTGATCCTTTAATACTTCTCTCCCATCTCTTCCTCTACCCCTCCTTCGACACTTCATTCCGACCACCTTATCAACGTTCCCCTTATTTCCCAATCCTCCACCACCTGATCGGCTCTCCACATTTTTCGTTTGCATTAATTTGGTAACAATGCTTGGAGTTTGATTATTCCACGATTCAACGATCCTAATTGTGTTTTGGCGAATGAAGCTTATTTTGAGTGGGTTGAGCCGTAGTTCTTGTTCATATCAAAAGAAGATGAAGAATCACCTCCGATCTAGCTTGAAGGTATTATCAAAGAAGGTATAGTTATCAGTGAAGCTCTATTTAATTCAACACCTCTGTTTTTTGTAGACAGAGCTTTGCCATGTGGGGACCACACAATAATGCTCTCTATGTGACAAGCCACCTGCTAATGTTGATGCCATGATTGTCATTGTAGTAGTTCATGTCCCGTCGTCGCAAAGTGAAGGTCCAATGGTGGCACCATCATTGCTAGATACTTGGGGCTATCCTTCCACCAATCTTCCCCGAATGTCGTCGCCCTCACCCAACCTTCAAAGGCCGTTGCCACCTCGATGCGAAGAGAATCATCGCTGCTCACTTTCCCTGGACTAATCACCACAACATTTAAAAAAATTCGAAGTTTTCGTAGGAGAAAGAAGAATGCAAATATATGCAGATTTGCAGAGAAACCTTCCATTATTGAAGTTTGCTGGAAAATTCAAAATATTTGCAAGCAAGCTCTCAATCACCTTGAAACTTGTATACGATAGTGTTTCCACCACGATCAATTAATGAAAAAAACAACTTGTTAGGAGCTAGAATGGAACTATTGCAGCTCATTAATGCTTCACGTTACTACTATTAGAATAATCTAGATTTTGATCCAATTTGCAAAAATATTAAATGTAAAGAATTTGCTGAAATTTGTATTTATATTTGTTATTTAAGGAGAGGCAAGGATCTAGAATCATCATCTTCCTCCTCTATAGGTTAGGAGTTTTAAAAAAAATGTTCTCTTTTCTCCTTTCTCCATATGTGCAAAATGTTTTAGAATGTTGTATTATCAACCAAGTTGTATGACCCATTTATAAATAGGGGCCTTTGGTTAATGGAATGGACGATCAAAAAGAAGATATTTTCAGTGAAAGAATGATTTTTTCTTCATTCTTCTTTATCCTCCCTCTTTTTACCTCCATCTTATCTTTTCCTTCCTTCTCCCCTTAAGGTTTTCCTCTCTTCTCTTCCTCCTTCCCCCTTCCTCTCTTTTTGATACCGCTTGAAAGTCTAATATCTAACATCTCCATATTTATTCTCTTCTTTACTTCAAAGTTCTATCTTCCTCTTTTCTTCACAATCAAAGATCTCCCTTTCCCTTTCTCTCTCTCCTATCTTTTCTCAATCTCTCTCCCATCCTTCCATTCTCTCTCAATCATTTTTGCCGTCTCCTCTCTAGCACCTCCCTCTTATTCCGATCTTTCTCTCCCTCCCGCTCCTTATATAGGTACTGAGAACTACAAGGCTTCTTATATTGGTGGAGACTTAGGGTTAGAGTTCCAATAAGAGGCACCTCTCTATTGGAAGAATTGAAGTACCTCTAGGGTTAGGGTTACATAATAACACTCAACATTCTCACTCAAGCTAGAGTATACATGTCAATCATGCTCAATTTGTTATAATATTTTTCAAATTGTGTGCTTGCGAGTGTCTTAGTGAACATGTTTGCGGTTTGATCTGTATAGGGTAGGCTAAGAATATAGAGCAAGTAACCACTCTGTATCGGGTCTCTGGTGTATTAGCAATCAACTTCCACATGTTTGGAACATTCGTGAAACTTGGGGTTATTGGTTATATGCATTGCTGCTCGATTGTCACATCTGAGCTCCATGGTGTTGTCAAGAGTGAAGTGAAGATCTTTGAGTTCGGATCGAATCCATACTAGCTCTATTGTTGCATGAGTCATAGCTCTATATTCACTCCCAACATTTGAGTGGGAGACAACTGCATGTTTCTTGCTACTCCAGGTTACCATTTCCTGCAAGGTACGTGCAGAGACCAATATTAGATTTTTTATCTATCATGCGTCCATTGTGCATCAGAATAGGCTATGAGGTCGAAGGCCTTGCCTTTGGTGAACATTTGGCCCTTAATTAGAGAAGACTTGATGTGTCATAAGACCATTATTCATGCGTCAAAGTGTGCTGAAGTAGGGGAATCTATGCACGAACTCAATTTCCCTACTCCAAGAGATATATCTAGTTATATAATGGTCAGATACAGTAATTTGCCTACAGTTCGCCCGTGTCGACTTGTATCTTCGATGGTTCTTGATTCATAGATGCATGCCTTAAGATTCATAGGGTTTTTTTGCTGGCTTAGATCCTAGTGTCCATGTTTCTTGGAGGAGGTTGGTGGTATACTTTCGTTGGGATATAACCAGACCTAGCTATTTCGATCCCGAGAAAGTATTTTAGTAGCCCCAAGTCTTTGATCACAAATTGTTCTGCTAGTTGCTTCTTCACTTCTGTTATGCCGTTAGAGTCATCTCCCGTGAAAATGATATCGCCTAAATAAACAAGTATTACCACAATTCCTTTTCCATTCTTTCACTTGAATAAGGAATGATTTGCTGAAGACCTGGCAAGGCCCATACTCTTTAGTACTTATGATAACTTCTAAAACTGAGCGTGAGGGCTCTATTTAAGTCCAAAGACAACTTTGCATAATTAGCACACATTTTGATACTCCCCTTGAGCCTCGAAGTCGGGAGGTTGCTGCATGTGTACATCACCTCATGTAGATCATCATATAAAAATGCATTTTTTACATAAAGTTGATGCAAAGGCCAATCAAAATGTACTACTACTGCTTTGAGGATCCACACCATGGATAGGCGGGCGTTAAGAGAGAGTGTGTCAAAAAAATCAACACCGTAGGTTTGTGTAAGCCCTTTGCTACTAAACGAGCCTTGTACTAAGCAATCGATCCATCAAGCTTGTATTTCACTGTGTATACCCATCTGGATCCAATGACTTTATTGTCACCAATTTGTACAACAAGTTATCATGTATTACGTGAAAGAAGTGCAAACATTTCCTCTTCCATTGCCAATAAGCCATCTTGAACACGAAGTGCCTTGTTATGATTACGATAAATATATATGTCGAATAGTGTCTCAATAAGTTATCTATGACCTAAGTTTAGAAAAGGATACAACAACCGAAATAGAATGCTTGGTATATTGTACGGTCTCCTTTTTGAGAGTTTTTACTTGGTCATTCACCGAACCTATTTTCAGTCCCTATGGAAGTGGAAATGCCATCAATACGCAAAACTTCAATCGAAGAACCCTGAGGGAGAGATGGTGGCTACGGAGAAGGGCGTGCCTCTATTAATATGTGGTCCTGTACTAAAAGGGCATCCGATCCGTCTTCTCTTCCTCCTCCCTCCAAATTTCTCCCACTAAATATTTTCCACTATCGGAATTTTTTGCTTTGCATCAATTGGTTTTAGAGCATGACCTACAGGTTGTCTTCACGATTTTGACGATCCTTCTATGTGTTTGCATAGACACAAAGTCTGAGAAGTACATTCATCAAGTCGTCCAACATGTGTTGATGCTATGGAACCCCTTGCAACGATGCATCAGATTTGCACAGGAATTGTCGATGCCCCTGAAAGACCTGAGAGTTTTGGAATATCTGAAATGACAATTAAAGGAACAAGAAGATGTTGCAGCCTCTACAGGAGGTTACCTAACCTCCATCAACTCCTCTAATGTTACCGTCGACCACGTCCTTGCCACCACCTTCTACGTAGCCCACAGACCCATCACCTCCTTCCATCAAAATACAACCCCAATTGGAACTGTCACCACCACCGCCCTCATTCTCAATGGCACCGACACCGCAAACTCTCTCCATTGCCCTAATACCCTTGCTATTGACACCACCTTACTCCCTGGCGTCTCCTACCACCACTGACGTCGTGCATCATCGTCACTGTAGTAAACCCAAACACTACTATCCTCGTCGTTGGAATAAGCCCCAATCGGGCTCCACCTTTATCATTCGAAACCTCTACCACCACTCGGTCACAAATCCCAATGTTCGACAACCCACCGCAAATGTTGCAGGTGGAATCTCAGTCACTGCTATGCTGGCCTCCCCGTTGGAGAAGGTGTACATGTTGCCTGCCCTGACAATGTCTCTCACCCCTCGAGAAACTTGCCATCGTGTGCGTTACGTGGACGGTCATGACCACCATCACATGCGAAGAATGTGCCACCCATCTCACCATTGTTGGCAACATCGCGGGGGAGAAGTACAAACCCTAAGAAGGGTTGTCCGGAGCTCTCCAACTCCAACCGTACACAAATCCCAGGAACGGTGGGATAAAAATATCCTTTGGGATTTTTATAAAGGTAGCCCTTACAAAGAAACTCTTTATTAAAAGGTTAAGCTTAGTGGAAAGGTGAAAGGAAGTGTTTATACTATTGAAGGGGTACGGAAATTGCAACTAAAACCCCATCCAAAAAGTTACAAAATAAATGGGGAAAAGGTTAGCACAATATTGGATCAAATGTTGATTAACCTGTCACTCAATGCAACAAAAAATCACACAAATAGTTAAGAGGCGAATTTTTTGAAGCGACAGAGTTCATGCAGCGTGGAACGAAGAATTAGGGCAAAATTAGGACTTATGTATGTTTGATTTTGTCCAATCAGGGTTTTATCAAATAAGGGTTTTCCGTCCATTTAAGGAAAGTCAGTAATTTTATTATGGTTAATTTTATTTGCACCCAGTTAAGTCCATCATATTTATTTAAATAATAGAGATCGCTTGTGATCTCTATTTAACTTATTAGGTTAGAGATATTTCGAGTCCAAATATGGTTTATTAAGATTTTATTTTATTTCCTTTCCTATTTTTTGTAACTTAACCTCTCATGTATAAAGGGAATGGTAGCCCATTGTTTTAGACATTTGAAGTTGAGATTAAATGGGAGTTTCTCCAAATTACACCCCCCCATCTCCGTTCTTTCTTCCCAGAACCCTACATAACCGGCAAGTCTTCTCTTCCTTTTCGCTCCAAGTTACTCCCACCAAATATTTTTTCACTGGCTGAGTTTTTCGATTTGGCTTATATCTTAATAAACCTTAATTGTTTAATTAGGCTTATATCATATTAGGGTTTCTGTCCAATTAGTCATCATCGATAATTTAATCAGGGTTATGGTTAATATTACTTGCGTTCAATTGAGTCCATCACAATTTCTCTTTTTATTTAAACAATGAGATCACATGCAATCTCCAATTAATTAGTTATTCAGCTAGAAATATTTAGAGTCCAATTAAGGTCTATTAAGATTTTATTTTATTTCCTTTCCTATTTTTGTAACTCCACTATGATAAAGGGAGTGTAGTCCCTTGTTTTAGACAGTTCAAGTTTAAGTTGAAATTAAATTGGAGTTTCTCCAAATTATCTCTCCTTTCTCCCTCTCTCCTCACCTCTCCGCGCTTTCTTCTCCAAAACCCTGACAACTGGCGTATCTTCTCTTCCTCCTTCCTCCACATTTCTCACCAAATATTTTTCCACCACAAAATTTTTTCGATATGCATCACTGAATGAGACGCGGTCAGCAGAAATCAGCTGGTTAGATGTTTATTCCACGAATGAATTTTGGAAAAGTTTTGGGACAATATCTTCTGATACAGGGTGGATTTGGCAAGGTATTTATCTTTCTTGTGGGCCCTTGCATTTTAGCCACAAATGCATTGATCTTTCGAAATGAACATTACTACATTGAGAGCATCTGTGCACATACAAGTTTCATGTCCAATTCCTGGTTGATGCACTCATTCATCTTTTGTGAGCGCGTAGTTTTTCTCCTCAAAAAGGAGTGAGTAATAACTTGTAAAATTTGTTCTCATCTTAGGTTTGATGGATCATGTTTGCTTTTCAGAACAAATCTTTAGAATGCAGATGTGATAATAGTTACCTAGGACAGTCAACACGACTTCTATTCTTAAGTGTAGTTATAGGATGCTAAGTTATTAACAATCATATGTATCATGCTCGATATTGATACATGATGCACTCATTTTTTTAATCATGGTTGTTCAGGTTGCTTTGTTCTCACTTTATGAGTGGTTTCATTTGTTTGTAGTTATTATAAATATGCAGAATTTTAGGATGACATGTATCAATGTGATGCAAACTTGAGTTGCTCCGTCGTGATCATTTAGGTTCTTATAACTTCTAACTGAATGAGCTGGCTTACTTGCAACTATTTTTTATATGCCCCTGCACCTATTTCCTAAGAATTAAATTTTTTTGGCAGTGCTATGACAAATATTTACAACAGAACCTCCGCAGAGCAGCGAAATTACGTGGGCACTCATTCTGGGCTAGGGGACCTGATAATGCTGGGCATTACAACTCTAGGCCACATGAAACTGGCTTTTTCTGTGACCGGGGTGATTATGACAGCTATTATGGTCACTTTTTCCTGCAATGGTACGCACAGACCTTGATTAACCATGCTGATAATGTCCTCTCCCTGGCAAACCTTGTATTTGAAGGTACCCAGATCGCTGTGAAGGTACACAATTTGCAAGTTGATGTGTTATTGGGAATTTATTTTCACTGGGGACAACATCTGGTAGATTGTGCTATCAAGTGTTT
This sequence comes from Ottelia alismoides, assembly GCA_037367405.1. Classification (NCBI taxonomy): domain Eukaryota; kingdom Viridiplantae; phylum Streptophyta; class Magnoliopsida; order Alismatales; family Hydrocharitaceae; genus Ottelia; species Ottelia alismoides. The sequence continues at coordinate 260,745 of JAZKJV010001139.1, forward strand.
TACAGTTTATATTTTTAATTGTTACGTGGGCTGTAGTGCAGCTTCAGGATCAGATCTGATATAAATACAAAGAGATCATGTAAAAATAAAAATTCTGTAAGACCTAGTAGTACATCATAAAATAAGGGCGTGGCTATGGGTATGGTCAATTGAAGATGGTTTTTAAACTGACCTTTTCTCCTTATTTTCATCTCATCGTCAACATTTATGCAGATTCCGGCAGTTTTCTGGTGGTACAGGACTGCTAGCCACCCAGCAGAATTGGCAGCTGGGTTTTACAATCCAACTAACCGCGACGGTTATATTCCAGTTTTCGACATGCTCCACAGACATTCGGTAACTGTGAAAATCATGTGCTCAGGATCACGGTCCTCGGTTCCAGAAAACGAGGCATTGGCTGATCCAGATGGATTGACATGGCAGGTGATCTTCATTTGATTACATATTTTCTGATGAAGATGAAAGAAAACATGGTGGCTTCACATTATATCATCTCTTTTGTCCAATCCCTCTTCAGATTGCATGCAAATTTAAGTCTTTATCATCTCCATCCTGGCTGAGATTTGTTTATATTGTTGATTGCACCAGCTTCTGAATTCCGCTTGGGACAGAGGATTGCTATTAGCTGGGCAGAACGCCTTCTTTTGTCGTGATAGAGAAAGTTGCATAAAATTTCTTGAAACCGCAAAGCCAAGAGATGATCCTGATCGCAGGCATTTCTCATTTTTCACGTTTCAACTATCTTCACCGGCATCTATATTGGAGATCCGTTCCCCAGATCTGCATTACCTTGTAAAGTGCATGCACGGTGAGTTTATTCTTGAATTCGAATGTATTCACTGTTCCTGTGAATATTGTTAATCGGTCCTTTCTCGAATTCGATATATCCTTTTGTTTCATACAATTCATATTATCAAAATTTAGGTTCAGTCGGCTCTATTCGCTCGACAAGGATTTGATGTTAAGGTTAACTGAAATGTTGATAGGTTGACTGACCAAACTTCAAGATAGTTTTTTGCTTATATCCTTTTAAGAGACAATATACGATTTTAATTTCGTAATGAATATTCATTTATTTGCATGGATGTTATTTGATTAGTCTGAATATGAAAGGTGACATTTGGTCATCCTTCTTAATTTTTTTTAAAAAGAAGAATAAGATGCGCGACTGAATCTTCTTTATTCCAGAAGCCCATTAGTATTCAGAACCGTATTTCTGGTCAAATAAATGGTGTTCTTATGAGTTTCTTATCTTTTACGCACCTCGGCGGTAACTGTATTGGATATTCTGAAACTCTGGGAACTTCCTCTCGAGCCCTTTCTACCTATCTTGTATCTGTTCATCTTGTGTTGCTGATATCTCATCTCTAATGCAGGAGAATCTATCTGCCCTCAGGGATAACTCTCCGGCATTTCTCCCAATCTGCATCATGTATTTTTGTTATGAAGCAGCTCACCGGTTATGAGATGTCACAAACTCATCGCCAGGCGGTCGCCTTATTTGGAAGAACGTACTTGCGATTGGCGATCTGGAAATGCAAGTACCTCCAGACGGAAAGATACCCATTGCAAACTGCCTGAGTTGCTTCTGAAACCCTCATATTGAGCTGTGGAAATTTTGCTTGATGCGGCTTGAGCAGTTGTATATGTAGATTGATGATTTATATAACCGATTTGGAGGATATATTTCTCGTAGAGGGAGGTAATATCTTACTGGGAATTCAGAATACCCCCAGATTAGATTTGTATCAGATTTGGGTATACATAAACTTTGGGGTAAATATTCATATGTTCCCTATAAAAAATGACATTCTGGGGCTTTTCAGTATTACAAAACTTTACCAAAAGACATTCTATCTTTCGACAAATTGACAAAAGTATAAAATTTTGATAGTATTTGATTAGGTATATGCCATTGATTGTCTCGTTATATAACATTTACTAAAAGCTTTACCAATGCTTTGGCGAGAATGATAGTAACAAAAAGGATTTTTATCAGTTGTGCCCCTCTAAAATATTGCAATATCGGCTATATCCCTTTTTTGAATATCAGTTGTACCCTCAACTTCTTGCCGTTACATCACTCGTACCCTTTTGTTACTTTAGATCTCAATAAGTTAACCATGATTTTTTTTCAAATTATAGTGCGGTTAAGAGGGGCATAACTGTCCAAACAGTCCTCTCATCCACACATCATCCTCTAGTCCTCCGCCACTCCCATCCAGCATCCACCATCCCACCTCGAGCAAACCCTTGCATGTACCCATCGCTAAAGGAAGAAGAATCTTGCCGCTAGGACTCCATCGACCTTTGAAGCTCCAGAGAACCATTAATGCTCCATTTGATTGAGTCGCATCGGAGCTTCCTGAGAAGTTATCATGGACAAGCCACAAAGGAGCTCCTCTGGTAACACCTAAGGCCACAATAGGAGGTACATTGGCTCCAAGGGAAGCTTTGACTTCGATGGCAACAAGAGGGAAGTGAAATACCTCTAGAGGTTGCTCGTCACCTCTTCGACGAAGCCCTCCCCTCGTTGGCAAGCGTTGAACCGGGAGGGACGGCGGAGGTCGTCGAGTTAGCCAGTTGCGGGGAGGAGGTTCGACCGACAATTTGGATCCTCTGATCCCCAGCAGTAGTCGAGGAAGATGGAATCTGTTTCTGTACAAGAAAAGGTCCAATACCTCCTTTAAGAGCTTGAAGAAGAAGGGGGCTCTGCACTCTTTGACCTCCTCCCCAATATCCTCCACGCGCTGCCTCCCATCTCGACCACCACGATCTCCAGCACCTCTCTGATGACCGGGGGGGACGAGAGAAGTGGAGGAGGTGAGGGGAGGAGAAGGACGAGAGCGGGGGAGGGGACAGAGGAGGAGGATGGACTTTCATGACATATCTATTCAATGTTATGACCCTTGTGTCACGAGAAAGCACCAATTCTCATATACACAGGATCAAAGATGTTATTCAAATTCATATATTTCAAAAAAGTTGAACCTTCAACGAGACTGGCATTATACTACCCTAACCGACGACTGCTCTCATCCCCACATGCAGATATCTAGCTAGACTCTCTGTCTATGCAGCATCTTGTCTGGATTGATCCTGGTGACTTGAAGACCTAGTCCACCGAGGAAGAATGACTAATGTACCTTCAAGCTAGGAACTCAAATTTGAGAACGATTGCGAAATGAGATCTTTTTTCTTATTTAGATTATGGAAATTGAGTCTCCACGTTGAAAAGCAAAAGATGCCCCCTTTATATAGTCAAGATAGTGATATCTGAACCACTCTTGTGAATCCAAACCTCCTTGATGGAAAAAGCCCCCTCAAAAAAAGATCATCGAGGCCCTCGGCATTCCTAGAAAAAAGAGAAAGGAGGACACAACTAGAAGAAGAGCGGATGAGAGAGAGAGAGGCAAAGAACCAGAGGCTTCGGGTTGAGCTGACAACTAACTTGAGGGGCGCAAATGATATAACGACAAGAAATCGAGGCACAACTGATATTGCAATATCTCAGATGTGCACAATTGATAACAACACAAGTAAAAATATATTTCCTATTAAAACTTTGGAGTGCATAGATCATACACACAAGATTAGTTCTTAGAAGGCGAGCATTGAACTCAAGTTTCAAAGAGTCATTTGTTTCAACTTGTGGATTTGCTATTTCTCTAAACTTTTAGGACTTTTTTGTAATTATTTAGGGGGGTGAGCGTAGTGGAGACTTTTCAGGTTTTGGGCGACTCGACCCAGGTCCATTTAGTTTGATGGTTGATGACCCGTGATTTCTTATCCTGGTCGGTCCAACCCGATCCTACCCACTTAACATGCATTTGGGTTGTATTGGCCCATTTGATATTTTTAGGGTAAAGGAACTAGAGAGGTAAACAGAAAGAGAATGAATAGACATTGCGAGGATTTTGATTGTATGAAGCATCGATTTGACATTCACAACTCATGGACATGATAAGTGTTTGAGAGAGAGAGAGAGTCGAGATTGCTTGTATTTAAGTGGTAGAAATTCCTTATTTGAGCTGAGCTACAATTAGGCCTAACCCTACTGAATTATTTAATGGGCCTAATTTTTAACCCAGGTCCATTGCACTATAAATTGGACATGTCTAATAGGGCAAACAGGCCGTTCTAAGAAGTCTAGATCAATTACTTCTTGAGATTATCATGCAGTTGCCCTTGCAACTATATATGGTAATTGTGTAGTAGGTTCTCAAAATCTTGGCATATATAACCATAATCACACACGGTAATGTCTGTCGTACACAACCGATCACATATGTTAGCCTGCATCTTTAGTTCGACCTAACACAAAGGGCACATGCAATCTAAGTTTATCGATATTTGTCGGAATCGACAGAAAATCTAATTGATGATCCAACATGTGCATTACATGATAACTAGGACATAGGTTGAATATGGGGACAGCATATGATGTAACATTGCCCTTCTTAACTTCTACAATATCAGTTGTGCCCTTTACAAAATTCACAGTTCTACCTTTTTGTAATATCAGTTATGCCCCAACTTTACCTTAACCAAAGCTACTGCAAATTTCATATGAATAAGGTATTACAAATTTTGTGTTTGTATTCCAATTGTTTGCGTTATAATTCGGCTTCCATTTTGCCATACTCATTTACGTCACTTGTTTGGGAAGAACACGCTCTCTCCTTCATAAATCATTCACAACTGAATAAAAAATCAGTAATCTCAAAAACCCTATGATATGCCTCGAAATCATTTTTCAAACTTCCACGATTGCCTAAGGCAGCATTTGACATGGCAACCTGATGGGCATTCATAAATTAGATCTAATTTATATAAAAGTGACCTAAGAATACAAGTGCTGCTAAAGAACACCTACCGCATTTCATGTTTAACTACAGCATTGCTCATCTCAGAGCTTTAACTATCTGTTCAAATGACCGACAATAGACACGCTCTGCACGCAAAAAAAAAAGAACGCCACAGCCAAGTACACGGTGATGCGTGATTCTGGAAAAAAAAGAAATATAATGAAGAGCACTCCATGATAGATAGGCAGGGTTTAACCCAGCCAGCTTCCTGCTTTGTACCAAACAACTGTTCCAGCCTTGGAGATCACTTCCAGTCTAAGATGGCCTAAATATGCTCGCAAGATCATAGAGTATGCGGAAAAGTTCATAAACCGAATTGGACCCGATGGGTGGAAAGCATGTGTACCTTGTCATTCTCGGTATGGGAGAGCTTTCCCTGACAGAATTTGAAGGCATCCTTCCAGGATGTTAGGTGACAGAGCAAGCCTGATGGGGAATCGCCTTTCAAACTTAATGTTGCGATATCTCACAGCTTTTCCGACTTCCCCGACTGAGAATCGCAGTATTGGGCGTACTCACAGCAGCAAGGCCCCTCCCTGATCTGTAAATTATGCGAAGTCAGTCCAGATTTAGGGCGTGATGAGCGGAAAGTCGTGGAAAAGCAACTGAAGGAAAAAGTACAAGGAATGTGAGACTACCAAAAAAGGAATTCATATCGCAATCACAACTGGATATTTTCGCATCCCATGAGATCTAGATGCGCTAATCCCGTTGCAGTCAGGCAGTTTAACACCTTTGAGAGTGATGACATACGGACATTTTATTCGCTGGTGAAGTTGGGTTTACATTATGGTCTGACGATATGTTACAAACATCTAAATTGTCAATCTACAGTAAATTCTCTAAACTAAAACTGATATGGTAAAGCTATATTGACTATAATATGATTGCAGTTTATCATCTCTCACAGGAGAATACGACGAAAGATCCTTCCAGAAAATTGCCTTAATTTGAACAGCTGGTACCTTTCAGATAACCAACTGTGAAGAAAAAAGCCAACACAGGAGCATTCACCATTACGATACTGTCTGCAGTAAAGGTCAGCCTACAATGATTTATACAGTTTGGGATTAGGTAGTCAGTTAACTACCATGATTCATCAGCAATCACCTTGTTGTTCTTGACATCTCAGACTTATTTTGTGAAACATGTAAGATTCGAATTCTAGTCTTTTTGGATGGTAAGTTTACTGTTCAAACCCGACCTTAAGTGGCCCATTTCAGCTTTATAAAAAAAATAAAAGCTTTGCCCTTATTCATAGGTCATTGGATTATTACATGTGGATTTTCTCCATTAACAACCTGCATAATAAGTTCTGGTATCATAACAATGTATGATGAACTAATTAGGTTTTGAATTTGGCTGCAAGCTCATGTATTAGTAATTTATATCATTTGCTAGCGTCACTATTTTGTTTTAGCAGTTGTTTTGGTGATCAATCAAGATTTCTAAATTAGGAGCTGATTTATCCTAAATATTCTGCAGCCAGGGAAATTTTGAAGTAAAGTTTTGGGGAAATTGAATAACATATCGTGAAACTCGCGCAGCCATTCGCATTTGATGGATTTCAAACAGAATCAAAATCAGGCGGGCAAAACAACATAAATCTATCATGACTTAAATCTTAAACGGGGTTATTTGGAGAGCTGGGTTTCTCTAAAAATCAAGCACCAGCATCAATGTGGCCTGAAGTAAAAGGACTCCTGTAGTTTTTAAACCTTGCGGAAAGTAAAAGATACCCTCCTTGATCCTCTTTTGATCACTTGATCCCCAACTACATCAACCTACAGAAAGAACCACCAGCTTGGATTAGTGTTGTCCTGTAGTAAATAGCTAACAAACGAAACCACAGTATTTCCTAATCAAGTAGGGTTATATAGGATGAAAAGACACAAGTAGATAGTTCTTTTTCAAAAAACTTTAAACAGAAGTTAGAAAGCTTGAAAGGGTAATAATAAATGTTTGAAGGATGTTGAATAAGAAGAAAGCCAACATGACGGTAAGCCTGCTGGATGAAGTTAACAAGGGCGGCCATTCTTCACTGAGCATATAAAATTATTTTGCAAGGAAAAGGGAAAAAATAACATTCCAGAAAGGAGTAACTTAATCAAGAGGAGCAAAGTTGACATAGAAACCCAATGAAAGTTAAACCTACTGCTAAACACACCCCTCGGCAACCTTGATAGCACGAATAAGATACTAAAGTAAAATCCAGACATGGCATAATAAATTATTGTGCTGCAAATGGATTATGACTACATTTATTCTTGTGTAAAGGCCGTACCTTGTGGTGTGGGATGTAATGATGCCAGGCATAACGACCCTCACCAGACATCAAAAGCATAGAACGAGGGGGGAGGAATATAGCTTTTCTCTCAAAGGAAGAGCACTTGTTTGCAAGTACTTCGAGTGTATGACGCCCTTCAACTCCAGGGAATTTTCTAAATTCCATAATGCACGAGCCAGCTAGAGATAGACTGAATATATACTCACTGAATGCTGAATGAGTATCTATATGAGGGGCTAGACCAATTCCAGATTGATATTCATTTACCTGCAAACAACATCATCTTGGCTAGTAAAATGCAAGTGCCATGCATTTTTATTCTTCTGTAATACTTCTACAAATATGTCATCCTCTCCTCTGTGAAGTTGTAATAAACGATGACAGAGTTATAACAAATAACAGGGTTGTAAAACGCAAAGGAGTAATAAAAAAATGGGATTTTTACCCGGCAGACCCTGTAATCTTTTGCAATTACCGCTACGACCTCTGAAACATCCTAATTCCTCCCTCGACCCCGAAAACTTGCTCCGTCTTACCCCACGAACCCTACCGTCAATTTTAACTATATTTGAGTCAGTTACTTGAGTTAGTCTTGAGTTAACTTAACCAATTTATCATCCGACGGTTAGGATTAATCAACATAATTAAAAAGAATACAAAAAAATCCCCGATGGGTGAAGCAAGGGGGCTCCATCCGCCGGAGAAAGGGAGGGGGCTGGGAGCAGCATCGGACGCGAGAAGCAGGGGGTTGGGAGCTCCATCAGCGGCGGGGTGGTTAGCAGCGGCATGGGGGGGTCCGGGAGCAGCATCGGGCGACGCAGGGAGGGGGGCAGCATCGTGCGGCGCGCGGGGGGGGGGGGGGGTATTGCAGGTCATCGGCGGGGGTGGTGGGGGGATACGTAGGTGGAGAGTTGAAGACGTTGCAACTCTTCCAGATCTCCCCCGCAGTCCCCACGAGGACATCGATGCTCCCCATCTTCACCATCGCAGAGGCGAACTTCCTCTGGAAGAGACCCCCATCCCTGGCGAACCCGTTCACGAACCCAGAGCTCAGCCTATCCAAAGCCAACTGCTGGTCTATCTGCAGCACCCCCTTCTTCCCCACTATCTGCCTGTAGAACTGATTGTCCACCACAGCCGACGTGTTCTGATCCAGGAACGCCGTGGGATCACTCCTAGACGCTCCACAGATCCCCACGAGCTTGGTCCTGAGAGCGGGATCCATCGTCGGGTCCGGCTTCCCGGTACCCTCGAAGTAGACGAGCCTGTTGCGGAAAAAGCTGCAATACGCGACGCCTACGGTGTGGGCGCCGAGAAGGGTCACCATATCCTCCATCGTGAGCCCTTTAGCCGAGAAGCTCTGGAATGCCTGGGAGACGGAGGAGGACGGGCCGGGGAGAGACACGTCAGCGGCGCGTGAGACGAGGCCGTCGCGCCTTCCGGTGGGGATGTCATAGTTGGGGCCACCTGCGAGGACGACGGCGTCCCGTGTCGCGACGGTGATGACGTCTGCGCAGGAGACGGTGGACGGGCATTGCGCTTCCACAGCCGTCTTGGCTTCGTTTATTAGGTCGAAGCCGCGGACAGTGAGGTTGGGTCCGGCCGCTTTCTCCGACTGTTGTTGCCTTGTCGAGTCGATCAGTATGGATGCATCGCAACCCTGATCAAATGATATATAGTTGGTAAACTATTTGGTCGTGCCAAACATGCAGCATCATGAATCCATGCAACATGTACGTACCCGAACAAAGCAATCGTGGAAATGCATGCGGAGGAGGGCGGCGGTGATGGAGCGATCGGAGTTGAATCGTTTTTGCACAACCGCTCGTATGATGGATTCAGCGTTGGGGCACGTGCTGTTGTAGAACCCAACTCGGAGATCGGCAGAGACGAGAAGGGTGGTTAAAACTAACAGGAGCACTTGCAAGATCAAGCACCATCGGCCGGCGCAGGGGGAGTGTTGCAGGTCATCCGCGGGGGGCGGGGGGAGGGGGGGGACTCCATCAGCGGAAGCAGGGGGCTGGGAGCTCCATCAACGGCAGGGGGGCCGGGAGCACATCAGAGGGGCGTCGCGCGGTGGTGGGGGGCAGGCCCTTGAACAGGGGACCTGGACGGGGGTGCGGGGGATGATGGAATGGCATTCTATGTAAATTTCATAAACAAAATGGGTAAACATAAAAAAACATAACGGAATCCGGTTACTTTAAACGGATAAATGACCAGGAGTTAACCACAGGGTCTGTAGGGTAAGGGTTAACAAGTTTTCGGGGTCGAGGGAGGAATTAGGATGTTTCAGAGGTCGTAGCGGTAATTGCAAAAGATTACAGGGTCTGTCGGGTAAAAATCCCTAAAAAAATTGATGTGGGAGGGTATTGCCACGTACTCATTTTTGACACCCCCATTTTTATTTTTTACAACTCCTTATTGATTTTTTACAAAATCTTCATCATTTTTTACATCTCCGTGTTATGCTTTTTACAACTTTTCATCATCTATTCTGTAAGTTGTAAAAAATGATGATGGGGTTGTAAAAAATGATAAAGATGTAAAAAATCAACATGATTTGGAAAAAAAAAAACAGACCCACGCGCATGCCTCCCACCTTCCCGTTTCCCATCAACAAACCATGTGGGAGGCCCTTCCAAAATGGATAAAGGACTAGTTGCAAGATTCCAAAATTGATCCATGTTAATAAATCCACACTTACTCTGTGGCATTTAACTAATAACCGTCATGAGATTCAAAAATATAGTGGTGGATTAGGGAGCAAAAAAGGAATATGATGGAAGTTGTTGAAGAATTGGCGGCATTAAATTGACTGAGTAAAAATAAAAAATTATTACTTAATGGATTCCAAAAACCACTAATGACACCACCATGATTTCAATTGATACCTTTGGATGGAAATTTGATGGATGATGTTCTCTCTTTCTACACAAACATATTAGTTTTGTCCTACACATCCATGTATCCTTGCAAGATATTTAATTACATACTCCTGCAAACATTATAGTTTAGACCTTAATATTGCAATGTTGTCAACAAAACCATTTAATTTATACGTTTTAGAGGAGATTTGGTATAAATGAAAATAACTAGTTTACGGATTCCGATTTTTGTTAACCAATCAGATTGAAGACAAAACACATATAGGCTAGCCAACGATATTTTTTTAAACCATGAGCTGATTAACACTATGATTATCGGAGGCAACTGAAGAGCAAAATAGTAATAGATTGCACTGCATGCCCGGAAGAAATGGAGAATAGTGAAGATTGCTAACCGTCAGCTGATCAACTATTGGGCCTTCATGAGTACATCGAACCGGAAATAGAGCAAGTCTCTTAACTATGACGGAAACAAAAGATGGAAGATCTCCAAGGAATTGCTTTGCATCAACATTTCTTATCTGAGAAAAAATACAATAGTGATTCACAGCTTGGCATCTTTAAGATATTGAATGGATAGCTCTGCAATATTTATGTGCAATTACTCAGGTCTCATTCAGCATGAACATCAATATGAAAAAAAATCAAACAAGAAGACCACTTTTCAATAGAACATGCTAAAAGCTTACTTCATACAAAAATTCATAGCCATAATGTTGAACTCTTCTCTTGGCAAGATTTTTCCAAGGTCTTGAATCAACAGCTGTAAGGAGCTCCTATGGAAAGACAAACGTAGAGCTCTAAGCAAGGTTTAAAAATGTGGATTCATTCAAACAAGTCCTCACATAGTAATTATAGGCTATGCAGGGGGAGTATACACCATATATGTGATTTTGTGTGGTTAAAATTTTGTTAAATTGTTATTAATATTTTATTTCTTAATGCAGTAAAATGTAAGGTATGTACGTTTAATAAAAAAAATGAGGTAAGATAAGCATGCAAATTTTATCATAATTCTTAATTCGTAATGCTAGAGCTGAGTAATAGTTGAGTAATTGGATCTCTCCAAGATCCATTTACCCCTCTCATGTTTAGTCACACGTCATCTATAAGTGGGGCTTTGGTCTGTTTGTGAGGCTATATAAGGCACCCCACTAATTGGATCTCTCCAAGATCCATTTACCCCTCTCATGTTTAGTCACACGTCATCTATAAGTGGGGCTTTGGTCTGTCTGTGAGGCTATATAAGGCGCCCCACACCCGATGTATTCATCGAGAGATTCATAATAGAAGATCCAACCCTTTGAGACCTTCTCCCTTTGTTTCCCGCTCCTGACGGAGTAGTGTTCCGCGTAAAATTCATGAGCGTTCTATATCTTTGTTATCAATTTTGCTTCCGCATTATTTATCTCAACAAAGTAAAATAATATCTACATGACTTAAATGTAAGCATTAATCTTTGTAATACAAAGCATACAAACTACTACTAAAAGTAAATAACTTCCCATAACAAGAAAATGTCGGAGTCTAAGATTCATATGAACTTTATCAAGAATTTGGATCGAGTATGTCATCTATGCGACCCATATGAGGCTATGTGGACTAGATATGTGGTCTACACCATCTACAGTGGAAAAACATAGATTGGAGAATGCAGTTCAGTCCGCTTACAGCATAGGCAAATGCGGCTGCATTCATGAGCCTCGCTTCTAAGTAGATATACCAATTAACATACTAGATGTTTTTCTCTTGGAGTAAATGCTTAAATATTATGTTAAAACACTGGCAAGGTTTGCAACATTAGAGGAATGAATTGTGTTTCTATAAATCCAACCTCTTCTTCTTCAGGAGAGACAAAATCCCGCAACATGTATATCCCAGGAATCCCCAACTCCGATGATTCCATGGATACTGAAACTGAATCTTTGACCTGCATCTTCCACAGGTTTATTAAAAAAATCTTCCACAAAACTATTAATAAAGAAAAATAACATGATAATACTTTCAGTTGAACCAAAATTTATGATAAACGGAAAATCACCACCAACACTGGAAGAAAGGACATAAAAGGTGATCACTGAAACAAGTTTAATTTGGAGTCAAAACAAAAGCTTAGGTAGGCTATCCTGCGACAGTTCCTGTTTTTACTACACCTCAACTCTAACTTCCTAATTTATTTTTTTTAGCATCTCAAGATGGTTCATGCTTATCAAGTTTGCAGTGAAGAAATACAAGGTAAAATACAAGAGATTGCTTCAGGAATTCCATATTTGCCATCACAAAGTTTTATATCTTATATAAATTTGGATGTCACCTAACTTGCCATCCTTTGCCATCACCAAGTTTTCATGAATTCCAATTTCTGTATAAGTATGAATAATATCAGCACAAGCGCATTTATTCGGATACAAAATCTGAACTCAAGATTTATTAATGATTGCACTATAGCATACATGTGAGGGGAGAATAGTAAGGTGTTCAAATTAATCATACAAGTCCCACAGCGCATCCCCCTCTGAAATAGTATTAGTCCTGCACATAACACATGTATACCGTATTTTATAGGGTTTTTATCATTTATACATGGGCTGAAAAATGAAGTTCTCTGCATGTCCCCATGGCTCAACCATGCAGAGTTGGCAAGGAGGCTATTGATCTTTCATTCAAATAAAGGTGTGATTGTGTCGAACCCCCCAAGATCTAGAAAGCCAGAACCAAGAGAGTTTTTGACCCTTTGATGAGTGCTCTTAACTGATTTTGCGAACATCCTTGCGTGGTGATTCAATAAAGAACACTGACTCTATCCCCCCGAATCAAAATAAAAATGGTGAAGCCTTTTCCCACGATAAGTAGGGCCGGCTAAATGGATTCTTGCTCAAATCCATGTTGAAAGATTCGATTACTTTTTACGCTGGTTATCGACTACCTAACACAACCCCCAACCCCGACAAAGGGGGATTTGAACCCTGGTCTTTTGGGTGGTAGGCACACTGCACTACCACCAGACCATTTAATTAGGTACAAAATTGATTGCAAATTAAGATCTGAGCTTTTCCTACCTTAGATCTCTAATTCATGTGATATATGAATTTCGGTTTATTGGGATTGTAGTTGTAGTCGGAGATGCTTTCCTTTGAATAACAAATCAAGTTTCCATTAGCCAAAAAAATGAGCTAAAACTTATACTGATAGTGCACGAATATACAATGCATACGCCATAATATTTCTAACTTATTATTTTATTTTATTTTTGATGGAAAAGAGGGTGATCACCCGAGTTGGGAGTCACCGCAGCATCTATTTCATTAAAGGAGTTTAGGGTACATTAGCTTGAGGCCCATAAAATCAAAATTTTATTACTTTATAGTTGACATGTCATAGCTAATAAGTGTTGATGCCTCTACAGTCCTTTGTATCCATACAATATAATGGATATTGCATTCTTCCTGCATTCATTTTCCTATTGTTGGAGACATGGAGTTATTAGGATATTTTGCATTTCGGGTTACTAGTAAGGTAGCTAATAGAGCTTCAAAAAAAAAAAGGTAGCTAATAATGACATTTTGACATTAACTTTGAAGTCATGCGATTATTCTCTCAAAATGTTATTATAATTATAATTATATGTCTAAAAGCTTATCATTTTTCCTCACTAGTCCGACCAGTGGGAAGCGCTGGTGAACTTGCTGGACCAAAACTGATGCCCAAATGGCTCCAGTCCAATTATTTTAAATCTTATTACTAATACAAACTCTGAAGGAATCAACATCTTCGTTTCTGAAACTATCTATGGTCTATAATCGCACTACGATGTTTGGAATATAACATGGCCATAATAAACCATCATGGTTGTTGAGGAGAATGTTGACATGTTGTAAATAAAAGAAAGAGCTCTTTGGATAAATTAATCCAAAAAGAAAGGAAAAGAATAAAATGAAAATGGGTTTGTTGGGAAGAAATGATGGTAGATGCTTCTCGTGCGATGGAACCTATGAGGTTGCATCAACTGCAACTTCTTCCTGGAGAAAAGGAAACATCAGAAGATTGATGTTTGTGGGTAGCCGATCATCCACTAGATAGGAGAAAGCTCCAATTGCAACAAACGGTAAACTTGTTGCTAACAGCAACAGTTTAGAAAGAAAGGGACAACCTATCAAATTCAGCAGCAGCAAAATTTAATTGACCAATTAGAATTGCAAGCTGAAACAATGAGGAATGGTGGTCCGACAAGAACGGAAGGATTTGATCTTCAAACGGGGATGTAGAACATGTGAATCAACAACTTGTTTTAATTGAATCTGCAAGTATTCAGCAACATTTTATGAAGCATGGTGCTGAGAATTCCAGTCAACGGAACCATATTGTTTATGATTGCACTAACCAGGATCAACAGATTCAACTTCAAAAATGGACAGATAATATTGCCAGAACAAAGGGTAATCAGTCATAGCATTATGAGGAGCAGCAGCAGCACAGTATCATCCCTACTCTTAGACGAGCAAAGGGGGGTCTCTGAGCCACGATCGGGATGATTCATCTTGTTCTAGATTCCTTCTTGTGAGAGGGAAGCGAAAACAGTTGTCAAAATTGGCTGCAGAAATACTTAAAGTATGAGGTCTGATCAAGTGGTACAACAATGACCTGCAAATTTACCAAAGAAAACCATAAAATAGAAAATCGGATTCTCGATGCTAAAAAGGAATGAAGACAATGGAGAGGAAATTGATGTTATTGACAATGATACACCATTTCGTGATCGTGAAGTTAGATACATTAGAAGACAATAACAGATGTATAATTCACAAAGATTCAAAGATGACTTACCTATAAAAAAAGAAGATGAATTTCGGATAGGAGATGACTGAAAGGTCAGTGGATCAATTGAAAGATATGTTGACGGGCGATTCAATAAAAGTCAAATATAGAAGTTGAACAAAGGAGCACGGGAACTTCTCTGGGAGACTAACGAGGAGAGATTGGAGGACAACAGATGCTCATGCGAAATGAGCTTGACTTGGAGGCTTACTATAAGCCACTGAAGACTAGGAGGTCCAAGAAGACGGGTTTCAGAAGCAGACCAATCATTTCAAGTTCTTTTCCTTCTAGTATTGGGCTTGATTTAGTGGAAGATCTTCGTGACGCCTTGAAATTTTGTATTAGCATAGATATATTTTCGTTTCTTTCTCAGTTTCAAGGTCAAGTTGCAAAGGCTATATACCACTCTTTCAGAACATTCATGTACACATTTTCTGAATCAACGAAAGATGTTACGGAATTACACAATATCGAGATTACTAGCAGTGTGTGGCTGTAATCGAGTGGCGACTTACCTTCCTCGGGATGCGCGCGATGGAGGGGCGGATATGGAGCACTCGGCCGCCAAGGGCGGCGCAGGCGCGGGCGTCCCACGCATCGAGGGCGGCGCGGGCGGAGGAGGCAGACTTGAAGCGGACGACGACGCGGGTGCCGGTGTTGTCGGCTTCGTGGACGGCCTCGACGGTGCCAAAGACGGAGAAGGCGGCGACGACCGCGGCGAGAGGGACGCCCACCGTGGGGCCGCAGTTGGCAACGTAGAGGTTAGGGCTCGGCGGGGGGTCTACGCCTCCGCCCGACGGAAGGCGCGCGAAGCGCGGCGGCTCTTGCGCCATTTCCGAAGGTGGAGATCTCGTGCTCGGCGGTGTGAGGCACGACAAGGGTTGTATAATTTTTGGAACTTTTACACAGATAACCTTGTAAATATTCAATAAGTATGCACGTATTCTAGTAGTATTCACGTATTCTTCCTATCTATAACATTGTATTTTACATGAGTATGAACGTATTCTTCCTATCTACGTGGACTAAGTATACCAAAATTCCATTTGTATTGAATCTCGAAAAGTAGTACGTAAATTATTCTGCATAAAGAATATCAATAAAACACATGATTTATTTCACAATATCTATTCTTATACTGACAACTAAGATACCTCAAAAAAGCTATAGGGTCAAGAAAATGCTCACATTCTAATAAGCAATGCATAAAAAAATATAGATTTGCATTTACTGTATGTTTATTGCAACACCAGATCCTATGACTGCTTGAGTGCTTTGATTTTATTTTAGATGAAGCCATCAACTCCTTACAAAAAGAGGTATTATGTATGTGTATGTGCGTGCTGGTATCTATATGCATATACATACACACATAACAATCATGCTCATGTGTGTTTTTGAAGGAGTTTTATCAGATTTAATTCATTTGAAATGGAATTCCCAAGTCAAATTCAAATATAGATATTTTTTATTTAATTAATTTTTTTCCGGTTATTTTCAAACTAGTTCCCAATCTTAATTGAACGATTCGATTCAATTAGCACTCTTAATACAAGTTCGATATCACTTGGGGGTAGGATGCCCCCTAGAATACATGCTCCTTATTTGGACGAAACATGATCTGTTTCTTGTGAAAAGTGTTTCAACTTTTTTAATCTGTAATAGACCATGGATTGGATGGATTTTCACCAATATACGCAATGTTGCAAAAGTCGGTATTGAATGCACAGCCGAAAGGTTCACTGAACAATATAGCATGTTTTCGAAAGTCCGTTCCTTGCGTTGTTAGAAAGAGACAAATAAAGTAGGATTGTTTATATGTAAGTCACATATATATAGCAGTGTGTAGAACGATCTCTGTGACCGACATGGTCAAGCAACTGCTCCAACAGTTGTAGTGAGGCAGGGTTTCACGGAGACCCCTACCGATAGGGGTGTAAAGGATGAGGGCGTACGTGGAGAGGGTTTACGCCCTATAAATAACCTCCCACTCGGAGGGGAATGCCATCGCTCAGATCTAGCTCGCCTAACGGGAGCCCCCTTCTGATCTATCCCATCTCCTTCTCTCGCTCTCCTCTGTCGTTCTCGAAGAAGACGACGACGTATCTTAGTCTGGTATCAGAGCATTCCGATCTCGAATCGCGCTCTAGCGTCGTCACCATCATCCATCTCGCACAACCGCGAGTTGAAGCCGCCACCATCGCTCCCAGAAACTGAAACCCTAGCCTTTGAAGACCAGATCCAAAAATGACAAGCATAACAATTGCCACTGAGGTAGGAAAAATTGAGTACCTTAACGGTGCTAATTATGAGTTGTGGAGTAGAAAAATTTGCTATGGTCTATTATACGATATCATACACTCCATCATAGACAAACTCGACCTAAACTTATTTGAAAAAATCCAACTATGGAGGAAATTAGGTCCCGCGAACAGTGAGAGAAAACAAATAATAAGGTTAAGAGATTCATGTTGACCCACATGGATTTGAACCTGATTCGAGTCTTTGAGACATGCAAATCAGTTTACGAGCTCTTGACCGCGGTTAAGGACAAATATCACTCCAAGTCGGAAGTGAGCATCCAGCTTCTTCTACACAAGTACAACTCGTGTATAATGAAGGAATATGAAAGCGTCCTCGAGCATGTGAACAAGATGATCGTGACGGCCAAGGATCTAGCAGGTGTTGATTGCTGGTTGCCACATCTCTCAGGATAAATTACAATATTAAGTCTGTGACAGACCTACCTGCACAACTGACAATTGAGCAGGACCTTTCAAAGTAAAGCTCGAAGACTGAGATCTTTGAGGTCGAAGAAGAAAAAGAAGCAAATGTTGTGCATGCGAAGAAATGTCGGGCCCCTCCAAAGCGATTTTTAAAGGAAGAAGTGAGAAATACCCACGTGGCTCATGCTACGATTGTGGAAAATATGGTCATTTCAAGCTCAATAACCCCAACAAGAAGAAGTCAGGAAATTCTGAAATGCTTGAAAGCAAAGGTAAAAATAAAATAGAAATTGTGGTTGTCGTGGAATGCAACTCCGTCATCACGGACAGTAACGGATGGTGGATCGACTCTGGAGCAACCAAACACATCGCAAAGACAAAGGAGGGTATGGTGGACTTCAAGGAGCTGAGCAAAGGAGAACAAAGAATCTTCATGGGGAACAACACCTACCTGGACGTGGAATGTGTTGGGACATACAGACTTGACCTGGAGGATAGCGTTATGGTATTGAATTATGTACTATATGCCGCGGGGATATGCAAGAACCTGATCTCTGTCCCAGTGCTGCTCAAGAAGGATTTCAAACTCCGATTTTATAATAAGCGTGTATCTATAGGCAAGAATAAGAAGGTCTATGCAGTGGGAAGGTTTGTGCTTGAGCATGACCTATTCTGCCTTCCTGTAATAATCCCTAGTTAATCAATGAATGTCTCTTCTGATTATTCCTTGTGTTGTTTGTCTGACTATGACTTGTTGCACATGAGACTAGGTCATCCAGGAAATTCTAAGATGGATCAAGTGATAAAGGAAAATCTGTTGCCTAAGATCACGGGTGCAAGGACATTGCCGTGCGAACACCGTCTGACCGGTAAAATGACGAGAAGACCATTCTCAATTGGAATTCGATCAGCAGAGTTACTATGTTTGATCCATTCGAACATATGTGGACCATTGAATGTCAACACATATATAAATAAGGAATACTTTATAACATTCATTGACAATTACTCAAAGTTCTCCTGTGTCTATATCTTTGAAAGAAAGAAGCACTACAAACATTTAAGAGATATAAGACAGAAGTAGAGACAAGATTGGAAAAACCAATCAAGACCCTTAGTACAGATAGATGTGGGGAATATACCTCAAAGGAATTTGAGGATGCATTCATACATGCATTCATAGGCAGACTACAATGCCCTATACACCACTACAGAATGGTGTAGTCGAAAGAAAGAATCAAACCTTGATGAATGCAATAAGGTGTATGTTGTCACATTCAGGACTCTCCAAGAAATTCTGGGGAGAGGCGGTGTTGACTGCAAACTTCATATAGGAAAGGATTTTTGCCAAGCCTGTAGAATCAATACCATATGAAATATGGAATGATAGAAAGGCCGAATTGGGCTATCTCCAGAAATGAGGATGTGTTGCACATGTTCTACTACCAAGTCAGCTTAGGGACAAGCTAGACTTCAGGACTTTAAAGTGCAAGTTTATTGGCTATAATGAACATTCTAAAGGATATAGGTTCTTCCGTGAAACTAAAGGTCTGATCAAAAGTCATGATGCAACTTTCCTTGAAATTCATCAAGAAAAGGAGCATGAAGTAGAGGAATCAGATCCTCTGATTGTCATAGAAGACAATGAAGACGACTTGAGCATTAGACAAGAACTTGAGGATGATTTCAATCATCCAAATGAACATATGGAACATGACGATCCTTTAGACGAAGTGAGTGGACCCACCCAACCCATGAATATAATCGACAACATGAGACCCAGAACACGGCTCGCATGGATGGAAGATTACCATTTCTATAGACGCGAGACGTCGTGTTACACTGTGGATGAGTATGTCGTGGATTGTACAGATCTCATATCCTTTGATGAAGCTATGACTTCTTCTGAGTCAAAATCATGGACGACCGTCATGAGAGATGAGTTGGACTCAGGCGAGCGAAACTGTGTATGGGAGCTATGTAATTTGCCAAAAGGTAGGGAATCCACGGGATGTAAGTGGGTATTTAAGAAGAAGTACCAAGTCAATGATACTGTTGATAAATACAAAGGAAGATTAGTTGCCAAGGGTTATACTCAGCAAGCTGGAATAGATTTGCAGGAAACCTACTCTCCAGTGGCTAAGTTTGCATCTATCAGGATGATCTTAGCTATAGTCGCATATATGGATTTGGAATTGTTCCAAAAATGTGAAGACAACCTTCCTTAGTAGAGAATTAAAGGAGGAGATTTATATGCGACAACCCGATGGCTCTCAGGTTAAAGGTTAGGAGAAAAGGGTTTACAAGTTAAGGAAGTCATTATATAGCTTGAAGCAATCTTTACGGCAATTATGTCTCAAGTTTCATGAGAAGGTTATTCAATTTGGATTTGTTTCAAATAAGTTGGATAACTGTGTGTATGTCATGAGGAGTGGGAGCAAGTTTGCAATCATGTCATTGTATGTGGATGACATTCTGCTTGCAGGTAATGACATGCAAATGCTCGATGAAATCAAACATAAATTGAGCAATGAATTTGAGATGAATGATATGCGTAAAGCATCCTATATTCTTGAAATTCAAATAACAAGAGACATGGACTCAAGGACATTGAGACTTAGTCAAGAAAGATATTTGCATACTATATTAAGGAGATTTGGAATGCAGAATAACACTTCAGCTCCAACATCACTTGTGATGGGGAAGAGACTCAGCAAGAATCAATGTCCCCGAAAGGGGAAGAAACTTTAGATGTACCATATACACAGGCGGTGGGAAGTCTAATGTATGCAATGATATGTACTCGACCTGATTTAGCTTATCCAGTAAGCTTAGTCAGTAGATATCAAAGTAATCTCGGTCCAGCACATTGGGAAACTATAAAGAGGATTCTTCGATATCTGAAAGGGATCGTACATCTGAAACTTGTGTATCAAGAAGAATCGCTTGAAGTGGTAGGATACTCCAATGCCTATTTCAGATAGAAAATTCACATCGAGATACCTATTCATGTTTGGTGGTGCAACCGTATCTTGGGGTAGCAAGAAACAAGGATGTGTATCTCGACATACACAGGAAGCAGAGTACATTGCATGTAGCATGGCCACCGCTCATGTTGTGTGGATCAGACGCTTTCTAGAGAGTCTAAGCCTCGAATTGGTCAAATGACTAATTGAAATGTATTGCGATAATCAACTGCGATAAACTTGATTAATAGTAGGGCTAATAGTTCTAAAGGAAAACACATTGAAATCCAATATCACTATATACAAGATATAGTGGCAAAGCAAGAAATAATGGCAACCTATATACCTACAAGTGATATGTTAGCCGATTCGCTAACAAAGGAATTGTAGATAGCGCTTACATTAAATATTTTGGTTTAATGGGACTCAGGAATGCATGAGTCACGGAAGAGGTTTTCATGAATAATGAACCTCAATGTAGACATCTCTATACACTACATGAATAGTGGGAGTGTAAAGGCTTTGACTAATTCGGTCAAGTGGGTGATGTAGAACGACCTCCGTGATCGACGTAGTCAAGCAACCACCTCCGACGGTTGCGGCGAGATCGGGTCTCACGGAGATCCTAACCGATAGGGGCATGAAGGATGGGGGCGGACGTGGCGAGGATTTACGTCCTATAAATAACCTCCCACTCGGAGGGGAATGCCATCGCTCAGATCTAGCTCGCCTAACATGAGCCCCTTCTAATCTATCCCATCTCCTTCTCTCGCTCTCCTCTCTCGTTCTCGAAGAAGACGACGACATACCTTAGAGAGTGGAAGTGCTTCCATCTTATCATTCCAAACGAGTCGCTCTAGTTGCTAAGTCTAGCTTGGGATCAGCATGCCCCTTACGCCTAGGGGTGTAAACGAATTGAACATGAGCGAACCTACATTTTCTAGGTTTAGTTCGTTTATTTAATCGAGCCTAAACTTGTGTTCAGTTTCGATTCATTTATTTTTGAATCAAATCTGAGCCGAACCTATATTTAATCGAATAGAACCTAAGTGAATATCGAAATTTAGAATATTCTAGTGAGAGGGGGTGAAACGAAAAGAATTGAAAATGTGTGTTTCTATAATTAGAATAAATAATCACTCGATTTTTTATCATCTAACTCTTCTTCATCTTTGAAAAAATTGGATTAATAAAGATTCGTCTCTTTGAAAAAAGTATAGTTAGAATATATTTTTATATTCATTCAGATGAGGATAACGAATAATGTGAGAATAAGCGATAAGTATGGATTATAAGTGTTTGTTGATTTGAGGATAAAGAAAGGAAAAGTACTAGACACATACTAACCACGATGTGACTATTTTCTTTGAGATAGTTTATACTGAGATAAAGACATACTTATTTCGTAAATATTCTCTTATCTTAAGATAAAGTCCATTTATCCTAGGAAAAAATCCACTCTTCTGTCCACTTTATGAGAATAAATATTTGTAAATATGTAGAGGTATGTGTATTTATCGAGCTTTTAACGAATCAAACCTGAGTGAACTTATGATTTTTAAGTTTGGTTCGTTCATTTAATCGAGCCTAAACTTGTGTTCAGGTTCAGTTCATTTATTTTCGAATCGAATCTGAATCGAACTTTTAGCAAACCGAATCTGAACGAATATCTAACTTGAGAATTTTTTGACACCCTTACTTACGCCCCAAGCAATCAAGGAATGACCTAGTTGCTTATGCCAAAAAAACATTTTCCTCCTTACTTTTTCAGAAAACTGGGAATCGTCTTTATAAAGGATACTCAGGTGTCTCTGGTCAAAAATATTCGATTAAGCATTTTTTTATTATTTTAGATATAAATTATGTCTAATGTATTCAAAACTTATAAATCTATAAAATAAAATTATGATCATTACTTAACAAATTACCAAAAAATTTATAATAAAACTTTTTCCATTTTAAATTATATCAAAGAGTTATGTAGAAGAATAAAAAAGACTATAAAAGAACATTATTTCTTTCGATACTCGGCCTACTAAACGATCAGAGTTTCTATGCGATTATTCCGCCGAATAGCATATTCGAACCAACTAATCAGTCCAGTCGAGCAACTATTGCAATACTCAATGTGTGCATGATATGAGGTTTTTAAAATCAATATGTTGCCTTTTTTATTTTAAAATTGGATGGATTTTAACTGTAAGGACTAAGGATGCAAGGCATTCAATGATTAGTTACCATAAAGAATGGACACGGACATTTAGCAATCTAGTGTTAGGAGGAAGACACCACTGTTTATAATTTTATTAGGGTATACATGAAAAATATGCAGGAAATATATTTATTTCAAAAGATATATCACCACGTCATTAGTTACCAATATTGTGCGAATATCCTTTGGGCTATTCGTTAACCGTAGAAGTGTGTATAAATTTATAATAGAAATGTTCAGAAGTCCATTAACGCAACTTCATTATCTAACCTTTCATGATTCCGTCATTTCAACTTCCTCTGTAAACTAATTTATGGTTTTTTACACTTGTACCCCTCCGAAATTCTACATCACACTAATGTCCCTGCCTTTTTTTGCAATAACATACGTACCGTGTATTCTTACAAAATTCATGGTACTACCTTTCTAATTTCTATTATTACACCTACGTAGGGCTGTCAGAAAATTTTCAAGTTCGACATTCGTTCAAATTCGGCTTGCTAAAAGTTTGATTTAGATTCAAATCGAAAATAAACAAACCAAACTTGAATGCGAATTTGGACTCGATTAAATAAACGAACCAAACCTCAAAAATATAAGTTCGCTCAGGTTCGGTTCGTTAAAAGTTCGATTATATACACATACATACATAAAAGTATATATGTGTATATATTGTATATATATAAGGAAAGAAAGACAATCTACCATAACATAAGGATTATTCCCTTATTTCCCAAATCCAACCAATCATCCACTCCCTAAATCCCTATTTCCTATTCCCAAAACCCTACCCTGCAAGCTACGGTGCTGCCCTATTCTTAAAAGAACCTTTAACGAGCTGAACCAAACCTTTACGAACCTTACCCGAGCCGAACCCGATTACAGTTTTTATTTTATTGAGCCAAACCGAACCCGAACCTTAAAGTATGCTAAACGAACCGAACCGAGTTTGGATTGGTTCGCTCATGTTCGCCTCGTTTACACCCCTACACATATGCCCCTAATATTAATCAACGAGAAAGAAGTACTGCAAATTTTGTAACACAGGAGCACAAGTGAAAATCTCGGAAGGACACAACCGTAACAAAACCCTATCATTTATAATGTGCACTAAATGAACACAATTAGCAGCTGTTTCACGATTCATCAGGTAAATGAAAGTTTTTTTCATATGCATCTGAGTAAATATTTCTGACCGAGGGAGGGAGCACGAGAACCTGTCGAGACAACCAGAGCCCTGACAACAGTAAGGAAGTAAACATAGCAAAGCAGAAACTCGTTTGAACCGTGTAGCATAATCTGCGCTTATACGGTCGACACAGGCCACAGGTCAATTTCCCTTTATGAGCTCAAGTTCAGATTTCCCGATCTCGGCATCTCAGCGAGACCCCCCTCTGGTGAGGATCCAGATGCGATCTGCGTGACACTTATTGAGAACTATAACTTGTATTATTACAAAAAATGCAGAATGTTAGCCTGTAGTTGAACAACCAAACAAGTACATCTCCCATGTTTAAATAAGAAAATAAAAAAAGCACACCTTCCAACCTGAAGCTTTGAGATACTGTTCGAAGACGGGAACATTATGCGGGCAGCTAGACCGCAATAAATCACAATAAAGAAACTAGCACTCCCCCCTCCCTCACCCCAGCCACCCAAAAAATATGAGAAGACATGGTCGCACATTTCCATCTGAATTCATACGTCCAAGTCGAATGGTACAATTTTACAGGCAGCTCATCACCTTATACCTGCCTCAACGGACTTTTAAAGCTAACTTTTGCAACATACGACGGAAACTGAACGATCAACACCCCAAACATGTGATCGCATGGCAACCACTATACAAGGATTCGAGCAAAATCCTTGAAAGCGTTGGACTGAGGATCTAGTAATTTACCGCATTCTGAGACTTCTTGGATATTGATCGCAGACGAGGACTAAGAACGCCAATGGCAGCCATTTTGGAGCATGGCGAGGTAAGCAAAACCCACAGGAAGATTTGCATAAAGAAAAGGACCATGATGAATGCAACCGAGAGCAGGCTTAAAAGGGCTGGCATCGAGCACCACAACCATCGTCATCTCTTTGAATGGGAGGAAGGTGGGACGGGGACGAAGGGATGCCTGACCTGGTGTCCTGCAATACAAGCAAAGATAATTGTCAGAGGAAAAAACTACAAGCATCCTATGACTATATTTTTAGTAAATTACATAAAAGTTCCTGAATTATGCATCCGATTTCAATAGCATACCCGAACTTTAGAAAGCAACAATGCAGTATCCTATCTTTAAGTTTTGTTTCATTGTAGTCTGGGACTAAAGGAATTTAAGTTGATCCGTTTACCATTGTAGCCATGAATCACAAAAGCTCAGAACTAGGGTGAAATAGATTAAAAACCTAAAGTACCCCATAGTTACTTTTAATAATTAAAAGTTTGGGTACAATATTGAAATTGTGTGTATAGTTTGAAATTGTGCGTATAGTTCAAGGATATTTTTGTAATTTACTGCTGCCTTACATGTAGATGCTATATGTACTGTGTACAGAAGGGAGCATTGCAAACCACAGACAAGTTGACATGTTTTCTCTATATTCAGACAGAAAATCTCCCTTTAGACAACACCTCCATCATATCTACACGAGCAATTTTTCACATTGAGGAACACAAAGATTGAGCTCAAAATCTCAACACATTATCATATTTTCTTCACTGAAGATCGGATCTAAAACCATAGCAAGGTAGCAGTTTTTCGATTCTCGTGACTTATTTCCTACTGAGATCTCATCAAAGTAGAAGGATGCTTGGCAGAAGTTACAAGTTGTACCAACCTCACTAGCAATCTCGAGTATTAACATCCCATTCAAGTTCACCGTTCGTATGGTTAATCATACGAATCCCAAAGTAAAAGGACTTAATCCATATTTTATGGTAGATCTTGTCTATGATATTATTTGTAACTAGAAACAGGTTGAAAAGTTTCGTACAACAGATATTGTTCAACCATTTATACATTTACGGCACAACTCTCTGCATGCCTCATGAGGTTTAACGTATATACCATGTCAGTGTATGTGTATGATATAAAAATCAGTGCAGAAAAAAGTTGGAACTAGAATAACTTATTTACCCCATGATGGCCCACTTCCAAATCCACTGCTTGCTGGAGAATGTGTGTCAAGCATGCTATAATTAGGTCTAGAAAACTGACCACTTGCGTAATTTCTTTCATCTCGCATTAAGGTGGATTGGACATGATTAAACTGAGAAGCAGGCGGTTGTCTGAAACGGCTGGTATAATTCTGAGGAAAGTTACTTGGATAGTATGCTGACATAGAGACTGGATGGCTTTGGCCAGGATGAACAAGATGGAGAGATGCTGAGCTGCTGTCTGCATCCTGAAATTCGCGACCCCGTACATCTGTTCTGTTGATTATTACAATATTTACAAACACATTAATTTTCAAAAACCAGAATTGATTAGAATATAGACACTTATTCTGCTGCGAAATTCAAAAAAGAAAAAAAAATATCAGCAAGTTCTTTATGCAAGTGTCCGCGAGAAAGTAAACATCCAAGGATAAGCTACTACATTTGCAGTTCAATGTGAATGGTGCAAGTTTGTTGTTCAGTTGCATGTCGAGCTATGTGAATTAGCAAGAGAAAATGAACTTTGTCCCGTCACTCAAATATAATGGCAACTTGCACGTCATAACAGTTTTGTTTGCTCAAGAGCTCCCTATATTACTTTCTTTAACAACATTTTAATTTAGGAACTCTTACACTTGTGAATTCCGGACTTGGACGATAACAAGTGTGCCTCAATCCATTTCATAATTACACTATAACTCTACAAAACATTTGTATTTGCGCTTCGCCTGTCATTAATATCCATCGGTCAAACCATTACAGATAACGGTCAAAGGACTGAATTGGAATAAAAGTTTTGACAAAACCCCCCAAATTGTAGGTTAATTATTTTTATACTTCTCTCTCTTCTTGGCATACCCCCCTCCCTCATCCATCTCAGCAGATCCTTCTCAACGATGATGACTACAACTATGACCTGACGACGATGACTATTGCTACTACAGTTGGTTTTCCCCCTCACCGATCCATAAAAGCTGGAGGATCGGACAGTATGACCTAGATTGCTGCAAATAACAAGCTCAAACAACCACAACGTTACATAGCATTTTCAATCACAAAATAAGCAATCAACCACAAGTGCACATGTATTTAATGTAAAAACCCTCCTAGGTAAAAAAACCACGACCAATCTCCCGACTCGAACTTTCAACCATACCCATACAGATCTTATCACTCGACCGATTTGCTTAAGCGGGCAACCCAATCGTATTACAACCTAAGTTGATTATGCGGTCAATTCAACCGTATAAAGGTAATCAAAAACTAACAACCTCAATATCAAAGTAAATATGCAAAGAAAAATATGAGACAAAACTAAAATGATCTTACAAAGCGAGGAATGTGCTCGCAAGATTAATCCCAGAGCACCAGAGCTGTTGGCGTGAAGAACATAGCAGAAAATAGCTCTTCGATCTTTCTCTGGGAATATAGAGTGGAAAGTAAAGCGAAGAGAACTTGTTGCTCTTGTTGTATTGTAGAATGAGGTATGGGATCCTATTTATAAGGCAAGATCCACGTAACCGTTCGCTTCGAAAAAGTAATCGTTGTGAACAAATCAAGAATGAAATCGCCTTCCAAAAACTTCTAAAATGGAATATGATCAATAAGGATACAAAGTGTAATCAATCATGTGAATTTAGATGACCGATCAGAGATCAAAATTGATCGATCGGAATATAGCAGTTATAATCAAAATATTGATCAATCATAAGAAGAGAGTGATCGATCAAAGGTGATCAATAATGTGAGAATGGTTGATCGATCAGCTTGACTCTTTGACCTAAAAATATAAGTCAAAGTCATAGGACTGGAATGCAATATGCATGATTCTTGAGGTCTTTTACAATATAAGACAATTATAAAATGCAAGACTCAATAAAAAAAACTTCATCTTCTTCTTCAGCTTGAGATCCTTGAGCTTGAGATGAAGTTCCTTAGCCTAGAACTCCTATGAGCTTCTTACCTTTTTCTTCCCTAAAACTTGAGCTCCTCAAGCTTGAGATTCTTCCTGCTCTAGTAGCTTTCATGTTCTTGACATATCTACTCAAGTTCTACAATCTCCCAATTATGCAGGAACTCACAATCTCTCCCTTTTTAATGATGAAAAAATATTTTATATATTTGCAAAAATAATGCATAAGCAAACAAATTTTGTAAACAATAACCCTCCCTTTTAACATAATGAAAAAGATCGAAATCAATACCAAATGGTAATTAATACCAATTGTTGTTAAAAAATATAATATTTCTCCCCATATTGAAAATAATTTTTTTAATCTGAGCTCCCCTTAATCTTTACTTAAAGCTCCCCCTTAAAGATAAGAGTCGAGCGCTTACTGCCAATGCATGAGATGCATGATCAACTAAACAAAAAAGATAAGAAGTTACCCAGGGTCCTTGGCGACGGAATTCTCCAGGCTTGAAAACTTCTCCATGGTGGTGGCGTTCAACCATACTTCAGAAAGTTGTTTGGCCTTGACGGGGTCTACATTTGTTGACATAGCCTCCTTCATTTTCTTTGAACTTCAACACCTGAAAACTTTTTTTGGTACCCTTTCTATTTCGGGTCTTTCAGGGTTGGGTTGCATTGTTCTCTTCTTTCTCCAAACAAATTTTCTTTTGTGAAAAGAATTAGAACTAGAAGCATGATTTTCTACTTTTTCTTTTCCTTTTTCATTAGCAGGCACACAAGTAATTTTATTTATAAGTTCATCAATTTCTTTCTCTAAGCAGGTAATGTTAAATTTAAAACTACTCAAATTATTTTTAAGAAGTTCGTTTTCTTTTCTCATAACAACTAAGTCATTAAGCTAAAAATAGATTTATCTCCTACCAACTTCTTGTTATCCTTTTCAAGCTTCATATTTTCTCTGAAAAGATCTTAACAGTTCAGTATAGGAAACTTATTTACCTCATTTCAGAGTCAAGTGAGTTGAATTTGATTATCCCAACGAATCCTAAGCACACACTTTCGCTTTCTTCATCATTATTGTGTATATCTTCCCAAGTTTCTTGCAGTACTTTTCTCTTGGTCCTCTTCTCGAACTACTTTTCTTGTCTGAAGTTCTTCTGCAGATGAGGGCAGTCCACCTTCACGTGCTCCACCTTGTCGTATTGGAGGCATTTGATTTCTCTTTCTATTTTTCTATACTTCTTGAGAAAGGACTTGAATTGTTGGATCATGAATGAGATATCGTCATCACAATCAGATCATTCTTAAGCTTCCTTCTTGGCTGCGAGGGCAAGATTTTTTCATGGCTTCTCTTCTCCTTTCTTCTTGTGCTCCTTTTTCGATTCATAAGCAAGAAGGTTACCAATGAGATCTTCTAACGAGGTTGTGCTGAAGTTTGTGGACTCTTCGATAGCAGTGACATTGTGTTCCAGTCCTCTGAAAGAGAGATGATAATCTTCCTGGGAAGTTCTCAAGGTAGAAATGTTTCAAGATTCCTCGACAGATCCATTATGGCAGTGAATTAGACTTTTGTGTCCTTAATAGTCTCCCTTTCTACATCTTGAATGTTTAATACTCTAGTGTAAGCATTATGGTGTATAGATAATGGTATAATGCATTGTAATTGATACAAATGCATGTCATATTCTTACAATTGAATGGAGGAAGAAGCAAATCTATGTAATTAAGCATCTGAATGAGAGGATTGGAAAGTTCAAGATGCTGAAGCAATATGTGAGGCATATGTGGGATATATGGGACATATGCGGGCCGTATCAGGGCACTTAATGCACCGATTCATGAAATCGATTCAATCTGCATGCCGCACGGGCATATGTGGCTGCATATGCGTATGATTTCATGAACATTGATCGAACTCAAGCTCGGACAGAGTGCAGTATATAGTATTTATTGCTTTTGAATTCAGTGTCATCTGAGCTGATTTGACAGTAGTGTTGCATGTCTCCTTCTCCTCGATAACTTTGAATTCCATCCTCGTCATATTCCGTATTGAGAAATCACTGTCGGAAGATCATTATATTAATTTTCCAAGTGGAGTAGTTTGTCCTATTGAAGACCTTTACACGAATGAGGCTTTGATACCAATTATTGATTTTCCCCCTCACCGGTAGATGGGAGCAGATAGATCGAACAATATGACATGGATCGCTGCAAATAATAAACTCAACCAACCACAACATTCGTAGCACTTTCAATGACAAGATAAGTAATCAACTACAATTGCACATGTATTTAACATGGAAACCTTCTAGGGTAAAAACCACGACTAGAGTCACCGGACTCGGGCTTCCAACCCGAGCCGCATGGGTCTTACCACTAAACCGAGTTGTGTATGCCGACAACACAACCATATTACAACTAGAGTTAATTACTCGGTTAACTCAATCCTATATAGGTAATCAAAACCTAATAACCTCAATGTCAAAGTAAATACACGAAGAATAATATGAAGCAAAACTAAAACGATCTTATAGAACGGGGAACGGGCTCGCAAGATTAATTGTAGATCACCAGAGTTGTTAGTGTGAAGAACAAAGTAGAAAGAAGAAAACTTGTTACCCTTGTGTTGTAGAATGAAGAATGGGATCTTATTTATAGTGCAAGAGTCCCCAAAGTCATTGACTTTGAAAAAGTAGCTGTTGTGAACAAATCAAGAATGAAATGGCCTTCCAAAATTCAAGACCTTAAATGTCAGATTTCAGTTTCGTTCGCTAAAACGTGAAAGAGAAATTCGGTGGAATTTCGGTGAAATGGTCAGAAATTTGGGAAATAAGTTCAAAATTCATTTTTAAAGAAAATAAGATTTCTAATATTCTTTAAATCAATAGATGAGATATACATACATCATTTTTTTGCTAATTGTAAGATATTAACATGATATGTAAGAGAGGGTGAGGACGACCCAAGAAGTGTTGGAACAAGACTATACAAAGGGATCTTAGTTTTTTGGATATAAGCCCGAATTGACCCAAGATAGATCTGAATGGAGGTAAAGAATCCATGTAGGCGACCCTACTTAATTGCAGGAAAAGGCTTTGTTGTTGTTGTTGATGTTACATTATATTTGCATCCAATCGCTCCAACAATCCAAAAATTAATATGTTGCTCAGAACTAGAACTAGATTTGGAATCAAAATTAGAAGTCATTAGTTTCACCTTTTGAACATGAAGAGAATAGTAGCACATGCAATAATAACAAAGAAAGACATAGGTCAACACAGAGTACTAACAAAATAGTATATTATGTAAGAAATTGAAGATCGAAATGATATCCTAGAACTTATATCTAACCAAAATACTTTTAACTTAGAAAAATATTCAATTTGAGAAATAAAACAAGACACACACAACACAAATCTTTCTATCATGTATGTCTAATAGATGCATTGTATAACTTGTGATCATAAAATATTAAAAAATATGTTGTATAAGATACAAACAAAACAATTAACACCAAGAAACTGCGTAGCATTCACAAACACAATATATATCCAACATGATAGTAGGCAACTACTTACCATCACAAGATTTGGAAGATTACTAACAACCTAGCACTCGCACAACCGCACATACTCCTTGTAATAGAAAAGAGCCGCAAGAAAGCAAAGCCTTAAATTTCAGATCGTTTCGTTTCGCCAAAGTTTGGAAAGAGAATTTCGAAGAATTTCGGTGAAATCATCTGAAATCTTGAAAATGACTCTAAACTTGACCCCTTTTTCAAAAAACCAAGGTTTTTAACATTCACAACAACAACAAAGTCTTTTCCCACAATTAAGTAGGGTCGGCTACATGGATTCTAAGCCTCCATTCAGATCTATCTTGGGTCAATCTCGGACTTATATCCAAAAAACTAAAATTCTATCATATAGTCTCATTCCAACACTTATTGGGTCGTCCTCGCCCTCTCTTAGTCAGCTCAACATCCCAAAACTTGCGTCTCCTAACTAAAGCATCAGTTGACCTACTTTGCAAATGACCAAACAACCTTAAGCGGTTTTCTCGCTTCTTATCCTCGATCGGAGCTGTACCAACATTATTTCTGATTGCATCATTCCGAATCTGATCTTCACATGTGTGTCCACACATCCACCTTAACATTTTCATTTCAGCTGTTGTCATTCTCTACACATGTTTATGATTCACAAGCCAACATTAAGATCCATAGAGCATAGCAGGTTTCATAACTGATTTGTAAAACTTTCCTTTGATTTTTAAAGGATTTTTCTTGAACAGCAGAGGCTCCTCTTCACTTTAGTCAACCTGTGTTTATTCTATTAGTAACAAATCCATCAATTTCCCCATCGTGTTGCAAAATAGATCCCATGTATCTAAAAGAATCTCTCTTCCGAATGTTATCATCATCAATCTTCACCTCTATTCCTTCATCATTGTTGCCAACAAAAGAGCACTCCATATATTCAGTCTTAGCCCTACTTATATAAAATCCTTTAGTCTCCAATGCATGTCTACAAACCTCAAGCTTCTCATTTACTCCATCTCTAGTCTCATCAATCAACACAATATAATCAACAAATAACATACACCAAGGTATCTCATCCTGAATGTGACTTGTCAACTCGTCCATAATCAAAGTAAAAAGAAATGGACTCAGAGCTGAACCTTGATGTAAACCAATGTTGATGTCAAAATAGCCAGATTTCCCAGACAGGATCCTTACACAAGATAAAGGCATATCATACATATCCTTTATGAGGTTAATGTATAGGACATGTACTTGTCTCTTCTCCAAAACTCCACAATATATCTCGGGGGACAGAATCATAAGCCTTCTCCAAATCAATAAAAATCATATGGAGGTTCTTCATTTCAGCTCTATAAATCTCTGTTGGAGTATAAGTTGTATGCGCCCATTGTGCTGTAGCAGGGTAAATGGATCCTGGAGGAGATCCATTTACCCCATCCAGTGTTTAGTCCCCACATCGTCCAGTGGTGGGACTGGGAGGTTCTGGAAAGGCTATATAAGGAGCCTCAGACCTCCTGTATCCATTGAGAAAAAGGAATGAAGTATCCGCCCCTTTGAGGGCTTCTCCCGTGGTTTCATCCCGCTCCTCACGGAGTAGGGTTTCACGTAAAATCCCGCGTTTTTATTCTTGTTTATCTTTTATTCCATGTTTCCGCTTCCGCTTCTGATTTTCTAACATGGTATCAGAGCGGGTCGATTCTTGAGGAGTTTTTCGTGTGTTCTTTATGTTTTGTTCGAGAATCGATTATCAAAATCAGTTCTCGATCGTTCTTGTAATTTTTGTTCTTAAAGATTATTCGAGAAGAGTTTTTTTATGTGAGTTAAAGATATGAGTTATAGGGTTTACATCTGAAACCCTAGATCATCACGGGTCAGACGTCATTCTCTGTTCTTGATGCCGTACATTACAGCCTCGTGCAACCACCTTGTTCTTCCACAGTTCCTGGAGGCGCCGTTATCCCATCGCTGCATCAGGTGGAGGTTCTTCCCGACCTCCCGACTCTTCCTAAGCGGCGCATGCACTCATGCTCCACCACCAGCATCGAGCCCCTGCTCTAGGCAAGGGAGGCCTCCAGGCGTCGCAGGCGATGCATGACGAAGTCCTCAGCGGCGATGATCTCCAGGCGATGCTCGCGCACCCTCCAGCGCGCCGTAAATCCCCGCACAACTCCTGACTCCGAGCAGGCCTCCCAGGCGGAGGATTCTTCTTCAGGCGGCACCCAGTCAGTCGCACACCCTCAGGCGGAGGTCTCGACCAGGAAGTGCGCCTCATGCACAGTGCACCATTCTCTGAGCCAGATGGGAGAGACCCAGTTCTCCGACGAGGAGACTTCAGGTGCAAGTTCAGACTCGACGTTCAGATTCCGAGTCCCAGTTTGATGCGCAGATGTTCAGACTCGACAGATTGGTCAGAGTCCATGTTCGAGGCACTCCATGATGAGAGGCCCATTTTCGAGATCTCCAGAGAGACTCGGTTTCAGACACGCACATGGTTGCGGTCATTTTCAGATGAGCATATGTTGCCATCATTTGTTCGAGGTCCCCATCATTCTTGTTGTTGTTTGGCCAGAGTTTTCATGTGAGCCATAGGGACTCCAGAGCAGAGGATCATTCCCTTGAGGGCAAGGGTTTTCATGTGGTATAATAGGTACACCAGAGCAGTGCACCGTTCTCTGAGCTAGATGGGAGAGACCCAGTTCTCCGACGAGGAGACTTCAGGCGCAAGTTCAGACTCGATGGTCAGGTTCTGAGTCTTCAGTTGACTCACACTCCAGCTCGTTCGTCCTCCTCACCTGCACGGCATGAGAAGCAACGTCCTCGACTACAACAATGTGCGCGTTGGGTTGATATTGCCCGTAGTGTCTTATAGCGTTGAGTTGAGTCTCTTTTTGTTTGTCCAAGCTGAGCATTGCATGCTCCAGCTTGAGGGGGAGTGTTGGAGTATAAGTTGTATGCGCCCATTGTGCTGTAGCAGGGTAAATGGATCCTGGAGGAGATCCATTTACCCCATCCAGTGTTTAGTCCCACATCGTCCAGTGGTGGGACTTGGAGGCTCTGGATAGGCTATATAAAGAGCCTCAGACCTCCTGTATCCATTGAGAAAAAGGTATGAAGTATCCGCCCCTTTGAGGGCTTCTCCCGTGGTTTCATCCCGCTCCTCACGGAGTAGGGTTCCACGTAAAATCCCGCGTTCTTATTCTTGTTTATCTTTTATTCCATGTGTCCGCTTCCGCTTCCGATTTTCTAACAATCTCCATTGTTCTCCTTAGCAAATGGATGGCTTCAATAGTTGAGCGACCTTACAAGAATCCGAATTGATTTTCTTTTACTTTGGAAACTTGTCTCAACATTCTTTCAATCACAT
The DNA here is from genome assembly GCA_037367405.1 of Ottelia alismoides. Lineage (NCBI taxonomy): Eukaryota > Viridiplantae > Streptophyta > Magnoliopsida > Alismatales > Hydrocharitaceae > Ottelia > Ottelia alismoides. The sequence continues at coordinate 295,478 of JAZKJV010001139.1, forward strand.
GTTCCCAAATTTTCATAGTGTGACTCATCAGCTTGATTCCTCTGTAATTTGAACAATTCTGAATGTCCCCTTTGTTCTTATAAAGAGGCGCCGCGATACCTCTCCGATTTTTAGGCATTTTCTTGCTCTGCCAAATAACATTGAATAAATTAGTAAGCCAAGTTAAACCACGCTCACCTAAAACTCTCCATACTTCTACAGGGATATCATCCGGTCCTACACCTTTCCTAAGTCTCATAACCTTAAAAACCTCCTCTACTTCCTTTCTAAGTATTCGTCTATAACTTGCATGATTCAAGTAACTTTCACTACTAGCTAGATCACCCAAAGTGATCTCTCTATTTCCTTCCCCAATGAAAAGTTTATAGAAATACTGCTTCCATCTAGTTTCTATATCCTTTTGAGTAACAAGCACGTGATCTTCCTCATCCTTAATGCATCTCACTTGAGAAAGGTCTTTGGTCTTTCTTTCTCTTGCTTTGGCCAACCTGAATATATCCTTTTGACCCTCCTTATTTTTATCATTCATAAGTCAATAAATAAAATAGAATGCATACTTATTTATAGAACTGTAAATATAAGTTTAGAAGTAGTATTATCATCAAAATTATTACACATGTTAATATATAGACCAACACATTGCTTAAAGTCTGAACTATATCCTAAACTGGAAGTTATCACCAAATCAATAAAAATGAAGTGACATATATAATAACTATTAATCAATATGTATATTAAAATAAAGAAAGAACAAAGATAATAAATCTCTTCAGTTAAAACTTGAATTTAACTCTTAAATCTAATGTGTAACTGATTTGATTTGGATTTATATCTAAAATTTTGAAACTAATTAAGGAAACTTCTTCAAACATTGTTAAGCACTCTAACAACTCAACACATTGGCGAATAAATAAGTGAAGATTCATTAATATATGCAAATTTCGTTAAAAATGAAGTGTAGATTCCCTTAATTTTGTTGTTTCACCGAAACGGCATGCAATTTCTACGAAAATTTGTTGACATTTTGTCGATATTTCGTTGAAATCCTAGAAAAAGAAATAAGGAAATGTTTCGATTTCGGTGGCCTGGAGAAATGGAAAACACTGAGGTTGTAGGTGGAATTTTGTTGAAATTAGAAGTCATGGCAAAATCTTCCTGAAATGGAATATGATCAATTTGGATACAAGTTGTGATTGATCATGTAGATTTAGATGATCCATCAGAAAAAATAGAGGATCGATCAAAATATAGCCGTTATAAATCAAATATTGAACTATCATAAAAAGAGAGAAAACGATCAAAGGTGATCGATCAGGTGAAAATGATTAATCGGTCAGCTTGACTCTTTGACCTGAAAGTCACAAAGGGCTGATATGCAATATGTATGATTCTTGAGGTCTTTTACAAACTAAGATATTTATAAAAAGCAAGTCTCAATAAAAGAAAATACTTCATCTTCTTCAGCTTGTGATCCTAAAAGACTTCATCTTCTTCAGCTTGTGATCCTTGAGCTTGAACTAGAGTTCCTTAACAATGAACTCCTTTGAGCTTCTGAGCTTCTTCTTCACTTAAGCTTGAGCTCCTCGGGGTTGAGCTTCTTCTTGTTCCAGTAGCTTTCCTATTCTTGACCTAGCTACAAGCTTTATACACGGGTTTTTCTTATCATCAAAATATGCACGCTCATGTACTAACAATCTCCCAACTTATGCACAAACTTACAACTACTACGTCATCAACATATCCGACGTCCTCGGGGGCATCGCCTTCCTCTTTTCTATCTCCTACTTTCATATATCTACAAATGGTCATATGCTTAATTATTTATTTATTACCTAATTATATCATATCCAGTGCTCCCTAATTGTAGGAGCCCTTAATTGCCGACGACGGGAGAAGTTACTTGTGTTCAACGACTACTGGTATATGTAATTCCTTTCACTCCAACTTTCACTTAGCACCATAAAGTGTAATTTCATTAGATTGATTTTAAAGAATTTATTTATCTATAAGATTGAGATAATCATTTTATTAACTATTTTTTATTAATCATCGGCCTTAGAATAAGAGGGAACATGTTTGATTATACGCGTATACAAGAGTACATGCAAATATGTACCACTTAAAAGGACATTATCAAATAAGAAAAGGTATTCAAATATTCAAATGATTGATGTTATATCACATGATGGATTTTCCAAATTGAGTATGGCTATGAATTGGTTCTTTTCCAACACATTGTGCTTAATTTTGTGTATCTCAATACTCGGAATTAATTGTAGAGGAAAAAGGGTGGCCCCTCAAAATGGCGTACACCCTAGTTATATATGCTAACTAATCAGAAAAATAATTACATCATCAATAACTAGTATGAGCATTTGTGTGCCCAAAAACAATCTTCACTCACAACCTCTCTCGTTGAAACACCACTCTATTTCTAGTAGGTCACGATGTCCGAAAAAGTTAAAGGTTTCATAAAATCCCACATGACTTGAAACACATCTCACTGAGAGAACCCTAAAGCTTAAAGAATCGTCAAGCTGGTGAAGTCCACCCAATTAATAATTGTATGTCCATTGTTGAACCTCTTAGTACATTCAAAAGAGAGAAACAAATGATCCACATCCTCAGGGGAGTTCGAGCCCAACATGCACATCGCATATGTCCTATAAACAATCTTTTCTCTATGCATCTTAGTCTAAACTCTCTCCCTTCTAAAAAGCCACAGAAAAATCTTCACCCTTGGACTCCAAGATAGCCTACATCCTCGACAAATCCCCATGGTTGAGAACAAATTCGCACTTGAGTTAAGTATCTAAAAAAATGGTGTGATCTGGAAGCTCCTTTTCTCACATCAGATGCCCCGTCCCCTATAGATAGGGTTTTAAAGAACATCGAACTTATTGAGAGGGTTCTTTGTCGTTGAAGCAAGCATAAGCCTTGAGGCAGTCAGCGTGTAAGCCTCGCTTTATCAAAAAAATCTGAATATATTAATTATCATGCGACTAAGATATATGGATGTATAATATGATAATATGATATGAGTTATATACGACAAAATGGAATGTTATATCTTATATAAGCAAGGCCTTAAATGTCGGTTTCGGTCACCATTTCGGTATCGACCAAAATAGAAATTCAAAGGAATTTCGGTGGAATTTCGACCGAAATTTCGGTCATTTCGGTCATTTTTTGTACTAGCACCCCCATATTTCGGTCATTTCGGTCGAATTTCGATTTCGACTGGATATCGATATTCGACAGAAATTCGACTGAATTTCGCTGAAATTTGAGGCCATGTATATAAGTATATGAATTAAAATGCCTAATATATGAGTCATTGATATTACTTAATAGTTTTGTTAGAGATATTATTGTCAAATATAAGACATTGGAGTTCTAATGTAATTTTTTCCCTTTTCGACTCACTAGGGTTTTCCTCTTTATAAGAAACCCTAGAGCCTTGTAATAAGACAAGTTTCTTTCCACCTTCCCTCTTGTTGCTACCACAAGCCCCCTTTCCTACATAACCTAATCTCCCCATGCTGGCTTCTATCTCGGCATTGTGGCTCTTTTCTGACGCCGTCGATGTTCATCGTCACCAATCTGATGTGCCCAATGCTAAGGATGTGTCGCCAAGCCGGTCCTAGGACTCCGCCGTCGGGACCCATCAAGCCCCATCCTGTACGTGAGCGCATGGACTGTGCTCACCATCTCCATGCGCTATTGTCCAGAGTTTACCATCTTCGTGCGCTATGCGTCGCCATCCCCAGTCACATGCTTTCCAACACATTTCAAACGTGACTCCTACGTTATGTCTGTCACTGAGCATGGTGTTGGGCCCTATGTTCATCATTGGAGGTGACTACCCCTCCCATTGATATCAGCAGAAGCATTGATCCTCATATACAGTAGCTATTAGAGGTGTTTATCCCTCCTAAGACTCGACAAGTCATTCCAGTCCGAACGAGACCAAGCTGATGTTCACTTCGTCTAACATAATGATGCAAGGAACAACCATCAAACTCAAGGGGGATATCCATTGGACTCGGACGTTCAAGGTCTTTGTAGGAGGCAACAACAAAACCAAATCTATTCCCGCGTCAAGTAGGATTGGCAACATGAATTCTTTGCCTCCATTCAAATATATCTTGGGTCAATCTCGGACTTAGATCCAAAAAGCTGAGATCCCTTTGTATAGTCTCGTTCCAACACTTCTTGGGTGTTCCTCGCTCTCTCTTAGCTGGCTCAACATCCCAAAACTCGCATCTCCTAACTGGTGCATCGGATGACCTCCTTTGCAAATGGCCAAACCACCTTAAGCAGTTTTCACGCATGTTATCCTCGATTGTAGCTACACCAACTTTCCTCCTGATTACATTATTCCGAATCTGATCTTTACGTGTGTCCACACATCCACCTTAGCATTTTCATTTCTATTACTGCCACCCTCTGCACATGTCTAAGATTCACATGCCAACATTCAGATCCATAGAGCATAATAGGTCTTACGGTTGCTTTGTAAAACTTTTCTTTGATTTTAAAATAAATTTTCTTACAACAGAGAATAGTAGAAACTCATCTCCACTTTAGCCAACCTGCATTTATTCTATTCGTAACATCTCCATCAATTTCCACATCATGTTGCAAAATAAATCCCAAGTATCTAAAAGAATCTCTCTTCTGAATGTTATCATCACCAATCTTCACCTCGATTCCTTCACTATTGCTTCCATCAAAAGTGCACTCCATATATTTAGTCTTAGCCCTACTTATACGAAATCCTTTAGTCTCCAATGCATGTCACCACACCTCAAGTATCTCATTTACTCCATCTCTCGTCTCATCAATCAACACAATATCACCATCGAATAACATACACCAAGGTATCTCATCCTGAATGTGACTTGTCAACTCTTTCATAATCAAAGTAAAAAGGAATGGACTAAAACTTGAACCTTGATGCAAACCAATGTTGATGTCAAAATAATCAATCTTCCTAGATTGGATCCTTACACAAGATGAAGCATGGCATACATATCCAGTACGAGGTTAATGGATATGTACTTGTAAAGTTGTAATTTTTCTAAAACTCTCCACAATATCTCATGTGTGACGGAATCATAAGCCTTCTCCACATCAATAAGAATCATATGGAGATTCTTCCTTTTAGCTCTATAAATCTCCATCATTCTCCTCGGCAAGTGGATGGTTTCAATAGTTGAGTCACCTGACATGAATCCGAAATGGTTTTCTTTTACTTTGAAAATTTGCCTCAACCTTCTTTCGATCACATGTTCTCACATTTTCATAGTGTGACTCATCAGCTTGATACATCTGTAATTTGAACAATTTTGAATGTCTCATTTGTTCTTATAAAGCGACACAACGATGTTTCTCCTCCAATCTTCAGGCATTTTCTTGCTTCGCCAAATAACATTGAATAAATTTGTAAGCCAAGTTAAACCACGCTCACCTAAAACTCTTCATACTTCTATAGGAATGCCATCGAGTCCTACATCTTTCCCAGGTCCCATAACCTTCAAAGTCTCATCTACTTTCTTCCTTTGTATCCGTCTATAACTTGTACGATTCAAGTAGCTTTCACTACTAGCTAGATCTCACAAAGTAACCTCTCTATTTCCTTCCCCAATGAAAAGGTTATGGAAATATTGCTTCCATCTAGTCTTTATAGCCTTCTGAGTAACAAGCACGTGACCTTGCTCATCCTTAATGCATGTCACTTGAGAAAGGTCTTGATCTTTTTTCTCTTGCTTTGGCCAATCGGAATATATCCTTCTGGCCCTCCTTAGAATCGAGATTTTTGTACAAAATTTCATAATCTTTTGACTTAGCTTCATTTACAACATCATTTGCTTCCTTCTTCACTATTTAGTGGTTTGTGACAGTTTCCTCTGTCCTATCCTTAGATATTAATGCTAAATGTTTACTTAAATCCATGTTGAAAAGATCTAAACTGTTTTGAGACAAATTCCTAAATAGAGTTCTTAAAAAATACTATTTAGGAATGTCTCTCTTGCACTGGCTGTCGGCAACCCAACGCGCAACCATCCTCAATTTACCCGAGCTTTGGAATCGGCCATGGCTAAGGACAGTAAAAAATTGTCATTCTCATGAAAGATTCGGTAAAGGAGAGAAATAAGGATTATGATACTTGGATCAAAGATAACTACCAGGTCATGATGTGGATGATCAACAATATTGATCCTCATCGATGTGAATCTCATGTTCAAGGAAACTGCAATGGGGATGTGGGAGAAGCTAGCCCAGACCTACTCGCAACAGACCACCAGGTCCCAGCTTGACGAAATTTATATGCAGTACGGTCCACAACTCAGGAAGAGTCCACTCTTGTGGAGTACTACCAGACTCTTACATGGTTCTATGACGAGCTTGATGTCTTTCAACCAGCATGTTATGTTAAACACGTATTAAAGAGATCAGAATGGCATGTTTACAGGTTTTGTCCAAAATTACATCCTTGCTATCAGTATGTGAAGGAGCAATTTCTCACATCTGATACTTCGTTGATTCTCAAAGAGATTTTCGGATGTCTTCAAGAGAGAGAGAGAGAGTTCTATCAGCTAAGCCCTTGCTCTGCATCCTGAAGAAAATTATGCCTTCTCAGTCTACTCTAGACAAGGAGGTCTATATGGCACTTGAGGTAAACGAAGCCGTGATGGTGGACATAGATGTGGTCATGACTCCAGTCATAGACGTGGAAGAGAACCCATTCAGGGACATGGTTGTGGTATTGTGCATCCTCATTGCACCCATTGCAGCGAACAAATCACTATCTTGATCGTTGCTGGGACAAATATGATTTTCCCCGGGTACATATTGCATCAACAGACTTTGATACTATAGTGATAGAGGCCACCACAAATAAGTGTCAATCTCAACTCTCAGCCATCGATTACTCTTGTCTGATGCAGTAGTTACAAACTCGCAATGCTTCTTCCAGTAATAGTGCATCTACAACACATTTGGTTACTACATCAGGTAATATAGTCAATTCAATTACAGACACAACTCTGCATGGATTATTGATTCTAGAGCCTTCACGCATCTGACATGCGAAGGTTAGCATGTCGACTTCATCTCAACCTTCCTTCACAGTGAAGGTGTTGCGGGTAGCCAATAGGGCCCATTCCCCTATCATTTTTGTAGGGATTATGGAGGTCTCACCTAAACTCTGCCTCAATGGAGTTCATTGTGCTCCCGATTTTCTTTTGACTTTGTTATCTGTTCATAAATTATGCATTGAGATGAAATGTTGTGTGATTTTTGATGAGCTTCATTGTTATTTTCAGGACATCCAAACGATGAAGATTTTTTGTGGGGGCATGAGAAGAATGGACTCTACTACCCGGATATCTCTACTAACTCTACCTTTATTGGCGTCGCGTCTATTACCTCTAATCTGTTTCTTTCACATCTGCGACTTGGGCATCCTTTTGCCAAGGCATTATCCAGGATGTTCCCAGAACTATCTACATTGAAGCTATTTGACTGTGAGGTGTCTCAATTCAAGAAACACCATCAGACTTCCTTTCCTTCTAGGACTGAGCGTCGACGATCTGTCGCTTATTCTTTAGTGTGTCGTGATGTGTGGGGACCCTGTCCGATCTGTCCTGTCGGTGGTCATAAATATTATGGCCTTTATCGATGACTAAAGTAGATGTTCTTGAGTTTATCTAGTAAAGGAACAATCAGAGAGTTATTTTATTAGCAAATCCTTCTTTCAGTTTGTCAAAACTTCCTTCACTGCAAATATTCAAGTTTTGCGGACATGATTTGGCGACTTCTGTTGCCTCTCAGGGAACCACTCACCAAACTTCCCTCGCATACACCTCCCAGAAGAAAAAGGTAGCTGAGAAGAAACTTCATCATGTCCTAGATATTGTTAGGTCATTACTAACTCATACGAAGGTCCCCAAGACCTACTAGGGGATATTGTTCATACTGTTGTCCATCTTATCAACAAGGTACCATTATCTGTTGTCATAGAGGATACTCTTTCTCTCTCCATTACCCTTCCAGGTCCCTTTTCCATTGCCATAACGAGTTTTTGGTTGCAATGCATTTGTACATAATTTTCATCATACTAACAAAATGTCTCCACTTGCTATCAAGAGTGTCTTCCTCGGGTATTCTCGAATCCAAAAGGAATATCGATGTCATGATTCCGATGGTCACTGCTACATCTCGATTGATGTAACATTCTTCGAAAAGATCAGCTATTTCACCTAGTCTAGCTATTTCACCTAGTCTGTTAAATATATACCTGTGGAATTGCCAATACAACTCATCATCTATAAAAAAAGCATACCACTCAATCTGAAGATGTCCCATTGCATGTTCCTTATATGCAAGAGGAAGTGATGTCTTTAAATATCCCCATCGATGCTGCTCTGGGTGCTTTGATAGAGCTCCTCATAGCACTTAAAAGAACTAAAAGGCATACAAAGCATCATATTTCATCTTTTACTTATATTGACAATCTCTCTAGTTGCGATTGGCGCTTTACAGATGCTCTGATGGTTATCAGAGTTTAGAAGTATAGCCGTGAATGGAGCATCGGGAGGCATCGTCATGGACTGGAATGATGATAAATTCAAGCTTGAGCAAAGGGAGACCATTGTAATCATTCAATTTCCATGCTGATGAGACATAAGGCAGACAGTATGTGTTTTGTAGTTACAAACGTGTATGAGTCAACCAATGGTACAAACATAGCGGAGCTTCTTGATGTATGTGAATTTCCCGAAGGAATCATGTATCATTGGGGGTGATTTTAATATGACGCATTGTCCAAAGGACAGATTGAGGATGTGTGGTGAGGATGCGGGATACGAGGAGCTCTTAGCTCTTATTAGTTCAGCTTGTCGATTGTGGATAGACAGTTCCTGATTTCATCAGAAGCATTGCATACTTTTCCAATGGTCCGAGCATGGGCTCTCCCTCGGGCTCCTTCGGATTATATGCCTCTACTATGGTCCTCCGTGGATGATGTTATGCTGAGGTGTTTCTTCATATTTGAGCATGTGTGGCTTCTGAAAGAACGCTTCTAGGATGCAATCAGTAAATTGGGAAGGATTACATGGTGAGTGGTCCAGCCACAGACAAGCTAGCTACTAAATTGTTGGAGCTGCATATGTTTCTAAAGTACAAAAGAAACATGCGGGAGCAATGTCGGTGCAAGAGGGCTAGCACACAGGACGAGATCAACAGATTGGATAGGCTGGAGGATCACCACGAGTTAGCAGCGAAGCAAATAGAGGAGAGGTCCAGACATCTTCAGGTTATTGTTATGGAGCCTAAAAATGTGGAGGTTGAGTGGAGACAGAGATCACAGTAGCACAAGAAGTAGGGTGATGCCAGCACATGCTTCTTTCATTCTGTGGCATTTGGAAGGAGGAGTTATATACATGAGATCGGCATGGATGGTGTGCAGGTCCGCGGCGATCAAGAAGTAGGGAGGGCTATCTGTTCTCAGTTCCACACGGCTAGGACAACCCATGCTGGTTGGGGTTAGCAAGGAAGAGGCGTGAAGGGGGTTTCATTGGCTCAGCTTGAGGCTTTGAATGTTCCATTTGTAGAGCTGGAGGTCAGGAAGGCAGTCGGCGATCTTTGGTTTTAATGATGATGGAGCCACGGGCCCAGACGATATCCGAGTGTTGTTCTACAGAGAGTTTTGGGAGGAGTTAAGGTTGCCGTTATGGAGATGGTGCAGGAATTTAGTATGGGAAATTTGGAGTTTGAGCGATTGAACAAGGCATTTAATTCATCTCGCCGAAGAGGAGATGCCTACTAGAATTTAGAACTACAAGCATATCACACTCTCTAGTGCATCCTAACTTATCATTACCAAGGCCCTTGTGAACCGATTCCATAATTCCATTGCATCATTAGTGATATCATCTCCCGAGAGCAGACGTCTTTCATACCTGGTAGATTTATGGCGGATGGAAGGGCATGCTTTAAAAGGTTGCCTTTTCTAAAGCATATGACTGCATCCACTAGTGTTTCCTCAAGTTATCTTTGAAGAAGAAAGGCTTCCTGAATGTTTGATTTCTTGGATGAAACATTGCATTACTATGTCATCTTATTTAGTATTGGTGAGTGGGCGCCCAGAGGGTGGTTTCTATCAGGTTCAGTAGGGCATTCACCAGGGATGCGCATAGGCACCTTTGTTGTTCGTGATTGTGCAGATGCATTGACAATTACGTTGAGGCTTGCATCAGATGGTGGTTGTGCATGGGGTATTGCAATGGTGATATCTCGATTCGCGTATGATGATATATTGATCTTTCTAGAGGGACGATCGGAGAAGACTAGAAGAGTCGCTGAGATTTTGGAGATTTTTGGGGATGTTTCAGGTCTGTGGATTAACAAGTCGGTGGTGGTGTCGTTTGGTCCCTCTCGGATAAAGTGCCAAAGGTTGTTAGGGAGCCGTGTTGACTGATTACTACTTGTGGGGGTTCGTACGAGGTTGGAAGCCTCAATAAGAAGAATTTTTTGGTCTGAAAGGGGGATTCATCTCATAGACTGGGTCATGGATGGTTACTAACTTATTATAGCAAAAAAGAAGTGGGTTTGGGCATCTTGAAGGTGGAATGCATGAATAAGAAGCTACTAACAAAGTGGGTGGTTAGAATGTGGGGAGAATATGAAGACTCCGTATGCCGTCTAATGCGGAAGATTTATGGTACTGGTTTGGCGGCTACAGCTAATGTCATTCGTGCACCTTCTTGGCTTTGCTAGGGCATTATAAAGATTCTACCAGATTTAATGGAGAAGGTGTGACCGATGCTTCGTAGCAACGAGATTTTCCGATTTGGGTTGGACAATTGGACAAGTGATGATTCGTATGGGGATCGTTTCCACAGCATGTGGCCAGGCATATAATTTCTTTGCAAATGATTAGAGGATATAACACGAGGATATTTGCCATGACACAAGTAATATTTAGCAAAGAAAAATCCCTCAAAGAATCAGGATGTTCTTATAGCTTGTTGTGCAAGGTCGCATTCTTACGAAGGAGCGTCAGGATGAGATTTTTCGGATTGGAAAGTTGGAAACCAGTTATGTGACAGGTGTGGAGTAGAGACTGAAGATCTAAACCATCTATTTTTTAGTTGTGAAGATTCAACCCATTCAGTGTCCACAAAGTCGGTCTATGGGGCAGCATACTCGACCGCAAATAGGGAGGCAGGCATCTCACCGCACTGCATATACTAGATGCGGTATATATGTGTCATAATGCATACTCGGCCTGAGTAAACCACATATTCGAACAAGTATGCAACCGCATATAGAATAGAACCTTTATGGGTCATATAATTTTAATATATTGTTGAGTTCTCATGTGTACAGTACATTTGACTATGTGAATACATTGTAAATAATTGAAAGAATGTTTTTTTTTTTGTTTTTAAGTTTGAACTTGGACTTTGATTTGAAACATATACAAAGTGATTTGTAAGACTGAACTATTTAAATTGATTCTACATAAAACTTTCTAGTTGCAATAATTACATGTAATATTACATAAACTATAAGGAAAAATTCCAATTTGAAAAATCTCATATGAACATGATAATCACTTAGTTCTGATTTTGTTGAGTTTTCTAAGCTAAAATCCGATTGATGGATGAAGGATTGTCACATCAGATGAGTTTATATTATTGTATCACTTATTTTTTATTATAAAATATTAGCAATTTTTTCTAGAGGTTGCATTCAAACAACATAGCATGATTTAGTTGTTTGGTTATTTAGATAAATTATTTACTTATTTAAAAACAATAACCTGGGTTAATATTCTTTAATTTGAATTTATTATTATATTTTTAAATATTTTTATTAAAATAATAGAAACCGCATAATCCGTATATAATTCCGCCTATCTGCTTACTCGTTCCAAGCCGACTGATTAAACGAATACTGCATACCAACTTTCTGAACCATGGACCTAGGTATGGAGGTTAGCACAGGTTCTGTAGCTAAAGGTAGAAAACAGTATTCTCTTCTAGAGATTCATACATACACAGTGTGGCAACTCGCATGAGGACAGCTCCCTTCCATTTGCATTATTATGGGCTATTTGGTGTGTTAGGAACGAGGTCATTATTTTTGTGGTCAATGCTTTTATTCTAAAAATGCTTTGGAACATCGTAGGGAACTTTGCTTGGTCCGATCAACTATAAACATAGCACTTTGTTTAATATAAATCTAGTGGTGGGTCCCAAATCGGGATGTCGACCTCTTTCCTCTCAAAAAAAGTACGTAAGGATTAATGAGGGATTGTTGACATATCAAGGTGGTCGTCGAGGACATCGGGAGAGTCGAGGAGATAGGGGTGTCAAGAGGTTAAGGGCATTTACAGAGTTGGGGATGTGTACTCGTAGTAGAAATATGGCAATGTCATCATAATCATAAGCATCCTCGAGAATAAATAGAGGAAAAAGGAGGAAGAGGGAGTTAGGTGAAGAAGATGGAGAAATATTAAAAAATAAACATATTTTATGACATGAAAATCACTATATGTCAAAGGCTCGAGCATATTCCCAAACCAATTTATTGATACAAACATATCATTGGAGCAAGCAATCAAAGTAAATCTATCATTTGAGCAAGCAAGCACTCGGCATGAAATTTTGAAGGCTAACCTAGGTTCTACCATTGCCACGATAGTGGTTCAGAAAAAATATATAACACGTCACCATTAGGGGTGCTAATCAAATCGAATACCTTCGAATCCGTTAGGATTCTGATTCAATTCATTATCAAAGTTTCGAATCCGAACTCGAATCGAATTTTAAACGAATTTGCTAACTTGAATTCAAATTCAATTCATTTTGAGTTTCGAATATTCAAATTCGATTAATTTTATTTCGAATTCGAAACATAAATTGATGTTTTAGAGATTATGTAACTAATATTATATGAAGAATAATATAATATAATTATTATATGATCTAATTTTTAATATATATCACTAAGATATAATACAATGGAAAAAGGTATCTAAATTTTACAATTATTATATGTCTTTTGCAACTTAAATATACTTTTTCCTATGAGAAGGAATATATAAATACAATATAATTATATGAGGCTATCAAAGAGTTAAAATATCATTGATGAAAAAGCTGAACACATTACAATTATTATTGCATGTTTAAGCAAGACAAGATCAAACTTATATAGAAAGTTGATATAAATGAACATTATTATTTAAAATAACGAGAATAGTAAAAAAAGGTAGCAATATAAAACCTCTTCATTAAGCGTGATGATCTTCAATATCAAAAAACTAAACCTTGAAATGTAATATACGAAAATTTTGATGTACAAAGAAGCAACTTACATCATCATGAGAAGAACTTATATATTACTCATGCGATGACAAATGTTGTCTTGACATTGATAATCACCATGGATTGCCTTGCTAAAAACAAAAAAAAGCAGAGCAGAAATATCTAGATAAATTTTGAGCCACGACAAATGTTGAGGAATTCGAAGTAGCAAAATCATCATTTTCATGTGCTAGGAGAAAGGTCACCATAATCTACCATGAGTTTTTTGGGATCATTTGTGGATAATGACAAAAAGAATGGAATAAGCAGTATATGGAATGTGGGAACATGAAAATAAATGTGTAGGTGAGGAATTAGAATAACAATCTTAAATATTTGATCTTTTCTAATAGATTTTATGACTTAATTTCAATATTTAGTCTTTAACTAATATGCTTATACATGTATATAAACACACATACATATTAAATTGGGATGACTTAAAGTGCTTTGCAATACTCTTAACGCATCAAAATTTCTGAATAACACGCTAAGATTGATTATTACTTATACAAAGTAACTCATATCTAAGCTATTGTCATTAGACTAAAATAAGAAGTAAATATGATAACTTAGATGCTTTGTATAACCGATGAATAAAGGACACACATCTTTGACTCAACATATTTCGAAGTTAAATAACTTGAACATAGTTAAAAGGGAGAAAGAAAAGAGATTGACTCTTAAAGGTGCCTAACGTTGCATATACGTGCCACGCATTGAAAAGTCTCATCGGTGTATTGTGGGAGTATGGAAATCAAAACGGTGAAGTTTGGACATGATAAATCATACCAGTTGAGCCTAGATATGACTATAACCTTAATAGTAACCACTTAATAACTGTCGTACGTTGGTTTTAGAGTATCCTTAGATACTTGCACATGTTATGCTTAGAGATATAATGCAAAGGTTAAATCTTTTGATTTAAATTAAAAATCGTAAATTTTTTACATATTCAGATATTATTTTATGCATCTATTTACTTATAAAAGAATTTGAATAAATGCATGACAATCTTTTGATGTAATTATGCTACAATTCCTTGCACAAGAATATTGGGAAAAGATCCTAAGAGACCCAGTGAGGGGTTGTTACATGTATGTATGTAAATATGTATGTATTATATGTGTGTGTATATGTATGTACTATGTATATGAATATAAATATATGGATACATATATACATATATGAGTGTATATAAATATCGAATCGAATCGAACTTTTATCGAACAAATTCATGTTAATTCATATTCAATTCATTTGGGAATTAAATCCACAAGCTAAATTCAAATTCAGTTCATTTGATTTCGAATCGAACTTTTTTCGAATTTTTATCGAACGAATCCTAATCGAATTCGAATGATTCAGTTCAATTAGCGACCCTAGTCACCATGGGGGTTAGTAAACTTTCATCAAGAGTACAAGGCCCAACATTGTATAATCAACCTATATATTAAGAAAAATACATTTATTTTACTTCACAAATACATAGGGACTAATGGGGTATCATTGACATTCAAAACAGTGTCAAGGTAATCATTGAGGACGGAGAGTCGAGGAGGTAGGGGCATCTGGAGGTCAAAGGTGTTGATCAAGTTGGGGATGTCGAGGAGGTTGGGGATGTATCATCATAATAGAAGTATGTTATCACCATCATAGTCATAAATGTCGTGAGAATAGATAGATGGAGAAGGAAAAGAGAAGTATGTAGGTGAAAAGGAGAGAGAAAGATCAAAATAATATTTTAAAGCCAAGTGTCAGTTTGAAGAAAAATATGTTACATTTTAGTCATGTGATTGGCAACTCATGATTTGACTCATGAATGCAAATGCAAATGTTTATAGGGATCGTCAAGGAATTGTGAAATAGGTAAATGTTATTTGGAAAGTTCGTTATGCAACACAAATTAAGGATTAGGGCTAAATTAAACTTTCTCGATTTTCTTTTTCATGGAATTTGGGTATATCATAACTTTGCTTTGTTTAAATAAATTAAGATGGATTACGGTATCTAAAAACGTTTTCTCTTAAAAAGAATTATACAGGTTGATTTAGAAGGTAGTTTGAATGATAAAATATTTGGAGTTCGTCCCATTCGTATCCCTTCTTCCACTCTTTGTGTGCTTCTTCACCTTAAAATGTGTGTTACCAACATGTCTTCTCCTTTTATTTTCTTCATGTCACATGATTTCAATTATGCACAATTGGTATAAAAGCATGAATATCGGGTCGTTCTCATAACGATGATCAATATATTACGAGTGAATACTTAAACATAAGTCCACATTTTTGTGTTGCGCCCGTAAGCTTGAAATGTTTCGTAGGAGACGCAATGATGTTGACAACATGTTGAAGAATCAAGACTTTATTAACGGAATGCAACAACCGGGTTCAAATTAAATCCGAACCTGACCCGAATAGGGTCTGATTAACCCAATAAAATTGTTGGTCAATGCTAAACAACCTAAATCGATCAAGTGATCGTGAATCAAAAGTTGTTCGGGTGAAATTGATCAAAAATCGATCGCATCATAATGTGTGCTCGAAAAAGCCGCGACACAAATTAGGAAACCGCAAAGCGAACCAAGACCACCTAAAAATCCGATTCAACAAAAGAAGACCAACAGAATCGACCGTTCGTCAATCGGAGGACGTTTGGTATTTCTAAATCACAAAATTTAACCATAAACAAAAACCGCATCTCGAAAATTTGGGAAGTTTATATCCGATCTAAAATATATGGATATTATATTCATTTTAATCGACTTTCGGAAATGTGAAGCCATTGTACACTCAAATCGGAAATGTGAAGTGCGAACGCGGATGGTTTTAATATCACAAATAAAAGAAGAGAAAAGTGTTCTAAAAAAATAAAATATTTTTTTTGAGTGCACAGTCCAACCGTTATATTTTTTCTCTTTTCTCAGCCCAGTTGGCTTCCTTCCTCCTCCACATGTTAAATTCCAAGCCCTTCCTTTCCCTTGTATATCTCCTCAAATCCCCAATCCCTTCAAATTTCCAACGAAAGCCTTCCTCCCTTCTTTCCTATTTCTTTTCACCCCCAAATTCTCATTTTATTCTCCCATTTCCAGCCGTGTGAGATGCCAAATCTCTCCAATCTGCTGCTGTTCCTTCTCCTATTAGAGCTTCTTCAGTCATCTTTGCTGCTCCAAGAAGAGCTAGCAGCTACAGCTGTTGGAGATCTTCCTGTGTGTCAAGGAAACCCTCTAAATTTGAGGTTTAAGGTACAAATTCCATTCTCCCTCTCCTTGCTGCCATGCAAGAAAAAAAATCAAACCTCCTTTTTGCTTCTTTTATTTTCTGGTACAAAATCTGATACTGTCTATTTTCCTAGAATAAATCTCATATCCTTTCTCTGTTACTTGACAAAAAGTTGCATGAGATGATGTGGTTATGGTTGTTCAAATTGATCAAGTGGCATTTGATAGATCTATTTAAGCTTGAACTAAAGCATTTCGCATCTACAACAAGTTTGTCTATAAATTAATTTCCTTCAAATGATCATGTTATATATCTTTCAGAATTCTCAAACTCAAATCAAATTATTTCCACTCAAAGCTCTAATTTTTATGTATAAAAAAATTTGATTGAACCCCATTTTAGTCGACAGAGAAAGATTGATTTGAGATTTCCACTCAAAGCTCTATTTTTTTATGTATAAAAAAATTGATTGAACCCATTTTAGTTGACATAGAAAGATTGATTTGAGTTGAGAGGAATTAACTTATTGTTACCCACTGCGAGTAAATCACAATATGAATGTAAGAATATTCTATTGATAATTTTTCAAATTGTATTAAATACTTTTATAGATCTCCGATTATGAAATAGAAATGATGTTTAAACCCCTACAGATTTGGGATGTTGGAAATGGTATTACTATCTTGGATTAGTTTTGGAGATAGCGTTTGGTTGACTCCTTTAGAGATCAAATATGGAACGATTACTCATCAAAGGCACTTGAAATGTTGCTTCTATAAGATTGCGATAAGTAGAGACTTTGCAGGTTTGCTTCAGAAATAGGAGTTGTTAGAATTAAGTATGCTCCTCCATAATACTTAAGCTGGTAATAGGGGAAGGAGCTCAACGTTTTAGCATGATATCAATCCAAACTTTATATCATCAACTAATCCTGGAACCCGTGATTTACAAGATGAAATATCATAGAATTAGCAAAAAAATAGGTCTAAAATCAAATTAACATTAGTCTAAGTATCATGATCTTGTACAAAGAGGTTTGAAGTACAGACATAAAAAAAATTAATATATTCTCTTATAAAGCCATTAACTTATTTTCTAAGATCGTTGACGAAAGGATCTAGACCTAGGCAGGCAACCACAGAAATGGAATTGAGAAAGAAATAAGTAATCAAGGCTGTGTAAATAGTGGTGAATCACTAATTTATTATGCTAGTCATGGTGACCTTTACACCTGACTGTGTGAGGGTGCGGTGACCCTCAACTGGGCAGAGGAAAGGAAGTCCAGTTACGGCAGCGGCCGCCGAGTGCGCAGGTCTAGGATCCCAATCCCCTTTACGGTTTTTACGCGAGCTCGCAGTATTTTTACGCCTCGTTAGGATCCCAACTTTTACCAGCTCCGCTGACCCGTTGTTTTAGGATACTCATGCGAGGGATCCTCAGTTTTAGTTTTTCCGTACGAGCTCGTTTATCCATACTAGTCAGGCCAGTTTCTAGAGCGACTTTTCAGGAGAGTCTCTCTCACCCGTCTCTGGGACGTAGTTTTGGAGTAGACCTTTCCCTTTATTAGATCGCACTTCCAATAAGAGGACGAGACGGAAGAGTCTCCTTAGGAGACTTCCTCACCGCTTGAGTTTTGGTTACTTTCCGCCAACAGGCTTGGCGATGCTACATCCGAATCATCCATGTCTACATTTAAATCATCTAGGGTTACATCTGAGTCAGTTACAATTGAGGATTGGAGAAGTTACAACAAAGTTGATTGAGTTATAATTTATCTGGGTTAAGAGATGAAATCAATCATAAGTTAAGTTGGTTGGAATTGACTATAATTTAATTGGATTTGAAATCCCTAAGCTAGTGGACGTGTTGGGAACTTAGTTAGGATGCATTACATAACACCGCATGCCTACAGAGGCACCCCAACCCTAAGGCGTTATTCACTCCTTCGAGTCATAGTGTGAGGTCATACATAGACCAAAACCACAAACTATCCACTAGACTTAAAAGATAGATAGAATTGATAACCAGATTAGAATATTATCTCTTCCATTTTCAATAAACTAAGAATTAAATAAAGCATCACCTCACCAACTCCTTATTAAGATCCATAACCTGATCTTAGTGATAAGAAAGATAATATATACTTACCGGCCTCAAATACTATAGGAAAATGTTATAAATGGGAAATATTGAGTAATCAGGGGGAAACACATGCAGAATAATTTGAAAATCTTTTTCTACACAGGTAGAGGTCGATTTTAAATTCTTAAATGCCTGTGTTAAAAAAAAAAGAATGCGGAAGCGGAATGATAAACAAAGCTAAAGAACAAGAAAGATAAACATGGGAACACCATGATTTTACGTGGAACCCTACTCCGTGAGGAGCGGGATGAAACCACGGGAGAAGCCCTTAACGGGGCGTGTTTTTCTATTGCTTTTCTCAATGAATACAGGAGGTCTGGGGCTCCTTATATATCCTTTCCAGAGCCTCCAAGTCCCACCCACAGGCGGTGTGGGACTAAACACTGGATGGGGGTAAATGGATCTTCTCCAGGATCCATTTACCCTGCTACAACTCAATGGGGTGCACATAACCAATACTCCAACACTCCCCCTCAAGCTGGAGCATGCAATGCTCAGCTTGGACAAACAGACAGAAACTCAACTCAACGCTACAAGACACTACGGACAAAATCAACCCAACGCGCACATTGCTGCAGTCGAGGACGTTGCTTCTCATGTCGTGCAGGTGAGGAGGACAATCGGGCTGGAGTGTGAGTCAACTGAATCTCCTCGTCGGAGAGCATGTGCTCTGAACTGCGCCTGTCAGAGTCACTGCAACTGAAATGAGTCTCCTCGTCGGAGTATTCTGGCCCGCCACAACATGTGGACAACTGCTCCATCTCCGAAAAGAGCCGAACTGAACAAGAGTCGTGGCTGTGCAATCCTCGTCGGAGTCCACGGTCGCTGGAGAATGGAGTCTGAAAAGTCTCCTCGTCGGAGAACTGGGTCTCTCCCATCTGGCTCAGAGAATGGTGCACTGCTATGGTGTACCTATGATACCACATGAAAACCCTTGCCAACATATGGCATAGGGAATGGTCCTCTGCTCTGGAGTCCCTATGGCTCACATGAAAACTCTGGCCGAACAACAACAAGAATGATGGGGACCGCATCCATGTGCGTGTCTGAAACAGACCTGTGACTCTACATATACTCCCCCTTTATCTCATACTTGTCGGAAAACATGGACATCGACAAAGTTGGGAGAAGACAAGATAAATAGTGGGTACATAAAACCAAGGTTCAGGAAAGCGGTATGCGTATGCGTTCGGACAGGTCACTGAATAGCGCTTAAGCGGTATGCGGGGGCATATGCGGGGTATATGCGGTTCTACGCGGTTCCCTAATATTTTATTTAAAAATAAATAAATATATACAAAAGTGACTACAACAGAACTAAATTTCTGTATAATTGTGGTCCAACAGAAGATCTAAGAAAAATAACTTTCATAGAGTTCAAAATAATCTCTATCAATCAAATATAATACTTCAATAGAACGGTTAGCACACAAAATAATTGACAACAATCAACAAAATAAAAAAGTTAGCGCACAAAATGCCTCTATTGTTGAATATAATGTCATTTATCTATGTCGTTATATTTATAATTAATCCTCCATCAAAAGTACCGAACTTTACATATAATATATTACATTCATAATAACTATTAGTTGACTAAATTAGTTTCCTAAATTATTAGTATATTATTCTTTTTCTTCCTTGCGTGTTTACTCCAATCTGATAGTACAACTACTTTGACGATGGATATAAATGGCCATGGAATGCTTGGTTGGCATACATGCAAATGTAAGGAAAACATGGCACAAATAACACAACAAAACATGGTACAAATTAAAAAATAAAAAATAAATAAAAAAATGGGTATGCGGCCGCGCAGACCGCATATGCGGCCGCATAGCCCGCATATGCGGCCCGCATAAGCGCACATGGCGCATAATGCGGGGTTTCAGGAAAGCGGTGCGCTGAGGGCACCGCATACGCATATGCGGCCGCACGGGCCGCTTTCGTGAACACTGCATAAAACATGAATATCCTCGAAACATTTCTTGCGGCTTTTCATTTTTTTTATAAGCCGTCACCCTTTCTTTTTTTTATAAGCCGTTGCATTTTTTTAAGCCGTTTCAATTTTTTCTCTCTCGGCTTATGTATCTTTTTTTTTTGAAATTGCGTACAGCTTTTGAGTTGTACGCACTTTTTTTCAATTTTTTTTTTGAAATCTCTCTTCTTCTCTTTTTTTTATAAAAAACAAAACCTCTGCCCATTTGGACCCAAAGACTAACTGCCGTATATATATATATATATATATATATATATATATATATATATTTTAAACAGCCCTTCCGGCTTTAGCGTTCCAGTGAACCCCCCCCCCCCCAAATATCACAGCTCTCCCTCTTTTTTTTTAAGCATTTCGGGCCCTCTCTTTTTTTTTTTAATGAAACTGGTCTCTCTTTTTTTGTTTTTAATCCGTGCGCCCCCTCTCCCCATCTTATTAGGTTGCCATTGGAACCCTTCCCTTGCAATTAAAAAATAATAGCCGCCGGCAATAGAAAGGGAAACCCATCGACCCACCGCCGCTGGGAGGGAGGGGGTCGAAGGGAGCGCCGCGAGGCTGGAGGAGGGTGCGCGACGGGGCCTTCTCTGGGAATCGCAGCCGCTTGGAGGGCCACCGCCCTTGCTGCCTGGATCTCGCGCACCTCTTGTGAGCACAATACGAAGCGTGAGGCCACTGCAAGGGACTCTCTAGGCGTCAACCTCGGATGCGGCGAGCGGCACAATGCCCTTAGGGCTCGACTGGAGTCGCATGTAATAGAGGAGGTGTCACAATGGGCACAACGTCGAAGGATCTTCGTTGCGCGCAGAAGACCGGTGGTGCGGCAACACGCCGCCAGGACTAACGCCTGAGTCTGGACGAAGTGCGGCTGTGCCTGGGGTGCGTGAGTCGGAGAGGGGTTCGCTGCTTGGCGATCTGGGCATGTAATCAGGACTCCCGCGCGCCAGCGATGGCGCGGCTTCCACCACCAGGGACTGTGCTTTCTGTGCCCTTGTTGAGGGGCTTCACACATCTCCAGGAGGAACGGAGCTTCTCGCGCGTCGCCTGCGCGTTTAGAAAGAGGAGGTGCACCGCCTGGCACTGCTCGTGTGCGTCGCCTCCTCCATGGAGATGTTCTAGGGGTTGTCGTGCCATCTGCTGAAGGAGAAATGCTCCTCCTGTAGCCACGAGGAGATGCGGCGAGGACTTCCTGGACAGATCTTGGAGAAATCTTCTTGGGGGTACCCCCAGAAGATGGAGTACGTGAAGAGGCGTCTTCATTGCTCAGGCAAAGATTAGGGTTTCAAGAACCCCTGAGCACGAACTTGAATAATCTTAACAATACACAATCAAGAACATCCCCCGAAAAGTAATTGAATCGATTCAAAAAAAAATCTTCAAGAATAAATCCACGAGAATCGAACCCGCTCTGATACCATGTTAAAAAATATGAAGAATGCGGAAGCGGAATGATAAACAGAGCTAAAGAACAAGAAAGATAAACATGGGAACACCATGATTTTACGTGGAACCCTACTCCGTGAGGAGCGGGATGAAACCACGGGAGAAGCCCTTAACGGGGCGTGTTTTTCTATTGCTTTTCTCAATGAGTACAAGAGGTCTGGGGCTCCTTATATAGCCTTCCCAGAGCCTCCAAGTCCCACCCACAGGCGGTGTGGGACTAAACACTGGATGGGGGTAAATGGATCTTCTCCAGGATCCATTTACCCTGTTACAACTCAATGGGGTGCACATAACCAATACTCCAACAGCCTGCCTACTTGCTTTCTTTTGAACATATTAAATGCATGCTTATTTTAATAAAATGACATATGAAAGTACCAGCGATCGCTGACGCCTCTTCTTCCTTTCATGTGTGGTAGGCAAGCAACCTGCATCTCAGTAGTTGTTGAAGATTCCTAGAGATCGCGTATATTCTAGACGGTACAATTCCTTTTGTTGTATTTTTTGTTCAGCTCATATTGTAAATGTTTTCTTTTTTGAAGCCATTGTAAACGTTTTCTTTCTCTTAATATATATATATATATATATATTGGGATATATGTATGCATTGTCATCTCTTTTGACATGTATAAGAATATGGAAATTAATGAAATGAAATTCTGGTGGCACATGTCTTTGTTCAGCGGTTGTGAATGTGGATTAAATGTCATATGCAAAAGCAAAACGCGAAAATTTCCCCTGATTTTCAATAACTTATTGAGATCATTTGTAAAAATATTAGTGTGAATGCGTCGTAAACGGGTGACCGGATCCAAGGGCGTCACACGAAGTCCAGTGTTGCAGAAGTCAGTATTCGGTATTCAGTCGGGGAGGGGGGGTCACTGAATAGAGAATAATCTGTATTCGGATAATGATATAATTTCAGTTTTGTATTTTTTAATTATTTTAAATATAAAGATGATTTTTAATACATATATTTTTATATATTTATACATATATTATCATCAATCAACAAGAATCCAACATAAAAGTATCCATTAACATTAACATTTTTGGTAATATCATGACTGTTGGGAAAAATAAGCATTGTGTTTATTCCTTGAGCCCTAGACTCTCTTATATAGGGAGAGGTCTATGGGCAAATTACATATGGTAGACAAACGAAAAAAACAATAAATAAAAGATACAGAAACATAAACTAAACTTCTACACTCCCCCTTAATATGGAGCATAGATATCTATCATGCTCATCTTAGATAAGCACTTCTGGAAGGAACCCCGAAGTAAAGCTTTGGTAAGAATGTCTGTCGTTTGATCTCCTGAGCTGACATGGGTTGTAGAAATGAAACCTTTATGGATCATATCACGGATATAATGGCAATCCACCTCAATGTGCTTCGTCCTCTCGTGAAATGCAGGGTTGTTTGCAATGAATAATGCAGCTTGATTGTCATATTTTAGTGATATGGGAAGATGAACATCTATATGTAGATCTGTCAAAACTGCGCGAACCCACATCACTTCTGCACAAGCTTGGGCCATAGCTCTATACTCCGATTCCGCATGGATCTCGCAACTACTGTTTGCTTCTTGCTCTTCCATGAGACAAGTGACTCCCCAACGAATATAGCAAAGCATGATGTAGACTTCCTATCCTTCGGGCACCCTGCATAGTCTGCATCTGCATATGTTGAGATAAGAATAGTACCCTTCTTTCTAAACATCAATCCTGTACCTGGAGATGACTTAAGATACCTTAGTATCATAAGTATGGCGTCCATGTGTACCTGGCGAGATTGCTCCATAAACTGGCTCACTTTATTTACTGCAAATGTAATTATCTGGTCTGGTAATAGTATCATAAAGAAGCCTCCCTACCAGTTCTATGTACCTTCTTTTGTCAACCTCTTCAGTGTCGTCATCATGCATCTTCATGCTAGGATCCATGGGTGTAAAAGCAGGTCAACATCCAAGCATGCCTGTGTCACTTAGCAAGTCAGTGACATATTTCCTCTGAGTCATCACGAGTCCTTATTCATTTCTAGCAAACTCCAATCCAAGGAAAAATCTGAGTACTCCTAGATCTTTGGTAACGAATTCACGGCCCAAGAATTCTTTTGCTATTTTTATTCCATGCATATCATCCCCTGTAATGAGTATATCGTCAACATACACAATAATGACAATCATACCTCTGGATGTCCTCTGTACAAAGAGAGAATGGTCTGCATTTGACCTTTTGAACAGCTTCTCAAACAAATCTGAGAGCTTCTGGAACCAAGAACTTGGGCTCTGCTTTAGGCCATAGATCGCCTTATGAAGCATGCATACCTGTACACACTCCCTCTCAATAGTAAACCCAGGTGGCTGCTGCATGTAAACTTCTTCCTGAAGATAACCATATAAAAATGCATTTTTGACATCTAATTGGAACAGGGGCCAATCTCGAATCACAACAACAGATAAAAGAATCCGTAAAGTAGAGTGTCGAGCAACAGGAGAAAACGTGTCAAGATAATCTACCCCATACGTCTGAGTAAAGCCCGAGCAAACAGTCGAGCCTTGTACCTATCAATACTGCCATCGGCATTATGCTTCACCATAAACACCCACTTGCAACTCACAATAGATGCCCCAGTAGAAGCTGGAACCAGACTACAAGTACCACTCGATTGAAGGGCGACCATCTCTTCCTCCCTAGCCAGACACCATCTACTATCAGCTAATGCTTCCTGGTGAGTCCTTGGAATATTCAGAGCGGATAAAGCACCTACAAATCTCCTGAAATCTCTTGCCAGACGCTCAAAGGTAACATGAGAAGCAATCGGATATGAAGCACATGACCTCTTCTGCTTCCTCAATGCAATCGGCAAATCAAGATCTGCATCAGTTGTACCAACATCCGCGTCATCCCCTACATGTTCATGTTGAGAAATGACGTCAATCCTATCATTAGAAATAATGTTATCAGAACAAACCTGGGGCATGTTTGATTATTGACCATGATCATGAGCAGGGCTGGCTGTCGACTGTAGTGGCGTGGTAGAGGAGGAACCAAAGATATGGGAGGTGGTAAAGGTGGTGGCGGTGGTGGAGATGGTGGTGGTGATGGGGATGACCGTGGTGGAGATGTAGGAGCTTGCTGTGGGGCGTACAAGGGTAGAGGAGGAATATAGACTTCATTATTCATATCTGATGGCACCAACATGTCACCTGTAGGAGAGAAAAACATGACAGACTCAAAAAATATGACATCTGCACTGACATAATATCTTCGACGTAACGGATCATAGCAAGGATACCTCTTTTGAGTCTTGGAATACCGGACAAAAACACATTTGACAACCCTAGGAGAGAGCTTGTCAACCCCTGGAGACAACTGGTGAACGAATGCCACGGACCCAAAGACACGTGGAGTTAGAGAAAACAACTCCTTGTTAGGAAAAACGAGGGAGAAATGTATCTTCTCCCCCAACACAGATGAGGGCATGCGGTTAATGAGATAACATGCAATAAGAACCGCACCCCAGAACGAGTGCAGAGCACAATTCTGGATAAGAAGCGTACGAGTGACATCAAGAAGATGGCAGTGTTTTCTTTCCGCGACACCATTCTGTTGGGACGTGTAGGCACAAGGCGTTTGATGAAGAATGTCATGGAATGAAAGAAACTGAGATAATGTTTGATTACATAATTCAAGGGCATTATCAGTCATCACAATCTTGATAGAAACAGAAAACACATTCTGCACTTCTTTAATAAAATCCATAATAGTGATGCCCGCTTCAGATTTATTCTTTAACAGAAAAACCCAAGATAAACGACTAAAATCATCAGCAACTAAAAAGAACATGTGTCCCTGATGATCTGGAATACGACTTGGACCCCAAATATCAATATGAAAAAACTCAAATGGAGAGCTACTGCTCCGACTTCGACGACTAGGGAAGACAGACCGATGATACTTCCCTAACTGGCAAGCTTCAAAAACGAGCGACGAGCGGGGTAAGATCTAAGGAATGACTTGACGCAGTTTCTGAAACGGAAGATGACCAAAGCGCAGATGCCATAAGTAAGGAGAGACGGGTCCAGTGGAATGGGATGATGCTCCAGCGTAAGGTGTATGGACCAGTCGATACAGCCTGCCTTGCTCACAGCCATGTCCAATCACGTTGCCCGTGAGAATTTCCTGAAACACAAGAGATGATGGGTCAAATATCGCTCGGCAATGTAGATCCTTAGTAATCTAGCTAATTAACAGTAAATTCATTGAGAAATCAGGAGCATGGAGCACATTCTGCAACTGCATGGAAGGTGATAAAGCGATATGTCCCTGTCCTATGATGGGAGAATGAGTCACATCTGCTATGACGACGGTCCTTCCTGGGGAAACTTGCCTGTAGGATGTGAGTTGGTGTCTATCTCCACAAATGATGTGTGGCACCTGAATCTACAATCCATTCTGAGGTACGTGAATCCTGGTAGAAAGCACAAGTATGAGCACTGCCTGAGGAACTAGCTTCTGCAATAGCAGTAACGTCCAAGCTGCTCTCTGAAACCGGTGGAGGAGTACTGGCTGGTGGCATGATATCACGTAGACAAGACACTAGGTCATCATATCGTGGATCCGACACTGGCGTAGCACCATGATGTTGTATCTGTTCTGCTGCACGAGCAGATGCTGGGAAACCATGATTAGAGTAGCATGTGTCTTCTGTATGACCAATCCGACGATAATAAGTGCACTGTAATCCACGACTACGGCCAACCCTACCACGTGGTCCTCGTCCACAAAAATAAGATGAATTGCCTCTTCCTCTAGAGGCTGCCTTAGCAGAAGAATTTGGCACAGTAGTAGGGCTTGAGATGTTGATTCGGCTCAATCGCCGAAAGGCCTCCTCCATGGGAGGAATGGTAGCAACTGCCAGAATCTGAGAAGAAGCCGCCTCATACTGTGAGTCAAGAGAGGCTAGAAAGACTCCCACCATCGTCGCATTCCGATATGTCTTCAATTGTTCTGGAGTAGCCGTGAGAGGCATGAAACTGTGAAGCCTCTCAAACATTCCCCTCAATGCAGTGCAGTGAGCATGCAGGGGTCGACTATTCTGCTTTATCATGAAGATGTCATGCTGGAGCTGTAGGATTTTTGTCTCATTCTTGGCTTGTGAATACGCGGCAACAAGAATGTCCCACATGGCTTTGGCAGTATGTTGATGCAAGACATCATTAGTGTTGGAGTATTTGTTATGTGTGCCTATTGTGTTGTAGGAGGGTAAATGCCATCCAGTTGTTTAGTCCCACATTGTCCAGTGGTGAGACTTGGAGGCCCTGTGGAGGCTATATAAGGAGCCACAGGCCTCCTGTAACAGATGAGAAAAGCAATAGAAAAATATGCCCCGTTGAGGGCTTCTCCCGTGGTTTCATCCCGCTCCTCACGGAGTACGGTTCCACGTAAAATCATGGTGTTTCCATGTTCTATCTTTCTTGTTATTATGCTCTGTTTATCGTTTCCGCTTCCGCTTCTGATTTCTAACATGGTATCAGAGCGGGTTCGGTTCTCGAGGATTTCATCGTGTTCTTTATTTTGATTCAAGATCCGATTATTGGTTTGTTCTTGAAGATGAATTTTTTACGAAGTTATGATCAAGATCTGTGCACATCTGGTTCAAGTATGATTATTATGTTCTAGAGTTGTTCAAGAAATTCTAGGGCTTTTATATTGAAACCCTAATCCATGCTCCAGCATCGTTGCTCAGGTTGCGCCCATGCAGCATCCAGCCTTCGGGCTGCTGATCCAGGCGGCGCACCCCTTCAAGCCCTCGCAAATGGTTGTGCCTCGCGCACCCTACAAGCATGCTCAGCTTGCAATATCAAACAAAAAAAATTGGGGGTGGCGCTTAGATTTCCCAGCAAGCGCGTCGTCGGCAACGGTGTCCCCAGCAACAGCGCGGCATCTTCTTCCCAGACAGGCGCTCCCTTTGATCTCCACCAAGCCACGAGCAGGCCGCGAACTCAAAGGAGGCGCCCCTCCTCCCGATTCTTTGTAGGCAACATGCTCCATTTCCAGGCGGCATGCGAAACAACTCCAGGCTGCTCTCCATCGATGTGTGCTCCATCACCACGCCCCCAGCATCTTCCATGGCACGTTCCTTTCCAGTGTGCCGCGTCGCGCGGCTCTACGTCTTCCTCAAGGCGGCGCACCACCTGCGTCGCTATCTCCTTCAGGCGGTGGTCTCCCTCGAGCAAATAGCCCCGCCCCGAGCCCCTTGGCGGCGGCGCATGATGAAGAAGAACCCCAGGGGGGCGATGCAGAAACTCTAGCGAAGGCATATCTCCTTGTGCGCCGTAGTGGCGCATCATCTTCTCCAGGTTTGGTCGACCTCCCCAGCCCCAGTTCCGTGGGGCCTCGCGCAGCACACCTCAATCTCCATTCGCGCGGGCAGCGCGTGAACTTGTTCAGCAGATGGAGCTCGCTGCTCCTTTGGCGGCGCAATCCTAATAGGCCCCCATCGTGGGCATTTTTCTTTTAAAAGGAGAAGGGTTCCCGAGGGAACCCTAGAGAAGGGGCGGCGACATTTGAAGTTGGGAACCCTTCGGGGAACCCTAGGGTCAACTGTAATTTAAAAAAAATTGGGTTATTTGTTTAAAGAGCCCGGAGGAGATGCTAGTTTTAAAAAAAAGGGAAAAAAAAAGAAAAGAAGGAGCTTGAAAAGGGGAGTGCGGCCCAACATTAAAAAAAAGAGAGGAGGATTGTTAATGGGCCTTTTTGGGCCATGAGTTGTTAAATAAAAAAAGGAGAGAGACGCGTAAAAAAAACGTACGCAAGTATAAAAAAAATCGAAAAAAGGTGCGTGCAATAAAAAGCCGTACGCAAATGTTTTTGAAAAAAGAAATATTAGAGAAAAGCCGTAAAAAAAGGAACGGCTTACAAAAAAAATATTATATAAAAATCAGACGGCTTATAAAAAAAATGAAAAGCCGCAAGTTTCATGTTTTGTTTTACCCGCATATTATCTTGTCTTCTCCCAACTTGGTCGACGTCCATGTTTTCCGACAAGTATGGGAGAAAGGGGGAGTATATATGTAGAGTCACAGGTCTTTATTCAAATATTCCAGATTCAGATGCAGATTTCTAGACCATCCAGATTTTCAGACTCTACAAGATTTTCAGATGAAGATTTTTTTTGATGCACAATTACAGACTCGAAGTTCAGATTCCGAGTCCCAGTTTCGATGCGCAGATTCAGACTCGACAGATATTTCCGAGTCCAGTTTCAGACACGCACGAGTTTGCGGTCATTTTCAGATGAGCATAAGTTGCTATCATTTGTTCGAGGTCCCCATCATTCTTGTGGTTGTTTCGGCCAGAGTTTTCATGTGAGCCATATGGACTCCAGAGCAGATGACCATTCCTATGCCATTGAGGGCAAGGGTTTTTATATGGTATCATAGGTACTTCAGAGTAGAGTATCATTCTCTGAGCCAGATGGGAGAGACACAGTTCTCCGACGAGGAGACTTCAGGCGCAGTTTCAGACTCGATGGTCAGATTCCGAGTCTTCAGTTGACTCACACTCCAGCACATTCGTCCTCCTTACCTGCACGGCATGAGAAGCAACGTCCTCGACTGCAGCAATGTGCGCGTTGGGTTGATATTGTCCGTAGTGTCCTGTAGCGTTGAGTTGAGTCTCTTTCTGTTTGTCAAGCTGAGCATTGCATGCTCTGTCTTGAGGGGGAGTGTTGGAGTATTTGTTATGTGCGCCTATTGTGTTGTAGAAGGGTAAATGGATCCCTTGAGGATCCATTTACCACATCCAGTTGTTTAGTCCCACATTGTCCAGTGGTGGGACTTGGAGGCCATGTGGAGGCTATATAAGGAGCCCCAGGCCTCCTGTAATAGATAAGAAAAGCAATTGAAAAATATGCTCCGTTGAGGGCTTCTCCCGTAGTTTCATCCCGCTCCTCACGGAGTAGGGTTCCACGTAAAATCATGGTGGTTCCATGTTCTATCTTTCTTGTTATTATGCTCTGTTTATCGTTTCCGCTTTCGCTTTCGATTTTCTAACAATTAGCAATGTCCGGAATCATAGTACCAGACAACCAGACCTGAGCATATGCGTCGTCGGCCTCCCATGAGGCATATAACCATGTTTTCTCCTCTGCTCATCCTCGGTAAGAATATGTTTCTTATCCATCTACTTCATTAGGCTCATGAACTGCATGTTCCATAACTCATAGTTGGATCCATCCATCTTCACAATAGGCGTAGGACCTTTGAAGGCACCTGTAGTGGGCAAGGTTCAGGAAAGCGGTATGCGTATGTGTTCGGACAGGTCACTGATTAGCGATTAAGCGGTATGCGGGAGCATATGCGGGGTATATGCGGATCTACGCGGTTTCCTTAATTTTTTATTTAAAAATAAATAAATATATGCAAAAGTGACTACAACTGAACAGAATTATGTATAATTGTGGTCCAACAGAAGTTCTAAGAAAATAAGTTTCATATATAGCTCAAAACAATCTCTATCAACAAATATTTAATACTTCAATAGAAAAGTTAGCAGACATAATAATTGACAACAATCACCGAAATATTTAAGTTTCCAAAAGAAAACTGAAATTTAACACAAATAGCATTAGTAGAGTACTAATTAAAATAGCATAAGAAAACAGAAATGTTCAGGCGATAATATTCTACATATTACAAAGAAATCCTAATCCATATCATCATCAAATTCCACTTCGATATTGTCTTCATCATCATCTTCACTGTCTTCCTCAAATGGGAACTCTTCCTCATTTAAGCTCGGCGACGAGGTTGAACCAGTAGCATGCCTTTGGCTTCTTCTGTGTTGTATCAAATCTTCTGCACCAGTTGCATCAGCCACTAAGTTCCACGTCAACCCCGATCCTTGGAACACCTCATCTTCTTCATCTTCCCCACCAATCCAATCTCTCACGTGGGTTCTATCATTTGTGGCAAATGGATCACTACGTTTTTTAAGATGGCAATCTCTCAACTTGGCGTTGAATCTGACATACACCAAGTCGTTTAACTGCTTGAATTCAAGCTTGTTCCTTTTCTTCGTGTGAATATACAAAATAAAGAAAAAACGTATGATTTACCACCTCATTAATGATGCATAATATTTGACATGTGTGGCACAAATTTTACAGTCTTACCGCCTCAAAAGTGCTCCAATTCCTTTCACAACCCGAGGAAGAGGCTGTCAACTTTAGAACTTTCATTGCCATTACTTTCAAATGTGGCGTTTCCATGCCATACAATCCCCACCAACGGGCTATTTATAAAAACAAATAAGTAATAATAGTTAAATATATAAGTGTATGAAATCTAATGAGATAAATAGTATTACTTAAATATATAAGTGTATGAAATCTAATGAGAATTTATACCTGGATTGAAATCATCATCAATGATGGACCTCTATTTGACAGCCAAAGGTTTGCCAAATGATCCTTCTGCCCTTTCATATAATGGCAACTACTTCCTAGTGATGATATCTTGGATCTCTAAATCAGGATAGAAAATATCCATACAATCCAAGAATCCCTTTAGAGCAAGACCTTCCCTCTGGATTTGATCATTGTCCCTATAAAAGAAATAGGGATTCAAAAAATATGCAGCAAGGTGGAGGGGGCTATCCAACCTCCCTTTTGACTTTGAATCAACGGCATCAATAAAATATTTGTAAGATGCTTCCACATCTTTGAAAATGCTCATGATCTCCTTTCTTGCATCTTGCAATTCACCATATACAAACCCCATAGCCGGTCTCTTAACTTCATCAACAATTCGCAGAACATGTACCAATGGAGAAAAGATCTTCAAGGTCAAAGAGACTTGAGTCCAAAATGAAGGACTCAGAACTATGGCCGAAGCCATTTCCCCCTTCTTCGTCTTGTACCATTTACACGCTCTCCATTCATCAGAAGAAAACATAAGCCTCAACTTGTCCTTCTTGTCCATCATTGGTTACAAGGTGAGATATGCGATAGCAAATCTTGTTGTTCTTGGCCTCACTATCTCCCCCTTTTGCGTAAATTGTCTCATCAAACTCAATGTTTTTGCATGAATGTATATGAAGACAGTTAATGTCCTTGCCTTTGTAATGGCATTTTTCACCTTGGACTCTTTACCGATCTCCTCAAGCATAAGATCGATGCAATGTTCCGCACACGAACTCCAGGAGATCTGTGGGTACTTGATTCTCAAAATTCTGCCAGAATCCATATTTGCAGATGCATTGTCTGTCACTACTTGGACTACATTGTCGGGCCCAACTTCCTCAATGGACTTATCCACTAAGGAAGCAATGTAGTCGGCAGTATGAGAATCTGCAGACGAGTCAATTGACTTCAGAAAACTGGTCCCAAGGTCACAATTGACGCAGATGTTCATGATGCTCCTTCCCCTCCTATCAGTCCAAGCATTTGTCATAAAGGAACATCCAGAACTCTTCCATGAATTACGATGCCCTTGCAAGAATTCGTGTGTTTCCTTAACCTGTTCCTTCAAAAGTGTTTCTGTGAGCTCATAGTATGTTAGAAGCTTGTAGCATCTTCCATACTGCCCAATTGCTTCGCACATTCGAAGAAAGGAGTCACTTTTGACAACATTGAAAGCGATGTCATTATCATAGAAATACTTTGCCACGAATGAATTCACACGTGCGCGTTCCTCCTTAGCAAATGCATCTTTAAATGTTGATTGGCGAAGACTCTCCGCTGGCATATCATCTATAGAAGTTCGAGGCCTTTTTCCATCCCTCTCCTCTTCAGTCAAGGGTTGACTAATGTTGATAGAGACATCCCCTTGAATGGCTTTCAATCTCGCAGTCTTCTCATTCTTCTTTACTTTAATTCCCTCCATGTTATCCTTAATTTCATTCTTCACATCAGGAGTCACCTTGGGACAAGATGATGTATTGCCTTTAATATGAGCCAAATGTTGCTTCATGCGATTAATCCCTCCGGTGACAACCTTTCCACATAATCGGCAAGTAACCATGCCAGGAGTACTTGCATTAGCTAGGAAAAGAATACTTCCATCCCGGATGAGTGGAACCAGGAGGAACAAAAAACTCCATTGTATCGCTCCTATGAGTAGGAGGCTCACTTCCGGTTCCAGGCGTAGGAGAAGAACCACTGTCAGATGGTAGTCTGGAGGCCATAGTTGCCTAACATTCAATCATAATTAGAAAACATCATCAACAAAATATTAAATGTTTTAATACGATAAAATGATCAATTTAACTCCTTTAGCAGCATACCACATTGGAACAAATATTAAAGATAGGGTCCATATTGTTGCTTTTAATAGTTCAGGTCTGGCATTGAAATTGAATGTGTACTTAATAGTAACTAAACCCAATTGTGCTCTCATTTTAAAAATCAATTCTCAAGGTTTTTTGTATTTGTTCTTTATTCACATGCTTCTCTTCTATGCCAAACGTATTTGTCAATATCCAAAATGATCCTTTTACTTGTAAAGAACGAATACTTAAGTTGAATTATTTATCGATACTGAATCTAAAATATCAAATGCAGTTTTCTTTTTCAATTCATAGGATTGATCCAACTGATCGGACCTTCAAAAAATGAATGATCATGTTTTTTTCTCTTGATCTGCAAGGAAGCTGATGTCATTGCTGATATCCCATTAAAACAAAATCGTTAGGAAGATTAATACACACATTATTTCGAGAACAGATAAACAATAATTTAAGTTTTACAGAGAGACTGTTGGGAGACGGGCAACAAGCTGCGCCGCCAATCCCTACATTTTTTGCAATTGTGTCCTTCAAAATTCTACAATTACAATTGTATTCCTACATTTTTTTGCAACATCTCTTATGTCCCTGCCTTCTTGCACCGCTAATATTTGTGCTCTTTCATTAATTTGGCCTAATGAGGTGAACTAAACCATGGTTTATTCAAATCAAAATCTTATAAGGAATGATTCATTGCAATTATACCCTACATACTTCATCCCATGCTCGTGGCAATGTTGAGGATGGAAGCAAAGGTGTCGAGGATGGCAAAAGCGAAGAGGGGATTGATGTAGAGGGTGTCGAAGATTAGTCGGATGACGTCGCAGAAGAGGTTGAGGCAAGGGTTGTGGAGGTCCCTTGTGGCGGAGAAGGGCTGTCGATCTTAATCGATGTTGAGGAGCCAACTCAACAGGTATCTACCGACAGTCGTGGATTGCGACAAATTAGAGTGCTCTAGAAGCAATGATAATTGCTAAAGATGTGTATTTGTAATAAAGTAATGTATATAAAGTAATGTATATAGTGTCCAATAATAAAGGGATATATCACCATGGTATAATAAAGCAAGAGCCACCTCTGCTTGTTGATTTTTATGTTCAGCAATTCTATTATAGAGATCTACAATAATAGAAGCAATTCTATTACAATCTTTCACCTATAAAATTGTATCGTTGTGCTGCATGTAGATTATCAAGGTTACCTCAAACAACATTCCACCACTATATGAGTTACCCACAGTCCTCCCTTAATAAATATCAAAAAGCCCACCTTGGATCTAACCACAATAACCCTACCTCATCCCTCACCTTCTTGGTTTACTTTATGTCTTTGCGTCAACCGAGTCAATGATAAATGTATACAAGAAGTCCCTCATGAATCTCCCATGGTACCCATCTAATCCTGAAAAGATCGTTTTTTAGTCACAGTCTTGGGACGCGTCCACTGTAACACATCTATCCTTGTATAACCTACGGATTTACCTGCATCATAAACCTCATGCCTGAGAAAAACGACCTTGGCAAGCCAAAAATGTCACACTTGTTGTATTTTGCACTCAACTTATATATTCTAAAAATCTCTATAATTTACATGAGATAGTACTTGTGCTTCTGCGTGTCCTGTGAGCAGATGAGCAGAACTATTCTGGTGTTTCTTGTGAATTAGAGATATTTATGACTTTAGGCTTGAACAAATAATACAGATGAATTAAAAAGTAAGGACTAAGGAGTGCGCGAATCAACCTGGTGCCGCGCTAGGAGGAGGCGGTGCCGCGGTGGAGATGGGAGGAGGAAGCAGCATTGGGAGGCGACGAGGCGGAGGAGCTTGGAGGAGGTGGCGATGGAGGTGCAGGGGGATCGTGGAGGCGTCGTGGGCTCGCACAGGCGCAGGAGGATCGTGGAGGCGACGAGGCGGAGGAGCTTGGAGGAGGTGGCGATGGAGGCGCAGGGGGATCGTGGAGGCATCGTGGGCTCGCACAAGCGCAGGAGGATCGGAGGCAACGAGGCGTTAGGGTATCGTGGTATCAGGTATCGAGGGAATGGGGGTTAGGCCCTTAGGGTATCTGGGTAACGTGAAATCGGGTATGAGTGAATAATCGGGTAACGGGTCCGGAAAGCACGAAGCGGGTGCACGGTCTGCATATGCGGCCGCACGGCCCGCATATGCGGGCCACATATGTGCACTAGCCGTATACAGGGGAGCTTCACGAATGTGGTGCGGTTAGGGGTCCGCACACGCATATGTGGCCGCATATGCGGCCGCTTCAACCAATTTCGTGAACACTGGTAGTGGGGATCTCGATCTTGCTTTCTGACATTTTGACTGGCGAAAACTAGGGTTGTAGACAAGATGGGTCTTGGTCTACACTTACATGATTAGGTTTAGTTGCACGTGTAGACCTCTATGCAACCAAACCCATCAACCTGGAAGCGAGCGGGGAGCTCCTTATAAATATGACAACCGAACCCTAGGGGCGGTGAAACCCTAGGGACACAGCCGGCGCACGGGCACAGCCGCGCGTGAGGTGCACGGGCAGGCACAACCGCACGTGAGGCGCACAGCCGCGCGCGAGGCGCGTGAGGCACAGCCACACGGGAACAGGCGCCACGCGAAAGGGGGTATCGCGCGAAGGGCGGCACGCAAGGGGGCGGCGTGCGTAAAGGAGGCACGCGTAGGGGGGCGCGTGGACGCGGCGACGCGCGTGGAAGAGACGGCGTACAGAGGCTTGAAGGTGGAGGGCTAGGTGTAGGGTTCGATACGATAGCTCTGGTCTAGGACTGCTGCTCTGATACCATGTTGGGAAAAATAAGCGTTGTGTTTATTCCTTGAGCCCTAGACTCTCTTATATAGGGAGGGATCTATGGGCAAATTACATATGGTAGACAAACGAAAAGAATAATAAATAAAAGATACAGAAACATAAACTAAACTTCTACAATGACCAATGGTAAATCATGATAATTTAAAAAATAATAATAAAATCTAACATTTACTTACCAGTCGACTGAAAAGTTAGACCGACTACTCGCTTAGACTCAGTGTTCACGAAATCGGTTTGAGCGGTCGCATCTGAGCGGATACCCTAGCGAGCCGCATACATGAAGCCCCTCATTAAGCATCATTTGCGCTTATGCGGTCCGCATATGCGGGTTGTGTGGCCACATATGCAGAACGTACGCCTGCTTCCTATTTTCAGAGCTTAATTAGGTTGTCAGATCTCGATCCACGGAAAAAGACACCCGACACCCCGAATCAATTAGAAATGCAAAACCTCAATTAGGGCTTCCACATCCAGAATCCCAATTCCTCGATTAAGGCTTCAAGACTTCCGAATCATCAAAGTTTTTTTATTCTATACTTTCATTGGTCTACCTTGATGTGTGCTAGCTTTTCTATTAAAGTATTGATATTTGATTGATAAAGATTACTTTGACCTCTATATGAAAGTCAAATTTCTTAGATCTTGTGTTGGACCACAATTATACATAAATTAACTTCAATTGAAGTTAATTTTGTATATATTTATTTATTTTTAAATACAAAATTAGAGAACCGCATATACCCTGCATATGCCCTCGCATACCGCTTAATCGCTATTCAGTGACCCATCCGAATGCATATGCATACCGCTTTCCTGAACCTAGGTTAGACTGGCTATTGGACAACTAGATGTTATTCGGTCAGGACCCCCCGCACCTCATAGTCAAACCGAATAGTCGACCGACTTACAACACTGCGAAAGTCAATGTTGTAAAAGAAGAAAAATGGGAAAAGAATGCAATGATGACAACATCAACAATAGTCTAGTAAAACATATGAAAGAATCACCATCCTCACCCATTGTACCAACACTATCAATATTCCTTGTGGCTACCATCATTACCACGATGTTATCTGCACCACATAGTTCATTGTCAGGTGACTTGGGTCAAGGTCTAGAGTCGCTCTAATCAATGCCCATCCGGTAAGGCTAGCATCCCCATTGTTCTACCCTCTCGTTGCCTAAAGTATGGACGAAGGACCATGTCGGTCCTTGTCAATACCACTCACCTAAACAGGTGCTTGTTTTCAGCACTTGAAAAGTTTATTATCCCAACAATCAATACCCTCATTGCTTCTTTCCACCACCTAAGGGACGTTGACCAAACTAGCACTACAACAAGATGCCCATCATCATCGTCATGGGTGCATGATGCCACCACAGGCACCACTTCCACCGTCGATCCCTCTACTACCCCAACATGTGTAGGGTCGACCACCTTTAAAGGGTCGACCACCTTTCACACACAAGTTGAATTTTGTCACCGCCCTCTAATCTCGCGTGCCCTCAGAGGTCGTGTTAATGATGATAACCACCATTGTTGCATAAGGACCCCCAAGAACTCCGGATGTGGTGTCATGCCATATCGATCACCCCATGTATCCCATTCAATTGACACCATAAGACAATGTCGAGATATGGAAAAATCTACCATACTA
Organism: Ottelia alismoides; assembly: GCA_037367405.1. Taxonomy (NCBI): domain Eukaryota; kingdom Viridiplantae; phylum Streptophyta; class Magnoliopsida; order Alismatales; family Hydrocharitaceae; genus Ottelia; species Ottelia alismoides. Next base: position 333,437 of record JAZKJV010001139.1, read on the forward strand.
GTGACCAACAGCAGAACAAGGTTTATAAAGGAAACAACCTTAATCTAACCTTAAGGTAGGTCCCATGTTTTCTTAATATTCTACTTACTTTCAAACGAAAAAATAACATCAAAAACATATTCTGAACATAAATATAATTAATATAACATACAAATAATATCACATCACATTTACCAATCCAACCTTTCTAACCATCCAAACACATGCCATCCGCAGAAGGATAACCATATTGCTACTCCTTAAGGTTTTAAATCATGATTTCAGTTTCATTTCGAGATAGCGGAAAAACAAAACAATTTCGAAATTTCGACGAAATTTCACCAATTTCGGCCAAAATCGGTCTAGATTTGTGAAGGGTCCATATACATATTTCGATTTTAGTTTCGGTGGAGTGTCAAAAACGAAATTTCGGTGAAATTTCACAGAAATTTGAAACATTGGCTTAACCCAACCCTATACCAAACAGTAGGAATATAATTGAATACTTTATAACAAGGCCCTTTGCTCAAAACCTTTTACAAAAAGGTTAAAACTCTTGGAACTTCTAGAATGACCAAGGCATTGGAACGAAGGGTTGGAAATTTTGGAGGGGCCCTTTGCTCACATTTTGGAACTTGTCTTCTTGTGTTGTGCGTGATAATCAAGCAACGTATCAGGAGAAGAGTACTTTGAAGCAAAGGAGAGCCGATGCAACACAAATTGATGATAATGATAAATTAATATTTACCGGCATTCCCTTTCATCAAATTTGAGTTCATTATAATTTTATTTTGTTTAAATAAAAAATGAAATAAATGCATATCTTGTGGATGATGTAGGTACTTAAATTAGGAGTCTTATTAAGAATCAAGCACGGGTTTGTTAGGATTTAGTGATTTTGATCGTCTTTTTATGTCATATCATCTCCTCCATATAAGGAGGCTTACGGGTTGGTTTAAAAGATTCACTTGAACATATACTATTCAGAGTTTCTCCATCTCTCCTTCCTTCATCTCGTCTCTTGCTTCTACACCCAAAAACTCATGTTATCGAGGCATCTTATCCTTCTCATCCTCTACTTTCTTCCTCTCTCATATGATTTCTATTGTGCATCATTATGCACCAGTTCAGAAGGGCACAAGTGTAAAAATCCATATAATTTAATAATCCATGCATTTTAAATGTCAAACTTTGTAAAATATACGTATGCAACCCAAATTGCTGTAGAGAAAAACTGATGAGGTATCCAATATCGACTACAAGAGAAATGGTTTGCATAATAAATATAACAATGGAAAATGTGAAAGCAGATTGTTGACGCATATAGAGTACCTGTACCCTTTCATCATTTTATTTCTCCAGTTGTCTTCTTTATGTAATTTACCCATAGGCTACTCTCCTATATAAGAGAGCCTAGGGCTTATGGAATAGAACAAGTCATTCATTTTTCCCAACATGGTATCAGAGCGACGGTCCTAGACCGGAGTTCTCGAAACCCTAACCCTAACCCACCCCACCCGTCGGCCTCTCCTTCTCCTTCCCTCTCGATTGGCGCCGCCTCTACGCCGCCGCCGCACGCGCGGCTGTGCTGCTGCACGCGCGCCTCCTCCTGCGCGTGTGCTGCTCCTGCGCCACCTCTCCAGTGCATGTGCGTGCACCCTCCAGCGCACATAGCGCACAAGCCCGCACCCTCCTATGCGCCTGCAGCGCACACCGCGCACATAGCGCACGTAGCGCCTGCGCCTGCGTCTCCAGCGCCTGTGCACCAGCGTGCTTGTGCATAGCGCTCCAGCCCTGTGCATTCTTCGCCTCCAGCAGTGCGCAACCCTGTGCGCAGCCCTGTGCGCAACCCTGTGCGCAGCCTCGTGCGCGTGACCATCAGTGTGTGACCCTTGTGCGCGTGAAGACCGTAGCACGCACATCTTCATGGGTTTAGTTGCTTGAGGTCTACACGTGCAACTAAACCCGTCTATGTCATTGTAGACAAATCACAGATTGGTTTGTTAGACGTTCCAGTCTTCAGTATCCAGTATGTCAGAAAGCAAGGCAGATATCCCATCTATTGGCGCATTCCGTGGTCCAGCGCCTATTGTGAAGATGGATGGTACCAACTATGAACTGTGGGCAATGCAGTTCATGAGCATGATGAAGTCTACGGGTAAGAAGCACATTCTTACCGAACCAGAGCCTGCTGAGAAGACTGGAACCAACGCCTCCTGGGAGGCTGATGACGCATACGCCAAGGTTTGGCTATCTGGCACGTTGGCAATTGAGATTGCCAATGACATCCTCCATCAACCCACAGCGAAGGATATGTGGGACATTCTGGCAGCCACATATTCCCAGGCAAAGAACGAGACAAAGATTCTGCAACTGCAGCATGATATCTTCACCATCAAGCAGAATGGTCGCCCCCTACATTCCCTCTATACATCACTAAGAGGGATGTTCGAGAAGCTCTATAGCTTCATGCCCCTGACAGCCACGCCAGAACAGCAGAAGACATATAGGAACGCGACTATGGTGGGCGTGTTTCTAGCTGCACTTGATCCTGAGTACGAGGCGGCACGATCACAGATTTTGGTCGATTCTATTATTCCTCCCATGGAGGAAGCCTTCCATAGACTGAGTCGGATTACAGTTCCTTCAATAGCTGCGAGTCAGAATTCTTCAGCCATAGCAGCAAACAGAGGTCGCGGATTTCATCACCAGGGTTGTGGACGTGGACCCCGTGGAAGGGGTGGCCGCACTAGGCCAACATGCACCTATTGTCACCGAGTCGGACACAATGAAGATGCATGCTATTCAAAGCATGGATTTCCTGCATCCGCGAGAGCTGCTGAGCAGATAGAGCACCCATCTGCGGCTACTTTGGATCAACGGTTCGACGATCTTGTTGCCCGTCTGAGGGGCATTATTCCACCATCTGAACCAGCACCGACTGCAGAGAGTCATTCTGATGCCGCTACTTCTGCCTCTGCGTCTACCAGTACTTCAGGTAGTATACTTGCACTGAACAGTAGTAAATCAGTTACTTTACCATGGATTATGGACTCGGGCGCTACACATCACCTATGTGGCGACCAAAGTTTGCTTTCAGGATACACTCAGATCCCTCCAGGTCGGACAGTAGTGATTGCCAATGGCACCCATTCCCCCATTACTGGTCAGGGGGAGGTTAGATTGTCATCTTCTATGCAGCTCAAGAACGTGCTACATGCACCTGATTTTTCAATGAATTTGTTGTCAATTAGTCAGATTACGAAGGATCTACATTGTCGGGCAATTTTTTATCCATCTTCTTTGATTTTTCAGGACATCCATACGGGCAACGTGATTGGTCGTGGCTATGAGCAAGGAGGCCTCTACCGACTGAACCAGACTCCTTTTGCTGGAACCTCATCATCTTCTTCTGGACCAGTATCAACCTTATTATGGCATCTGCGTTTTGGTCATTTACCGGTTCAGAAGTTGCGTCGAGTTCTACCCTATGGTCTCTCCCACACACCTATTCAGTGTGAGGCGTGTCAGTTGGGAAAGCATCACAGGTCGTCCTTTCCCAGTCGTCCAGGTCGGAGTAGTAACTCCAAGTTTGAGTTGTTTCATATCGATGTATGGGGTCCGAGTCGTGTTCCCGATCATCAGGGACACAGGTTTTATATTGTATTTGTGGATGATTTCTCTAGAGTGTCGTGGGTGTTTCTCATGAAAAATAAATCTGAAGCAGGAAATATTATTATCCATTTTCTGAATGAAATACAAAATGTTTTCTCCACATCTGTCAAACTTGTGAGAAGTGATAATGCTTTAGAGTTGTGCACCAACATTCTAGCCAATTACTACTCCTCAAAAGGGATTATTCACCAAACATCTTGTTCATACATCTCAACAGAATGGAATTGCAGAAAGAAAACACCGTCACCTTCTTGATGTCACAAGATCACTTCTTGTACAGAGTCATGTTCCCTACTCCTACTGGGGTGATGCAGTTCTTACTGCATGTTACCTAATCAACCGTATGCCTTCGTCTGTCTTGAATGAACAGATTCCGTTTTCTCTCATTCATCCTGACAAGGATCTGTTCGCTCTTACTCCTCGTGTGTTTGGGTCGGTTGCATTCGTCCATCAGTTGTCGCCTGGTACTGACAAGCTCTCTCCTAGGGCTGTCAAGTGCGTCTTCGTTGGGTACTCCAGAACTCAAAAGGGGTACAAGTGTTTTGATCCCGTGCGTCGGCGGTATATGATCAGTGCAGATGTTACATTTTTTGAATCCGTTATGTATTTCTCAGCATCAGGAGACAAGCAGCTACCATCTATACCTCCTGATGCCATATACATGACACCACCACCTCAGATATAGACACCATCTACACCGCCACCACCACCACCACCGCCACCGCCACGCCACCACCACCACCACCGCCACCGCCACCGCTTGTCTCACCACTACCATTCCATTACATCCGCAGGCCTCCTCCAGCTCATGGTCCTGACCCGTCAACTAGCTCGCCTATGGTATGTAATGAAAATATTAATGTTGATGGATCTGACGACATTTCTGAGCAGGATGTACTGCAGGAGCCCGATGAGAATACAGATGACTTGGATGTTCCAATTGCTCTACGGAAGCCGAAGAGAAGCTGTGCCAAATATCCATTATCAGCGGCCGTGTCTTTTGAGAGGCTATCTGGAGACTTCAGGACGTTTGCTTTGGCACTTTCAGCTACAGACATTCCACGGAATCATCATGATGCCCTGCAGGATGCTAGATGGAGGCTAGCAATGGAAGAAGAAATGGCGGCACTTCAGTCCAGAGGAACTTGGAGCTTGGTCCCTATACCTCCAGATGTCAGCCCGGTGAGTTGCAAGTGGGTGTTTACAGTAAAGCACAATGCAGATGGATCCATTGACAGGTACAAGGCACGCCTTGTTGCACGGGGCTTCACACAAACATACGGGGTGGATTACCTTGACACATTCTCGCCTGTGGCACGTCATTCCACTCTGTGGATCTTATTATCAGTTGCAGTTGCTAGAGACTGGTCGCTTTATCAGCTGGACGTGAAGAATGCATTCCTATATGGCGAATTGCAAGAGGAGGTCTATATGCAACAGCCACCTGGATTTGCTGTTGAGGGGGAGTGTTCCAAGGTATGCAGGTTACATAAGGCCATCTATGGTCTTAAGCAGAGCCCCAGAGCGTGGTTTCAGAAGCTTTCAGATCTGTTCGAGAAACAAGGATATAAACGCTCCAATGCTGATCATTCCTTGTTTGTACAGAAGACGGCTAGAGGTATCATTGTAATCATGGTTTATGTTGATGATATCTTGATTACAGGAGATGATGAGCAGGGCATTAAGCAGGCAAAAGAAAGGCTGGGAACCGAATTTGTCACCAAAAACTTGGGAGTCCTTTGATATTTTCTGGGGCTGGAGTTTGCTAGAAATCCATATGGATTAGTAATGTCGCAGAGGAAATATGTTACAGATCTATTGAGTGAGACAGGTATGCTAGGGTGTCGACCTGCTACGACACCAATGGATCCCAGCATGAAGCTCTATGATGATGACACAGAAGAGGTGGACAGGAGAAGGTACAAAGAACTGGTAGGCAAGCTACTGTATGTCACGATCACTAGACCTGATATATCATTTGCAGTGAGTCGTGTGAGCCAGTTCATAGAGCAACCACGCCAGGCCCATATGGATGCAATACACGTGATTCTGAGATATCTAAAATCATCTCCAGGTGCAGGCTTGCTATTTAAGAAGGGAAAGGAGATCTCTATCACAGCATGTGCTGATTCAGACTATGCAGGATGCCCCAAGGACAGGAAGTCCACCTCAGGATTTGCAGTCTATGTTGGAGATGCCCTAGTCTCGTGGAGGAGCAAGAAATAGACAGTAGTAGCTAGATCCAGTGCTGAATCCGAATACAGGGCTATGGCCCAGGCTAGCACAGAAATGATGTGGGTGAAATCTTTACTTACAGATCTATGTCTTGATATACCGCTTCCTATGATGTTGGAATGTGACAATCAGGCCGCCTTATTCATTGCAAACAACCCAGCCTTTCATGAGAGGACCAAGCATATTGAGGTTGACTGTCACTACATACGTGACATGATTCAGAAGGGGTTTATTGCTACATCTCACGTCACATCAGAGAATCAGACTGCTGATATATTCACCAAGGCATTACTTCGAGGCCCATTCCAGAAGTGTGCGTCCAAGCTGAGCATGATTGATATCTATGCTCCATCTTGAGGGGGAGTGTTGACGCATATAGAGTACCTGTACCCTTTTATCATTTTATTTTTCCAGTTGTCTTCTTTATGTAATTTACCCATAGACTACTCTCCTATATAAGAGAGCCTAGGGCTTATGTAATAGAACAAGTCATTCATTTTTCCCAACACAAATGCTTTACAATATTTAGCTCACAGAAAACACGTGGCAATTACCATTTTAAGGGCAGACAGAAGGCAAAAAATCCGTATACAATGACTTATTTAAAAATCAGAGAGACTGAGAGAGAGAGAGAGAGCATGCACCTCGAATTCATCAAAATAGAGAATGAATTTGGACGTGAATAATGATAACCCGGATCAATGGATGGAACTGCAGGAGCTGTCAAGGGTCCAAGGTGCATGCTATCAACTCCAGATATGATAGTGTTCATATCAGAGGTCTCTTGCAACAAAAGTTCATCACTGAAAAATTAACCACATAAAAAATGAGCACTATTAGTGTAAAGATGACAAAGATGGAAAGCATGAAGCTGGGGACGAGCTATCTAGTTCAATAATGTCATACTGTTGCAACACAACAATTAGCTAATCTGGCAATCAACGTAACCAATTAAATGTAATGCAGAGAAAAAGGACACAAGATTATTGGGTTGTTAATGGCAATCTTTCTTTAAGAACTATCGGAATAACAAAGTTGTACTGTCCTGCTCGCATATCTGTGTTCAGCTGATATATTCTGTGTTCTATTCAACAGAAACAAAAATTACTCAGTAACGTACTATAAGAAATCACAAAATATTCAAGATGTAACTCCAAAATAACAGGTTGGGTGCTACAACAAGATCAAGAACAATCAGTGATCAATTGGGTCAACCTGTAGTTAGGATCCCAATCTCCAGGGTGAGGTATTGAAGAGCTGCACTCGGCTTGATCCGAGGATGTCTCAGGAGACTGCAAAAATGCATCACCGGACTTTCCAGAATGGGATGGTGGGAAGCTTTGGAGCATAATTGCAGAAGAACCCGATGAGAAGTTATTTCCTCTTTGGTTGGTCCAACCTGGTTGATAAGATGAACTTACAGTACGAGAACCTAAATGTCCTTGAGAACTGGCCTCGGTATAACTGGACGAGGCATCATCTAAGTGATGAGCATGCCAATGCTGAGGTGCACTCTCTGGAAGCTGAACAGCTGCCGCTCCTGGAGGACACAAATTTCTCTTTTTGTTATATTGGCCCAATGCTGCAGCTTTACCCAAAGGAGAACCATGTACAGTGCCCCTTGCCGGTGAAGTTGGTCCATACTTTCCAGGGGAAACATTCGAGACCTGGATTTGCGTACTTGGAGGAGTGTATTGAGAAGGACTGACCCCAAGAGACATTGGCCCAAATGTTCTAGTTGGACTCACGCCAAAACCACCACCATAAGGAAAATGATGCATGGCCCTTGCATCCGGACTGTTTCCAAGGGTTGATCCACCCAAATGCATCGGGATACAAAGACCCGATCGACCACCTGGAGAATAATAACCATACATATGATTTCCATCACCATAGCTTCCATAACTTCCTCGGTGGCAGCTGGGTTCATTGTAACTGCCAAAGCTACCTCCGTGAGTAAAAGGTGCCATGGTAAAGTGAGGGCTACTCTGTCGAAAACTTCTGCTTGTATTCGAAACCTTAGAATAAATCATAAAGAAAAGAAATTCAATAAACAAATATTCATGTGCAACTTTGACAACAGCTCGACTATTAATATTATTAATCTTTTTAAGAACCTCGAGATATAAGAATAGATGTTACTAACTTGAGGAGAAAGACCAGCGGCTAACCAATGTCCCTGACCTAGTCCATAATCCACTGTGACGTGACGACTGACAGGCTGTAGAACAAGGTCTTAGAAATATAGTTCCAAAACTACAAAATGGTAATTCTGGAGAAAATTACAGACATTTTCATTCTACCGGGAATATAAGTCCATTCCAGGTAACCCAATCAACATCGTAACAGAATTGCATGATTCTCAATAAGCGAACATAACATTTGCAGGATGTCAAGACAAGCATGATCTCAAACCAGTTCGGTTGAACTTTTTATACCATACACCCAGAAGTCAACTTTTATAAGACATACTTTTTCTGATGGAAAAAGGACAATATTGGTAATAAATGTCAAATTATAAAAAACTATACAATCCTGTATATTGATAACCAACAAATTCTAAATATGCCGGCTACGATAATAAATGGGTAGATATGGCCAGCTAACCAAAGACTAGGAAAGATTATTTCAGAATAGGAAACAAAATTGGAAAATAAAATTCAGCAACCCAGATTGATTCTCATGGAAATCAATCATAGAATGTCAGAGTTGTTATGGGTGGTCCCTTCGGACAATCCATCGAGGAGGGATCTCGAAGGTTGAATTGCACATATCCGAGGTGAGGAGGGCGAATCAGGCATCTCACCTGATTGCATTACTTGTTGCCTTATCGCATGATGCCCTGATAGAATTTCAGTTTTATAAACTGTGAATTCGTTACTAAGACAACGTGTATAATAAGATATAACTAATGTGCCAAGTATAAACGCACCTACATTCTTATGGGGTTGACCATATACATGCATGCATGCATGATACGCGTCTATTTAGTAAATAAACTACAGCACACAATAGCCTATTTGCTAGTCGTTACAACAACAACAACAAAGCCTTTTCCCACAATTAAGTAGGGTCGGCTACATGGATTCTTCGCCTCCGTTCAGATCTATCTTGGATCAATCCTGGGCTTATATCCAAAAAAACTAAGATCCCTTCGTATAGTCTCTTTCCAACACTTCTTGGGTCGTCATCGCCCTTTCTTAGTCGGCTCAACATCCTAACACTCGCATCTACTAATTGGTGCATCCGTTGACCTTCTTTGCAAATGACCAAACCATCTTAAGCGGATTTCTCGCATCTTATCCTCGATCGGAGCTATACCGACTTTCTTTCTCATTGCATCATTGCGAATCCAATATTTACGTGTGTGTCCACATCCACCTTAACATTTTCATTTCTGCTACAGCCATTTTCTGCACATGTTTATGGTTCACAAGCCAACATTCAGATCCATAGAGCATAGCAGGTCTCACGGTTGCTTTGTAAAACTTTCCTTTAATTTTTAAGGAATTTTCTTATCACAGAGAACAGCAGAGGCTCCTCTCCACTTTAGCCAGCATGTATTTATTCTATTAGTAACATCTCCATCAATTTCCCCATCCTGTTGCAAAATAGATCCCGGATATCTAAAAGAATCTCTCTTCCAAATGTTCTTATTACCAATCTTCACCTCAATTCCTTCACCATTGCTTCCATCAAAGGTGCACTCCATATATTCCGTCTTAGCCCTACTTATACGAAATCCTTTAGTCTCCAATGCAAGTCTCCAGACCTCAAGCTTCTCATTTACTCCATCTCTAGTCTCGTCAATCAACGCAATATCATCAGTACATAACATACATCAAGGTAACTCATTCTGAATGTGACTTGTCAACTCGTCCATAATCAAAGAAAAAAGAAATGGACTCAAAACTGAACCTTGATGTAAACCAATGTTGATGTCAAAATAGTCAGTCTTCCCAAACGGGGTCCTTACACAAGATAAAGCCATGTCATACATGTCCTTTATGAGGTTAACGTATAGGACAGGTACTTGTCTCTTCTCCAAAACTCTCCACAATATCTCTCGTGGGACAGAATCATAAGCCTTCTCCAAATTAATAAAGATCATATGGAGGTTCTTCCTTTTAGCTCTATAAATCTCCATTGTTCTCCTCAGCAAATGGATGGCTTCAATAGTTGAGTGACCTGGCATGAATCCGAATTGATTTTCTTTTACATTGGAAACTTTCCTCAGCCTTCTTTTGATCACACGTTCCCAAATTTTCATAGTGTGACTCATCAGCATGATACCTCTGTAATTTGAACAATTTTGAATGTCTCCTTTATTCTGATAAAGAGGCACCACGATACTCCTCCTCCAATCTTCAGGCATTTTCTTGCTTCGCCAAATAACATGTATGTTTTCACCACGATAGCCTATTTGCTATTCGTTATTGTGACAAATATAATAACTTGTATGTTTTACGATTTTTTGTTACCTATAATGTGATTATTAGGTCAAATATTATTTCATGACTTTTAAGCTTTCATTTTAGAGGAATAATATCAGAAGTTGCATTTATCAAAGACCCCTAGCCTCTCTTTTTATAGGAACAGATGTGTATATAAACCATACTCAACTTGGAAGGAAAGAATACTGCTTAATGGAATGTACATTGGTCAAAACATCTGCTAACCAGAAGCTTCATAAAAATATGGTAGCAATTTTCACTTGATTAACATCACTTATGAGACAATAATCACCTTTTATATGCTTAGAGTGCTCATGAGATACATGGTTCCTAGCAATGCAAATGGCAAATTTACTTATCACAACACAAAGGAATGAGCGATGGCTGAGAACCCAAGTTCTCCTGGGAAAGAGACTAATCAAGTGATCTCACAAGTAATCTGTGCTAGAAATCTAAACTCAACTTCTGCATTGCACCTGACAAACCATTTTCTGCTTCTTGCTCCACCAACTAAAGTGGCATCAACAAGGGTAGGATATTCTATTGTAAACCTTCGATCATCGAGTGAATGAGCATAATATGCATCATAATACTCACCAAGGTTTTAAATTTCGATATCGAGTGAATGAGCATAATATGCATCATAATACTCACCAAGGTTTTAAATTTCGATATCGAGTATCGTATCGATTCCATGTCGAAACAAAATTTCAGTGAAATTTCATCGATATTTCGGTAAATTTCGATAACATTTCACCCAAATCAAGCAACTTTTGTGAAGAAATGATCGAAAAATGCTCTCTTATCGCCATTTCGCTCAAAATTCCAATTCCTTGTTGAAACCGAAATTTCGACGGAATTTCGTCGAAATTTCACGAAATCTGAAACCATGATACTCGCAAACATCCAAGTGTTCATGTCTAGCATAGAAATGTAGTTGCTAGGGAGCCCTTTAAGTAGCATAAAAAGGAACACGATTACGGTGGCTATCTTTGGTTTTCTCCGTAAACCCATGTGCCATTATGAGATCTATATGGTCTTGTAACCATGATAAAGAAGCTTATCAACAAGACTCATATAGATCTCGTTATCCTCAAATAAAATATCAATGGGGTAGCCATGAACTCAAATTTTGACAAAATTCGGTCGAATATCGATTTCGACAGGTTACCGAAATTCGGCTGAAATGGCCAAAATGACCGAAATATGAGAGGCCCTAGTACGAAATGACCAAACTGAACAAAATTATGGTCGAAATTCAACCAAAATTTCATTTTGGTTGGTCACCGAAATGGTGACCGAAACCGACATTTAAGGCCATAGGGATAACATGTTGCTAAATTCCGAAGGAATAGAAGAAGGCTTGCAAACTAAGTAGCATGGCTTCCTTCAAGATATCTAACAAAGACGGTAGACTTTCCCAAGGATACAAGTGACCTCAATCCCCAAAAAGCAACATAGGCGAGATCCTTAACGAAAAAGACTTTCTGAACAAAAGCATTTAACTCATTAATGCATCTACCATCAAATCATGTAAGAATCGTATGGATGGCATAAACAGTAAAAATACAAATACGATATGCTGCCATCGAAAAGGACTAATGATCTGAGGAGATTCTCGCAAATCCAAGAGAAGAAATCTCAGAGATGACCCTAATACATGCTCGAGGTCTTTGTTTTAAACCATAAATTAACTTTCGGAACATACAAACATATTTACTCCTAAAATGTAGCTATTTTCAACATGTATACTTCCTCTTCAAGGTCGCTAAAAGGTAGTTATTTTCAACATCAAGCTAAAAATGGGTGAATACTTGTAGAAAATGATAATGCGGAAGCATATCAGAGATAAAGAAGAAAAGAACATGGAACAACACCGAAATATACATGGAACCCTACTCCTTTAGGAGCGAGATGAAATCATGGGAGAACCGCCTCAAAAGGTTGATGTTGTATTCATTAACTTTTCTCTCAATTGTTACAATGAGTGTAGATGTGTGTCTTCTTATATATCCCCACCAGTAAGACTGAGTCACACTAATAGTAGATGTGGGACTAAACCAGTGGATGTGGTAATTGGACCCTGGAGGGATCCAATTACCCATCTATACAAAGGATGCATATTTTCACTCTCCCTCAAGCTGGAGCATGTAATGCTCAGCTTGGACAAATAGAAATCTCTCACAATACAAGATACTACAGACAATATCAACTCAACACATATTCGATTAACAGTTTGTTGAGGATGTTGCTTACCATGTGCTAGTGAGGATGAATTGAATTTGAAGGGCTAGAGTGTGAACTGAACTGGGTCTCCTCATCGGAGAATGTGTACTATGTATTGTGTATGTCAGAGTTACTGAAACTGGAATGAGTCTCTCCATTGGAGTACTTTGGCCCGTCGCGTGTAGAATACTACGCATCATGTGGAAAATTGTTTCATCTTTGAATGACCAATAAAGAACGTCGCTAATTATCGATACATAGATCTCTGAAGATGGGTCTCTCTCATACGACCTCGATGTGGATTCTCTCTCATAAGGAACCTCGGAAGAATATTGTACTGGAGTTAATGAACAATGGAGAACGGAATTGGAATAGTCTCATTGTCGAAGAACTGGGTCTCTCCCGTGCTGGCTCAGAGAATGTGATCTCTTCTCTAGAGTTCTTATGAAACCACATAAAAACCCTAGCCCACAATGGCTTAGAGAATGGGACCTCTACACTTTGGAGTCCCTATGGATCACATGAAAACTCTAAGTCCAAATTAAAGATGGGGACCTCCCAAATAATGATCGGACGCATGTATATCAAACTGTAGACTCGGAAACAATCTAAATGTAGAGTTTGAATATGAACTGTAGAGTCCGATAACTAGCCCAGAATCTGAACTGGAGAATCTGAATCTGACATGTAGAACTCTACATAATACTCCACATTTCTCCCCTACTAGTCAGAATAGATGTCATCGACCAAGTTGGGAGAATACAAGAAGATGGGGAAAAAACAATAAGTTGTCTCAATTTTTCTTGGATTTCTCTCACTTTAAAAAAATCGTGTGTACAACTTTTCTTTTCCTTCTATTTTTTTGTAGGCACATCTTTTTAAAAAAAATCACTACATCCCAATTGGGCCCCAATCTGCAGCACTCTTTTTAAAAAAACACACATTAAGACAAGGTTTTTGCGCCCATTTTCATTGCATAGCCTTCAGATGAGAAGTCAGTTAACTTCGCTTCACGGGTCATGTTGTTGGAATGTGTAGCGCTTATGGACCACAATTAAACTCATAGGAGTGGTAAAGGAAGTATTTTGCACGTTCCTGGCTTACAAGGCGCTGAGAGTGCGACTGTCGATCTCAAAGCCAAATTTTCCTTCGACTGAATGTAGCTTTGGAAGTCCAAGGCACCTTTGAAGGAGGAGTTGCATGATTGATTTGTGAGGTGAAATGATTGGTTCCAATCCTACTCATTAGCAAGTAGAGGGCAAACATCAACAGTGCATGCCTAGTTATGACCTCATTATGAACGGATGTGAACACATGTTATTCACATGTCCGTTTGCAACAAAGGCTTGGGGGAGAGTTGGGAATCCTATAAACTGATGTGAGTCGAGCAAACACTTTCCAATTGCATCAAATTCGGAGTGATAGATGGTGTAGATTAGGTGTATAGAAGTAGTCAAAATAGGAGTCAACTACTTGCAAAATTTTGGGAAATTTAGAAGAAAAGGATTATGATCATCTTCAAGGGAGAAAGTCGGGGGAGGCGACGTGGAACTGGAGGTCGGAGGCACTCCAGGAGAGATGTGATGTGCCTAGTGGGGCGGAGTGCGCAGGGTCGGCGCCTGTATTCCTAACGGAGGGGGGAAGCTCTACGAAGTGTTCCGACGAAAGGTTGGGGGAGATATGGGATGCTGCCAGCCTGAATGGGTTGGAGGGAACACAAAGGGAGCTTGGAGACGGTCAAAACTAGGGGAGGAGATATGGGTTGCAGTACGCTCAGAGGGGATTGAAGGATCGGAGGAGGCGATGGCACCTTGAGATATACAGGGCTCTCGATAGGCTGGGGGCAAGAATGAAGCCGAACAAAGAGTGGAGGATTGAGAGGGAGGTTTTTGGGGTGCCGACCCCAGAGGAGCGGCTTGAGGATGCGGTGCTGCTTGGTGAACTCAAGAAGGTGCATGAGGGTCATCAGGTTCAGAAAAGGAATGGAAAGGGCTTGGATCAGAACATTCTGCCTGGCAGAGGGGCGGACCTGGAGATGGAGGCGTTGAAATGTCTGGGTTGGTGTCGTCGAAGGGGACATCCATGGTTTGTCAATGAAGCTGATCATTGGGAATGTCTGAGGTTTGGGAAGGCCCGAGAAGAGGGCAGTTGTAAGGAATTTAGTGGGGAAGCATGGGGCAGATGTGCTGATGCTGCAGGAGACAAAGATCTCGTGTGGTCCAGTTGATATCTGGAAGGAGGTTGGGGACAACAGGATGGTTGAATGCGGAGGAACATATTCTGAAGGAGCATCCGTGGTTATTGTGACAGGATAGAATGCGGATAAGTTTAGCTTGAAGGGGACAGAACTGCGGGGAAGATACCCTATCACGACACTTTTGCGGCGGAGGACGGACGACATGAAGTTTCTGCTAACGAATGTATATGGCCCTTGCAACGGGGTTGGCATGGCAACCTTGGTGGAGGACCAGAACGTAGCCAGGACTGTGGATTTTGAGGTTGCTTGGCTTCTCGCGGGGGATTTTAATGTCACATTGATCTCGGAGGATCACCCGGGTGGCTGCGGGGGCAGAGAGGTTCGGCAGAGCTGAGGGAGGTGTTAGATGAGCTCGGGCTGCAGATGGTTAATGGGACGGGATGTGTGTACACTTGGCGGAATGCGAGATCCAGGTCTCGTATTGATAAATTTTCATGTTTGTTGAGGCGCTGGAGACCTTTCCCCTGGCGGAGGCTCGTGCGTTGCCTAGGACGCATTCAGATCATACCCCATTGTTGTAGGCTTCGGGGGAGGAGGTGCATCCTTGGTCGTTTTTCCGATTCGAGCGATCCCGGATGCTTGATGAGGGATTCAGGGAATCTGTAGCGAAGTTCTAGGAGGATTGTGCCCATGTTGGGTCGGCGATGTGTAGGCTGGCGGCTAAGATGGTGGCATTGAGGAAATATTTGTGGAATTTCAATCGGGCCAACAAGATGCAAAGGTAAGGAAGGAGAATGCGAGTACACGAGGAGGTCTGCAGGTTGGACAAGCTAGAGGACGAAAGGGTATTATTGGAGGAAGAGCTGGAGCACAGGGATGCACAAATTGCAGGAGATTCTGCTTGAGGACAGAAGGAGGAGATCGCTAGGAGGCAGAGATCAAGGAAGCGTTGGCTGAGGGATGGTGATGCAAACACGAGGTTCTTGCATACAATGGCTAGTGGCAGGAGACACAGAAATCTGATTAACTCGATCTCTGTTGATGGGGTGGAGGTGGAGGGTGATAAGGGGGTGGGAATCGCATTGAGAGCCCATTTTCAGGACTTCGCGAGAAGACGCACGCGATCGGGATGGGGATGGCAAGGCAGGGACACTTTGCAGATCTCTGGATCAGAGGTTGAGGATCTGGTGAGGGGATTCACAGTGGAGGAGGCCAGATGTGCATTGTTTCAGCTCAATGCAGACAGCACTCCGGGACCCGACGGGTTCTCGGTGTACTTCTACAGGGAGTTTTGGGAGATTGTCCAGGGGGATGTGATGGCGGTACTTGAGGAGTTCCAGGAGGGGAACAGGGGATTCGAGAGCCTGAACAAGGCGTTGATTTTTCTGCTTCCAAAGAAGGAAACGTCAGTCAGGATCGAGGACTACAGGCCTATCGCGTTGTCTAACGCTATTTATTTCCTGATATCAAAGATTCTTGCCAATCGATTGAGGGTGGTCTTGCCTAGCATCATCTCTCCGGAACAATCGGCTTTTGCTCTCGGGAGAGCAATGGCAGACGGCTTGGTAATGGCTTCGAAAGTGGTGTCGGACTGGAGGAGATCCAAGGAAAAAGGGGTGCTCTGGAAGGTGGATTTCTCAAAGGCTTACGACCATGGTTTTAAAAGGCGGCGCCTCGAGGCGCAAAGGCGTACGCCTCAAGGCGAGGCGGGCCTAAAACGCCCCGAGGCGCACGCCTCAGGTCAGACTAAGGGGCGTACGCCTCAGCCTCGCCTGAGGCGCTCGAGGCGTGAGGCGCTCGAGGCGAGGCGGAGGCGTAAGCCTCGAGTCATGAGGCTTTTTTTACTTATTTGTTACATATAACCCTATTTTTTATTAGCATTATATTTTTTATTTTTGTATTTTTGTTTCCATGTTAAACCTTGCATATTTCTATATATATATATATATAGCTCCATGCAAAGAGAAGAGATAGCTTGAAACAAGCGAAGTTACATGATCTTATATACATAATATTCAATTTATCATACATCTACATATACTAGTTCTATTACACATATTTTTGTTTGAATTGTAATAGAATTTTATATTAGTTGCAAGTTTGCAACTTGATGTTGTTGTTTGGTTGTATAAGTTGTGAACTTAGAATAGTTATCACATATATGATTGGGGTATGATATGGCAGGAGGGGATGCATATGACAGTTCTCCAACTACGCCCAACAAGACAATTGATTGGGATTCAAAGCATATTAGTATTTTTTTATTCGCACTAAAGATTATGATTTCTATTGTACTTTAGTATTAAGTATAGACTTTAGTTTAATACTCATATAGAGTCATTGAAGTTGGAATTGGAACTTGATATTCTGTATATTAGTGGCTTAGTATTAGTTTTTCTGAACATCAATGCCTTCATCGCTTTTTAAATTAGTCCTGAATGTGTTTTTGGTAAAATGTAACTGTTGGGAAACGTGAATGAGATGTTTATTCCATAGCCCTAGGCTCTCTTATATAGGAGAGTAGCCTATGGGTAAATTACATAAAGAGGATAACAAGAAAATAAAATAGCAAAAAGACACTATAACTAAATATGCGTCAACACTCCCCCTCAAGATGGAGCATAGATGTCAATCATGCTCAGCTTGGAAGCACACTTCTGAAATGGGCCACGTAACAATGCCTTGGTGAATATATCTGCAGTCTGGTTTTCTGAAGTAACATGAGATGTGGTAATGAATCCTTTCTGAATCATATCACGTATGAAGTGGCAATCCACCTCAATATGCTTGGTCCGTTCATGGAATGCAGGATTGTTTGCAATGAACAAAGCAGCCTGATTATCACACTCCAAGTTCATAGGAAGTGGTATATCTAAGCATAAATCTGTCAGCACCGCTTTCACCCACATCATCTCTGTAGTAGCCTGGGCCATAGCCCTATATTCGGATTCAGAACTGGATCTAGCTACCACAGTTTGCTTCTTGCTCCTCCATGAGACTAGGGCATCTCCAACATAGACAGCATACCCTGAGGTGGACTTCCTATCCTTAGGACATCCTGCATAGTCTGCATCTGCGCATGCTGAGACAGAAATCCCCTTTCCTTTCTTGAATAGCAGACCTTTACCTGGAGAAGATTTGAGATATCTAAGTATCATGTGTATTGCATCCATATGCACCTGGCGTGGCTGCTCCATGAACTGGCTCACACGGCTCACTGCAAATAATATATCTGGCCTAGTGATCGTGACATATAACAATTTGCCTACCAGCTCTCTGTATCTTCTCCTGTCAACCTCCTCTGTGTCATCATCATACAGCTTCATGCTAGGGTCCATTGGTGTCGTAGCAGGTCGACACCCTAGCATACCTGTCTCACTCAGTAGATCTGTGACATACTTCCTCTGTGACATGACTAATCCATGCGGATTTCTGGCAAACTCCAGCCCCAGAAAATATCTAAGGACTCCCAAGTCCTTGGTGACAAACTCGGTCCCCAGCCTTTCCTTTGCCTGCTTAATGCCCTGGTCATCATCACCTGTAATCAAAATATCGTCAACATAAACCATGATTACAACAATACCTCTTGCCGTCTTCTGTACAAACAAGGAATGATCAGCATTGGAACGTTTATATCCTTGTTTCTCAAAGAGGTCTGACAGCTTTTGGAACCATGCTCTGGGGCTCTGCTTAAGGCCATAGATAGCCTTATGTAATCTGCAAACCTTGGAACACTCCCCCTCAACAGCAAAACCTGGTGGCTGTTGCATGTAGACTTCCTCCTGCAGGTCGCCATACAGAATGGCATTCTTCACATCCAGTTGATAGAGTGGCCAGTCTCTAGTAACTGCAACTGATAAGAGGATCCGCAGAGTGGAATGACGAGCCACCGGGGAGAACGTGTCAAGGTAATCTACTCCATATGTCTGTGTGAATCCCCTTGCAACTAGGCGTGCCTTGTACCTGTCAATGGAGCCATCTGCATTATGTTTCACTGTAAATACCCACTTACAACTCACCGGGTTGACATCCGGTGGTATAGTGACCAAGCTCCATGTTCCTCTAGACTGAAGTGCCGCCATCTCTTCCTCCATTGCTAGCCGCCATCGAGAATCCTGCAAAGCCTCATGGTGGTTCCGTGGAATATCTGTAGCTGAAAGTGCCAATGCAAACGTCCTGAATGGTCCAGATAGCCTCTCAAACGAAACCGCTGCTGATACTGGATACTTGGCACAGCTTCTCTTCGGCTTGCGTAGAGCGATTGGAACATCCAGATCCTCTGTGGTATCACCTGCTCCTGTAATGCATCCTGCTGAGAAATGTCGTCAGATCCATCAACATTAATATTTTCATTACATACCATAGGCGAGCTAGTTGACTGGTCAGGGCCATGAGCTTGATTCGGCCGCCTGGTGTAATGGAATGGTAACGGGGATATTATTGGTGGCGGCGGTGGTGGTGGTGGTGGTGGTGGTTGTAATGGTGGTGGCGGCTGTGATGTTGGTGGTGACGGCTGTGATATTGGTGGTGCCATGAAAACGGTCTCAGGAGATAATGGTGGTGGCTGCATGTTCCCGGATTCTGAAAAATACATAATGGATTCAAAGAATGTAACATCTGCACTGATCATATACCGCCGACGCACAGGGTCAAAACACTTGTACCCCTTTTGAGTTCTGGAGTACCCCACAAAGACACACTTGACAGCCCTAGGAGAGAGCTTGTCAGAACCAGGCAACAACTGATGGACAAATGCGACTGACCCAAACACACGAGGAGTAAGAATGAACAGATCCTTGTCCGGATAAATAAGTGAAAAAGGGACCTGTTCATTGACGACAGACGAGGGCATACGATTTATAAGATAACATGCAGTGAGGACTGCATCACCCCAGTAGGAATACGGAACATGACTCTGAATGAGTAGTGACCTTGTCACATCAAGAATGTGACGGTGTTTTCTTTCTGCAATCCCGTTTTGTTGAGACGTATGAGCACAGGATGTTTGGTGAACAATTCCTTTAGAGGAGTAGTAGTTGGCTAGATTGTTAGTGCACAGCTCTAAGGCATTGTCAGTTCTCATAATTTTGACCGTTGTGGAAAAAACATTCCGAATCTCATTTAGAAAGTAAATAATAATATTTCCAGCCTCAGACTTATTTTTCATTAGAAATACCCATGATGCTCTAGAAAAGTCATCCACAAATACAATATAAAACCTGTGCCCCTGATGATCGGGAACACGACTCGGACCCCAGACATCGACATGAAACAACTCAAACTTGGAGTTACTACTCCGACCTTGACTACTGGGAAAAGATGACCTGTGATGTTTTCCCAACTGACACGCCTCACACTGGATAGGTGTGTGAGTAAGACTATAAGGTAGGACTAGACGCAACTTTTGAAGCGGTAAATGACCAAAACGCAGATGCCACAGGAGAGGAGATACTTGTTCTGCGGGAGAAGCTGTGATTCCGGCAAACGGGGTCTGGTTCAGACGATAAAGGCCTCCTTGCTCATAGCCATGACCAATCACGTTGCCCGTACGGATGTCCTGAAAAATCAACGAAGATGAATCAAAAATAGCACGACAATGAAGATCCTTCGTAATCTGACTAATCGACAACAGATTCATAGAAAAATGCGGTGCATGCAAGACATTCTTAAGCTGCATAGAGGATGTCAATCTAATCTCCCCCTGACCCGTGATAGGAGAATGTGTGCCATTGGCAATCACTACTGTCCGTCCTGGAGGAATCTGAGTATATCCTGTAAGTAGACCCCGGTCGCCACATAGATGATGTGTAGCGCCCGAGTCCATGATCCATGGCAATGTATCCGATCTACTACTGTGAAGAGCAAGTATACTACCTGAAGTAATCGTAGAGGCAGAAGCAGACGCAGCAGCATCAGTATGATTCTCTGTCGACGGTGCTGGGCCAGATGGTGGTATAATGCCCCTAAGACGGGCAACTAGATCATCAAATCGTTGATCCAGTGTAGCTGCAGACGGGGGCTCTATCTGCTCAGCGGCTCATGCGGATGCAGGAAATCCATGCTTTGAGTAGCATGTATCTTCAGTATGTCCCACTCGGTGACAATATGAGCATGTTGGCCTAGTGCGGCCACCCCTTCCACGGGGAGTACGTCCACGGCCCTGGTAATGAGAACCACGGCCTCTGTTGGCCGCCATGGCAGAGGGATTCTGACTCGCAGCTGCTGAAGGTACTGTGATCCTACTCAATCTGTGAAAAGCCTCCTCCATGGGAGGAATAGTCGAGTCTGCCAAAATCTGTGAACGTGCTGCCTCATATTCTGGATCAAGTGCAGCGAGAAACACACCCACCATCGTCGCATTCCTATATGTCTTCTGCTGTTCTGGCGTGGCGGTAAGAGGCATGAAGCTGTGGAGCTTCTCAAACATCCCTCTCAATGATGTATAGAGAGAATGTAAAGGACGGCCGTTCTGCTTTATTGTGAATATGTCATGTTGTAGCTGCAGGATCTTCGTCTCATTCTTCGCCTGAGAATACGTTGCTGCCAGGATATCCCACATGTCTTTAGCCGTGGGTTGATGTAAGATGTCATTGGCAATTTCAATGGCCAATGTACCGGATAGCCACACCTTGGCATATGCATCATCGGCCTCCCATGAGGCATGAACTCCAGTCTTCTCTGCAGGCTCGGGCTCGGTAAGAATATGCTTCTTACCCGTAGACTTCATCATACTCATGAACTGCATTGCCCACAGTTCATAGTTCGTACCATCCATCTTGACGATGGGCGCTGGACCACGAAATGCGCCCATAGATGGGATATCTGCCTTGCTTTCTGACATACTGGAGATGGAAGACTGGAGTGACCGAGAGACAACAATCTTTGTCTACAATGACATAGACGGGATCAGTTGCGTGTGTAGACGTCAAGCAACCAACCCCATATACATCGAGATCTGTGCCCTAGAGTTTTAGGGCGTGGAGCACGCAGGCACGTGCAGGAAGCACGTGCGAGCAAAACTGGATGTAGGTGCACGCTGTGCGGAGGCTGCGCGCAAAGTGCTCGACCAGGGACTGGCTGGAGGATGCGCGCAGTGGCTGCGCTGATCGGCAAGAAGAGCGCGAGAAGCGCTAGGCGATCGGATCCAGCGCTAGGTGAGAAGCGCGAGATGCTCTGAGGGGCGCTGCAGGTCGGCGATCGGATCGGATGGGCGATCGAAGAGAGGAGCGGCGCCGAGAGGGGAGAGAGAGAGAAGAGAGGCCGGCGGGTGGGGCGGGTTAGGGTTAGGGTTTCGAGAACTCCGGTCTAGGACCGTCGCTCTGATACCATGTTGGGAAACGTGAATGAGATGTTTATTCCATAGCCCTAGGCTCTCTTATATAGGAGAGTAGCCTATGGGTAAATTACATAAAGAGGATAACAAGAAAATAAAATAGCAAAAAGGCACTATAACTAAATATGCGTCAACAGTAACAATATTATATACTTTTTAAATGCATTTTGCTTTAATTTTAAATTTTTTTCAAAAAAATTGAGGCTTACGCCTCGACCGCCTCGAGGCTTACGCCTCGCCTCAATTCCAGAGAAAACGCCTCGGACCGCCTCGCGCTTTTTTAAACCTTGCTTACGACTCAGTGGACTGGGGATTCATTTGGGCTTCACTGGAGAAAAGGGGTTCCCGAAGGCTTGGGTTGCATGGATAAAGAGATGTGTCACTACGGGTTCTTGTGGGGTTCTCGTTAATGGTAGACTAGAGGAAATTTCTTCCAGTCGCAGAGGGGAATCAGGTTGGGGTGCCCGTTGGCTCCGCTATTGTTCGTGTTGGTGGCGGATGCGTTAGCAGTGATGATAAGGTTGGCAGTGCAAGGAGGGAGGTATTCCGGTTATAGTGGGGAGGAGATATCCATTCCGATTCTTCTATATGTGGATGACACCGTGCTTTTCATGGGGGCCAAGGAGGACAAGATCTGTATGGCAGCAGCTTTCATGGATATCTTCAGGGACATCTCGAGCCTTCGTATCAACAGGGATAAGTCGGTGATGGTGCCCTTCGGTCTAGCGGAGGATGAGGTGCAAAGAGTGTCCGAGTGGCTGGGGTGTTAGAGGGTTGCAATGTCGATCACTTATATCGGGCTCATTTTGGTGGCTGGGAAGCTGAAGGTTGAGGATTGGCGGATGCTGATGAGAGGTTAGAGGCGAGATTGGCGGGATGGAATTGCTGTCGAAGGGGGGGAATTAGTGCTCTTAAAGCACGTTCTCTCGATCATTCTGATTTTCTTTTTTTCCACTAGGTCCTTTCCTGCGGTGATTTGCACCAGGATTGAGACGCCGATGAGGAGATTCTTTTGGTCGGATGGGCGTCAGGACAAGAAGGGCATCAACCTGGTGGATTGGAGCAGGAGATTGTGGCAAAGAAGAAGAAGGGTGGCCTCGGTGTGATGCAGTTAGGGGAGATAAACAAGGCGTTTATGGCGAAGTGGGTGGTGCGAGTTTGGGGGAAGTCACAGAATTTCGTGTGTCGCTTGCTAAAGAAGATCTATTATACTACCATGTCGCTAGAGGTAGCCCCGTGTCGGATTCCTTCATCTCTTTGGAGGGGGATTTCGGTGATCATTCCAAGGATTGCTTCTAGGTTGACACCGGCTCTGGGGTACGACTCGGGATTTCGCTTTTGGATGGATGACTGGACAGGGGAGGGAGCGATGGGCGAGCGGTTCCCGTGACTTGCGCGGATGGAGGTAAACAGGGAGGCGCGCGTGAACGAGGTCTGGGATCAGGAGTCCTGGTCTCCGACATTTGTATCTGAATTATCAGAGCAGAGGGTGGATGAGTACCTTACTCTACAGACTGAGCTTCTTCAGAGCGAGCGACCATCGTCGGGGCGAGATAATTTTGTATGGGGAGAGGGGAGTTTCTCGGTGCGTAAGGCTTATAGGTTTTTGATGGAGGAGGGGGAGGAGGTACCGGAGGTGGTTCGGGTCGACATGGGCTTCATCTAGCGATGTAAGGTACCTAACAGAGTTAAGGTTTCCTTGTGGCTCTTCAGACTTGGGAGGATTCTAACCAAGGCTCGACGGGTGCAGTTGATGGACATGGAGGATATTGTGTGCAATAGGTGAAACGGCCAAGGGAGGATGCGGACCATTTATTCTTTCGTGTCCTCCCTCGCAGGAGATTTGGAGTCGGGCAAGCATCGTGTAGCTTACTCTGGCGAATGCCACTCTTTCTGGTGGGATATCCGAGAAGTTTGGGGATTCGGCCATGAAGATTGTGCCTACCGTTTGCAATGATGTGGGCGATATGGTGCGCAAGGAATAAGGTCATCTTTGCAGGGGAAGGGATTAATGAGGATAATGTACCGGGGCATTGTAGAGCACTATGTTTGTCATGGTGTATGTAAATTGATGTAACTTCCCTATCTTCCCATCTCTTCTTTATATATATATATATATATCTTATGCAGTGGATCCCAATATGGGACATCACCCTACTCTTTTTTAAAAAAAAGATAGAGAGAGAAAGATATTAATTTGTAGAGCGCATTGCAAAGGCAACGCATACATCATGGGTGCACTTGAATCATTAAGTTGCTGTGAAGGGGTTGTGTTTGAATGCTTTTCATGTTGTTTTGAATGATGTTTGGATAGCATTCCACACTGGATGACCATTCTTGACTTTCAAAACATAAAACAAAGATTGTCAAATAGAAAATAGAAAATTAGTTTCATTTACTTTTATTTCCATCTATTTTCTATTCATTTGACCTTAGAGTATTAGTATCAATAACTTTTCAATGCACAAAAACACCGCAAATAGGGGCCTGTTCTCATCTAGAAAGGCGTATGGGGCAATTTATAGGCCCCTGCCCTCGCGTTCGGAGATCTTAGTACGTGATTGCGGTTTTTTTGGGGGTTTGAGGCTCCCCGAACGATTGGGCTTCTTCCTGTGGCTTTTTCGTCGGCAGAGGTTGATGACGAGAGATCGTTGCGCAAGGCTGCTTGGCAATATCTCTGATAGGTGCGTCTTGTGCGAAAATGCAGTGGAGACCATTGAGCATCTCTTCTTCGCGTGCCCTAAGGTCATTGGGGTCTGGGAGGAAGCGGCTGGGGGTTGGGCTTGCACTTCTGATTTGGCATCCTTCTGTGACTCGTTGGTGGCTAACAGAAATAGGGAGAGGAGGGAGCTCCTGTGGCCCGTCGCAAGCTTGTGGGCGATCTGGATGGGTAGGAACGCGGCTCTTTTCAAGGGACAGAGATTTTACAAGGAAAACATTGTTTTGCACTGTGCGAGATTGGTCGGTGATTGGGTGTTTGGTTAGCCTCCTGTATGACATCTTTTTCTTTACCTTTGTAAACCGCTTTATAACTTTGTTGATTTGTAATGAATTGGGGCGAACACCGCCGAGTGCCTCCCCCTCTTTTGGGCCTCAAAAAAAACACCGCAAATATATACCTAGGACCAAACCATAAAACAAAGATTGTCAAATATAAAATAGAAATTAGTTTCATTTACATTTATCTCCGTCTCGTTTCATTTGACCATAGAATATTGGTATCCATCACATTCCAATACATAAACACCCCGCAAACAGATAGCTAGGGCCCAACCATTAAAAGATTTATCAGTGAGATATATATTACATGTTCTGCACATATTTTTAGGGTACTCATCACAATATAACAAAAGAGCAGCATACTAAAAGCTAATGATCATCTTTTCCGTGAACTGATCCCATATTTTGAAATTAATAGTCACTGCATTTATACACCAGTCAGAAGGAACATAGTTCCTTTTATGAGAGAAATTATACTTCTGTTCCACATTAATCATTTAGGAGCAAGGCTTTGAATACTTCACCGAGCCACTTTGCTGATTCACTCAGACGTATCTTCAAACTATGAGAGATCTATCTTAAGCTTAAAAATATTATATAGAGCTATTTAAAAAAGGTTGTGACGAGAAAATTATTAGTTGAGAAAGATGGCAAAGACTTAGTTGGAGGCTTTGAAAGATGACTAAAAAACTTATAATATTATTGTCCCAATAAAAAGACATACAATATGAGAAGATGTGGCAGGAGGATTATAAGGGCCAGAGAATGGATTGCCGGTAATAAAAGGATGACCCGATGCCTGTCAAGGATATCAAAATATAAACAAGCTATTAGCGGCCATGAGCAACAAGATGGATTTGTCAAAAATAACTAGAGTCAAAAATACAACTTGCAAAGGTGTCCATCGCTTCTCTGGATCAAATTCAAGAAGACCCCGTAAAAAATCAATTAGTGTTAAACGTGCAATCCTCTCTGTAGTATAATCATAATACATAGTCAGTATTATTTGAGATAAACGGGTCCAAAAAAGGAACTGTGTAGATAAATGTGAAGTATAACCTTTGCCAAGTTCTTCTTCGGAAAGGGTTTTCTTGAGCGGGTAAGCGTGAACTATTTCTGATAGTTTCACGCTACTAAAGTACCATTTCCCTACGATAGGTCTTTTCTGTTCCCTCTGAAAGCATTAAAAGTAAGGAATCGGTGAAAATAATGGGCAATGCCAAAATAATGAAATCCGTTGGAAATAGAGAAAAGACTTATTCTATGCAAGAATCCAAGAGAAGAAAACTACTGCTTCATATTCTTCCTCGGTTAAGAAGCGATATGCACAGGAGCTCCCATGTCCTCCATGACTCCCCAAGTTATGAATACTTCCAACATGTTTAAAATATTTACTTGTGTTTTTTGCATCCCTAAGCACAATATCAGGAGGTTGACCGCTGCACAACATTACTACCAATTAAACATCAAATTATGATAGAAAGGTAGATAGAAGCAAAAAAAATACGGAATACGTCAACAAACTCCAACATGATTTAACAAGGAAACTTAAATAATGACAAATGATAAATGGCATTTAATGACATTTATGAAATAAAAATAAGAAGAAGAAGAAAGAATTCCAATTTCAAATAAGTACTCTGGACCCAAAAATAAATTGAGTCATGATTGAACTCCATTTCTTCGGGGTTGAAAGAAAAGAATTAAACTCTCTAATATGTGTTAACACGGGGATAACAAATGTGGGTCATCTGAATGTTTGAATTTTTGCTGGAATAAGATGGTAGTTAGCCCAAAGTGGGTCAATAATTTGACAGAATCCTATAAAAGGTAACTCCACTCTATATCTCAGACTTACTCGTACTTGTCCTTTCTGGGTTGACCGCAATTTATTGACTAGCCATGCTTCCAAAAAGAAAGAATTAGACTTTTGAAAGAAAGCAGCATTCAAGAGAAAATCAGCATGCATCGAAGCTCACAAAATGGTTCAAATTGATGATCACAGTGGGGAACATCCCGTCATTCACGCAAATTGTTATAGTATATGATTAAACAGATGGATTTTCGCTGGCAAATTATGAAGATGGATGGATGTCCATTAATCTAAATACTGGACAAAAGATATATTATTCCATCTTTAATTACTTCTTTTCATTGATGGAAAAAAAGAGGTGGATCACTTGGGGTCAGATAGGGGACTGAGACTATAGTGCCTGGTTATTCTTGCATTTCTTTCAATAGCTACTACTCTGCTCTTGAGGATGGCTATCAGGACAGACTTTCAGCACCGATGCCAATAGCACTTTTCCATGTCCAGAAATAGGTATTTGAGGGCTTTGAGGATGTCAGTGTGGAGAAAACTCAAGAAAGTCTCGAGATGGCTCGAAAAGACAAACTTCATATATTCTAAGTTCATATGGATCTAAATTTTATAATAAGACACAATTCTATACTCATAGTGGGTATATGGGATCAGATAGTTGCGAAAATTAGGAAGAGTGAATTACCACTATACTTCAGCACAGTTCAGACTTGTTTATTCCAGGGATTTTTACACCACGACCCTGGTAAACTTTTGCACTTAGACAACAGTTCTTGGAAACTTCATGTTAATCCCATGACCCCTACAAACCTACAATGCTTACACGATGACATTTGTGATTAACTTCCACCTATGTGGTCGCTAAATTGAATGGAATCCGTCAAAAGATGACACATTTAGCATTCACACTAAATATAATATACAGAATACTACCTTTCCACCTTTTCTCATCTCTCTCCCTCCAAACAAGCTAACTCCAAGCAGCAGCCTTCGACAGCATTGTAATATCCTTGCCATTCACCTATGTGCTGCCCCCTATGTGCATCCTCCTCGAGCACCAGTGTAAAAATCAAATCCTAAAATTGGAGATCCGGAAATTGGGCTTCTATCTTATCCAGTTAAGGAACTGTTAGGGGACAGGACGGTGGCGGCGGTGATCAGGAGCAGTAGCCCGAGTGGTTGAACAAGACGATGGCGACGGATGGGATGAGACCTAGGTGTTGATCGGGTGGTGTTTCCCACCCATCGACAGTGATGCTCAAAGGTGGGGCAGCACGAGTGGTGGCGACTAGGTGCCACAAGGCGAGCGGTTCTGGAATCCGATGGAACTGCAACTAGTGGGTGTGGGGTCGCACTAAGGTGACTGCATTGATTCGAGATCTTGTGTTCAGTGGTGATGTTTCCCCACACTGTGATGGTTTCGATGTCCAATGGAGCTACGAAAAGCAGCAACACATGGTTGAGGACCACTATAGGGCGCAGTCCACATGCGGAGTTGACTTGCGACGACAATGGGTGAGTAAATGGTGGCCAGTCTGGGGAACTGTGGCAGGAGGGGGACGTCTATGCCAGAAAAAAAGGTGGTGAGAAGTTGTTCAACCCACGCCAATGGTATCGGGATGGAGCAGCAGTGATGATGGGATAAGGAGGGGGAAGTAGGAGGAAAGGGAACCTCTTTTTCTCTAAAGATCCACCGTTAGTTTTTCAAATGGATAGACTAACTGAAGAAGTATACTCAAGAAAAGTTAAATTGAGGATGAGAACTGTGGTATAAGACGGAGTAAGATTACATACGTCGCAGGGTAAATATGAAGTTTGATAGGGTGGTCCGGTAACTTCAAAAGCTTATAGGGAAGTGGTGAAAGTCCCTACAGTTTACTATTATCTTATTTATATAATAGATGATCATCAATGTCACAAATCCATTTATTATATGCACAAAATATAATTTGATAACTATGGATACCAAAAAACTTGAAAAATGGAGAACCCTTCTCCCACTTCAAGTAAGGCGGCTACATGAATTCTTGCTCAAACCCATGTCAAAAGTGTTGGACTTGTAAGCTCTCGACGATCCATTAATATAATAAAAGTTATTGTTTTATCATGTCCGTCTAAAATAAAATGAATAATTGAAGGGATTTTTACCCAGCAGACCTTAAAATCTTTCAAAATTACCTCTACGACCTTCGAAACATCCTAATTCCTCCCCAGACCCTGTAATCTTACTAACCCTTACCCTACAGACCCTGCGGTTAAGCCCCGATAATTTGCCCGTTAAAATTAACCTGATTCAGTTATGTTCATTTATATTATACCCATTTTTTATTAAATTTACGTTGAATGCCACTCAATCATCCGAGACCTGCCCCCCTCTCCGCGTCCCGACGATGCTGCTCCCCCTCTCCCCGCACGACGGCGATTGATGCTCCTTGCCTTCCCCCCACCGACGCCGACGATGGAGGCGCCCCCTCTGCCTCTGTTGCTTGCCCCCCACCTCCCCCGCCGACGATGGAGCTCCACCCTGCTGCTGCTTCGGCCCCCTCCCGATGGAGCCCCCCTGCCGCTGACGATGGAGCCTCCCCCCCCTCCCCGATGGAGCTTTCCCTCCCACCCGATGACGAACCCCCCCCCTCCCCGCACCCCCCTCCTCCCCGATGGAGCTTCCCCTCCCACCCGACGACGAACCCCCCCTCCCCCCGGCGCTTCGCCCCTGCACCCCCCTCGATGGAGTCCCTCACACACCCATCTCGCGCCTCCCACCCTCCCCGATGGAGCCCCCCCCTCCCCGATGGAGCCTCTCCTCCATCCCACCGACGATGAGCACCCCCGCCCCTCCGCTGCTTCGCCCCCCCCCCCCCCCCGATGCTTCGCCCCTAAACCCCCCCTCGATGGAGTCCCTCGCACACCCATCCCGCGCCTCCCACCCTCCCCGATGGAGCCTCTCCTCCATCCCACCGACGATGAGCCCCCCCGCCCCTCCGCTGCTGCACCCCCCCTCGATGGTCCCTCGCCCACCCATTCGGACGACGATGGAGCTCCTCCATCCCACCGACGATGGAGCCTCCCCCCACTCCGCTGCTTCCCCCCGACGATGGAGCCTGGAGCCTGCCCACCCCCTGCCGCTGGAGTCCCTCCCTCCTGACCGTCGCTGCTTCGCCCCCTCCCCTGCGCAAGAACGCCTGCATGATTTTTTTTTCTTTGTTTTTATTTTGGTTAATCCTCACCGTTCGATGGTAATTGATTAGGTTAACTCAAGACTAACCCGGGTATTTGACTCAAATATAGTTAAAATTGACGGCAGGGTTTGTTGGGTAAAACGGAGCAAGATTACGGGGTCTAGGGAGGAACTACGATGTTTCAAAGGTCGTAGAGGTAATTTTGAAATATTATAGGGTCTGCTGGGTAATAATCCCATAATTGAATGAATGCACTTTACTATTAGGATCCCTTTGAACAATTAGAATTATGTACCATAGCCATATTGAATACCATACAGCTAAAGGACACAGCTGACTTCAAAAATGTGATGTTCAATACAGATCTCCAATCTGAGAAAGAGATGGCAATTTTTCTGTAAAGACTGATTTCCAGCCGACTTCTAGATGCAGGTCTTCTGCATAGGAATGGAGATTCAGAAGTGTTGGAATAACCAAGTCAAAGAAGTGAGTTGATGAGGTCGAGATAAACTAAGATCTGAATTGTAACCATCACAATCAGGCACACATCCTTTGACCTGAGACAGATATGCATCTATATGCTTGAGTATGCACATTTGACAGACCAATAGGTTGATAACCTACCCAAGGTCCATATACCGGTATGTTGGTGTGCATATGAAGTCATATGAGATGTATGATCTCTCAAAGGAATCATACAGATTCATAGTTGATAGACCAAGAGACAGAGCTCACTCATGAAATGATTTGGTGTCAATTCCATGTATGGTTGTCTTGTTTATGAAATAAGACACGAATTCGAGATATTAATGTATACTTTTGGAAAGTATATGATTAATATTGTAACACAATTATCGAAATCTATTGATATATTCTGAATAAAATAGTCAAGCCCGGGTTTAAACTTTAGATTTATTAAAGTCTTCCTTTATGAACGAAGAATGAGTACTAGAAATACTCAGGGTTACATCCATTCTTATAAGTAATCCATATCTGTTCTAGTCGGGTTAATCTTATAAGTAATTAAATGCTCATCCATCTTCTTGAAGAAAGTGTTTATTATGAAAAGATCATAAGCCCTCATAAAATCCAGAATGACTTTTCGCTCATCATTTCTATAACTGAAGCCATATCCTCCATGAACACTAGCATACCATGAAGCATCATTTCTCACATGTCCGTTACGATCTCCACATAGGCAAATCATCGATTTTTTTTATTCCTAGCATAATCTTATCCAAATCCTCCCAAAAATCTTGTTTAATCCTTTAATCTAAACCAATTTGCGGTGCATAAACTGAGATGATATTCCGAATTTCTTCTTCGAGCACCACTTTTAGCAAAATAATCCGATCCCCGAATCTTTGCACCCCAACCACACAATCCTTCAAATCCTTACGAAAACTACTTCAACACCATTTGTGCCCTTATCTTTATCTGAATACCAAAGTTTAAAGCATGTCTTCTCCAGTGTTCACGAAAGCGGCCCGTGCGGCCGCATATGCGTATGCGGTGCCCTCAGCGCACCGCTTTCCTGAAACCCCGCATTATGCGCCCTGTGCGCTTATGCGGGCCGCATATGCGGGCTATGCGGCCGCATATGCGGTCTGTGCGGCCGCATACCCATTTTTTTATTTATTTTTTATTTTTTAATTTGTGCCATGTTTTGTTGTGTTATTTGTGCCATGTTTTCCTTACTTTTGTATGTATGCCAACCAAGCATTCCATGACCATTTATATCCATCGTCAAAGTAGTTGTGTTGTGAGATTGGAGTAAACACGCAAGGAAGAAAAAGAATAATATACTAATAATTTAGGAAACTAATTTAGTCAACTAATAGTTATTATGAATGTAATATATTATATGTAAAGTTCAGTACTTTTGATGGAGGATCAATTATAAATATAACGATACAGATAAATGACATTATATTCAACAATAGAGGCATTTTGTGCGCTAACTTTTTTATTTTGTTGATTGTTGTCAATTATTTTGTGTGCTAACCGTTCTATTGAAGTATTATATTTGATTGATAGAGATTATTTTGAACTCTATGAAAGTTATTTTTCTTAGATCTTCTGTTGGACCACAATTATACATAAATTTAGTTCTGTTGTAGTCACTTTTGTATATATTTCTTTATTTTTAAATAAAAAATTAGGAAACCACGTAGAACCGCATATACCCCGCATATGCCCCCGCATACCGCTTAAGCGCTATTCAGTGATCTGTCCGAACGCATACGCATACCGCTTTCCTGAACCTTGGTCTTCTCAATCTTCCTTGCTTTCTCTCCAACCCATGTTCTCTTGGAGACATAGTATATGAATATTCCGCCATTCCATTTATCTAATATCTCCATCGATTTTCTAGTCAAAGTTTCAATATTCCAACTACATATCCGCAGCCAAGCTTGTAAAAATCGGCCGATTAGTCGGCCATACCTAGTCGGCCCGATTAAACAACTCGGTGCATGCCGACCCAATTAATAGTCGGCATTTAATCGGGTACCCCGATTAATAGGGCCAACTAGTCGGGATAATCGGCC
The DNA here is from genome assembly GCA_037367405.1 of Ottelia alismoides. Classification (NCBI taxonomy): domain Eukaryota; kingdom Viridiplantae; phylum Streptophyta; class Magnoliopsida; order Alismatales; family Hydrocharitaceae; genus Ottelia; species Ottelia alismoides. The sequence continues at coordinate 366,086 of JAZKJV010001139.1, forward strand.
GACTAATCGGCCGATTTTTGCAAGACGAATCCGGTAACCCGAAATCCGAATACCCATGTACAGAGGTTTTAGGTTACTGTTAGACAGTAACCTAAACCCGCGCAGACACAATCCTTCGAGCTCCCTCCCAGGCGATAATCCCACGATCGCCCGCCGACTGCTTCGAACCCTGATCGTCGCCTGCTCCGACCCCGGCCGCCGCTTGCTGCTCCGATCGTCACATGTTCCATCCGGTCGCCGTCTGCCTCGGTCGTCGCCTGCTACATCCAATCATGGTTAGGTTTTTTTTGCCGTTTTTTATAATAGTTTGTTGGATGATTTGTTGGATCAATCAATCTTGTTGTATTATGTCCTTTGTTTTTTGGTTGATTTTTGTTTTCAAAGCCCCAACTATAATCCATTTGCATCTTGGAACTCCTTTTCACCTCTGGGTCTCTTTTATCTTCGAATATTAATTCAATCTTTTTCAAAAAAAATAAGAACCAAATATGATTAACGGAATGAGAAGCACACTAAGTCCACCATATATGTGGATGAGTGCATAACTGAAGTTGGCGTGGAGAATGGTGTTCAAGTTGTTGCAGATAATGCTTCGGCAAATGTAGCAGCAGGGAGATTGTTGCTCACAAAATATCCCAAGATATGGTGGACTTCATATGCTTCTCATTCCATTAATCTTGCTTTGGAAGAGATCAACAAAGATTCGAAAGTGAAGAGCGCAATTAAAAGGCGAGGACACTCACAATTTTTATTTATACTCACACTAAAACTTTGAGCTTGATGCGAAAGTTTACAAACAAGAGAGACATCACTAGACCAGGGCAAACGAAGTTTGCTACTATTTTTCTCACTCTTGGAAGCATTCTAAAGAAAAAAGACAAACTTAGGTTGATGTTTTCGTCAGATGAGTGGAGGACCTGCAATGGTACAAGACCAAAAAAGGGAGAACAAGCGATGTCCATTGTCTTCAGCGCTACTTCTTGTAACCACACCATATTTGCAATCAAAATTATTACATCTTTGGTTCTATTGTGTGTAGTTGATGCGGATCGGCGCCCATCAATGGGCATTGTTTATGGAGGGCTTGAAGAGGCAAAGAGAGAGATAATTGCAACTTTTAATAGTGTGGAGTCATTGTTAGCAAGTTTTTCGTGGACGCTATTATCTCCAAGAAATGGCGGGGCTTGACACTCAATTGCATCTAGCGGCTTACTTTTTGAACCCATACTTCTTTTACACGGAGTGTGGTGGTCATGCAGATATTGTGGTGAAGAGAGGTTTTATGGATTACATGGAAAGATTTTATCCAGATTTGGATATACAAGATGTTATCACCACAAAGGAGCTTCTTGATTACAGACATTATCGTGGGGCAATTGGAAAGCCATTAGCCGTGAGACAGAGGATGAGAAATGATGAAAATTTCGATCCAGGTATTCCAGGCATTATTTTCAATAAATGACATTTGGATCATCTTTGATTTCATTGACTTGTCAATTCTATTTTATTAGCTAATTGTCGTACAATTATGGAGATGACACCGCATTTGAAAGACATAGCCATCAAGATCTTGAGCTTGACTTATGCATCCTCTAGATGTGAGCGCAACTGGAGTGTATTTCATTTGAAAATGACTCTATTGACCCACCTAATAGAAATACTAGTAGTGAATTAATAATTGATATAGTCATTAGTCACAACTTTTGTAATGTTGCTTACAGATCCATACCAAGAAGAGAGGCAGGTTGGAGACAAAGATGCTAAATGATCTTGTGTATATTCGTTTCAATTCCAACCTGATGGAACGTCGACTTGAGAAAGGAAAAGATCCCCTGTCCTCCGTGATTGTGCACATTTATGTAAATAGACTGGAGAGGTCAATGTACAAGCTCAAGATGAGAAGATCTTTCCAGGTTCCGAATTGACTTGGAGTGCAGTGGCTCATGCAAGTGGTGCTGAAGAGAATTTGAAGCTGAGAGGAATCCAAAGAGGTGAACGTGGCAAGGGAGCTTCATCTTCGAGCTCAAACGTTGCACCTATTGTTGGAGTATTTGGTTGTGCGTGATCGTTTGCAGTGGAGCAGGGCTGCTGCGTCGCGGGACTACATCATTGCGGCTGAGAAAGGAGCGGTCTGGAGGAGTCAGCGGAGCCTTCGCGCGGAGCAGCGGGGCCTTCAGATGCTCGAGTACTGCCGCAGGGGGAGATCATGTTGCTCACGTGCGCGCTTGCGCAAGATCGGGAGCGAGTTTCGTTGGAGATCGCGATGTTGAGAGGACTGGAGAGGCGCGCGAGGTGCAGCGAGTAGGGCATCGCCGCCTTGTGCCTTTGAAGTTCAAGCCTTCGCCCAGGATGGTGGGTTCTCCTGGAAACAGGGACCGATGGCGGCTGAAGGTGGACCGCTAGAGGGCGTCGCGCGCGAGGGAGGGCCCCGATTAGGGCTGAGGGCGCTGCACATGGATGTGCGCCTGTTGTTGCTGGTATGTCGCCAACGAGAGGGATGGCGATGGGTTCTCGCGTCCCATCCATTGCCCCCAATCCTGATCTCACGAAGAACCGATCTGCGTGAATGCTGCTCGCGTCGTCGTCGTTGTTGGAATGAGGCATTGAGCCTCCGCCTGAAGACAGGCAGCTGGTGATGCTGAGATGCAACCCTGCCCTGGATTAGGGCTTTGCGACTGAAGACGGAGCCCAAAGGATCATCATGAACTGTAGATCTAAGGTTTCAGAAAACCCTAGAGATTTTGAATAAATCTCCAATAACATGAACAGTATTCTCCAAAATAATCTTCAAGAACAACTGAATCGAAATCTTAAACAATACATAAAAATAAATCTCAAGAACAAATCCTCGAGAATCGGCCCACTCTGATACCGTGTTGGAAAATAGGAAGCGGAATCAGAAATAAAGATAAAGAAATTGAAGAACACAAGAATTTTTTACGTGGAACCCTACTCCCTAAGGAGCGGGATAATACCACGGGAGAAGGCCTCAAAGGGCCATATGCTTCATTGCTTTTTCACAATAGATACAGGAGGTCGGGGGCTCCTTATATAGCCTCCACAGAGCCTCCAAGTCCCACCACTGGTAGATGTGGGACTAAACACTGGGATGGGGCAAATGGATCCTGGAGAGATCCATTTACCCTCCTACAACTCATATGGCGCACAACCAAATACTCCAACACCTATAAATGAAGAAGAGGAGGATTTTCTACCAGAAGACATAGATGACGATGAAGAATATGATGATGAAGAGATTGATTTGGATGATGACCTTGATGGAGATGAATGACTTTTTACTTGCTTCTTGAATTATTTTATTTTGACATGTTGTATCGGTTTGTGAACATTAGCTAATGTTATGTCGCCAACATTTATTCTTAACTGGTTACTTTTTTCCTTCTATTGCTTCTTTTTAGCTCTTATAAAATTAAAAATTATTAAATCTACGCAAATTTATGATTGAGTATATGTATGAAAAATAATTTATACATTTAAAATAATAAAAATTTCAAAATCAACTAATGCCCGACTAAATCCGATTATTAACCCGGATGCCGACTAATCCTTAGTCAGTGACTAGCTGACCGAGTACCGACTGCCGACTTCTACAACCTTGTCCGCAACTTCCTTTGCAACATCTTTTGGGCTAACTTATTTACTCGCATGCATTCATCATGCGAGAATCCTCGTAATTTTTGGACTGCATCCAGGCGGCGATGCAACGGAAATAGCTTATTTACTCGCATGTGTTCCTCATGCGAGAACCCTTACAAATTTTGAACTACATCCGGGTAGCGATGTAGCATCCACTGCCAACTTCTCATTGCATTCGGGCGATGCAATGCGTCGCTAGTAGGGAACACCCTAACAAAATCTAATTGTTTGCTTAAATCCATGTTAAAAAGATCCAAAATGTTTTGAGACTAATTCCTAAATAGTGTTCCTTTTTTCTAAAAAGTGTTCTTAAAAAGAACACTATTTAGGAATTTGTCTATCTTGCACGAGTTGTCAGCTACCTAATGTGTAGCTCTCCTCAATTTACCTTGGCTTGGTATCCTGCCATGACTAAGTTCATCAAAGAAATTACACGGTAAAAAATGCAATGCAGTGAACTCAATGGACACTTACTAAAACTACGGTTGTCCCCCTTCAAAATACACCATGATGTCCTTTCATGACCACATTGTGCTCATATATTACAATAACGGAAGCAAAATACCAATATTTTTGTGCAAATGTAGAGACACAAGTATAAATTCAAAAAAGTTGAGGGCATAAGAATTATTGGAAAAAGTTGGTAGGATACAAGTGTAAAAATCCCCGAAATAAAACATACTTTTTATTAAAAAGCAATTAAGATTGAGAAACCATAGCATACTTGAGTACTAATATCATCCTTCTAAGGAGATCATATTCTTGAAGATCCCGGAAACAACGGAAGCCCCAGAAAGAGTTCCGCTATTATGCAACCAAAGGACCACATATCAATTGCAGTTGTATACCTGATCAGAAGGTCAAGAACTTAAACAAGAGAAATTTTCCACAGTTCACCGGTAGATTCCATGGGTCAAACACTCAGGTTTTTCATATAAAAAATATAAGAAATAAACTATTCCTTTGACAAGGATACGGATATCCCAGAACCACCTCTGGAGACCTGTAATAGCGACTCTGTAAAGAATGTCAGAGAACAATTTAATA